>LPNX010577927.1:372880-561525 GCA_001517045.1 Pseudotsuga menziesii
TAGCTCATGTTTGTTACCCCAATCCCTTTTGCGTTTCATCTCTAATGGTCAACACATGCCCCAGTGGCATAATTCATCATCTCTCCCACGTTACTTACCAACATGCAGTTCACTTGGGACATTATCAAATTTTACAATGGTGTTTCACCCATAACCCATTTTCAAAGCACATAATTTCTCCTATGGTGTTTAGATTATGTAGGCCATAGTGTATGCTTTGATACCACATTCCATTAGTCATGAGATTCTTGCTCATATTGCTCGACTCTAGCAAACTTCAATATGATTCCCTTCATTGCTTGCATCAGCCGCTATTCCCTAGGGAATTTACTTGCCATATGTCCTCTCTGCAGTCTGATGCACTCTGGAATTACTTTGAAATATTTTTGTGCCTACACAATCATGTCCTTTGCAACTCTGTCCTCTCAACAAAGCATCTAGTAGCCATCCAACATGACTACCTTCTTCATGCAATTATTTTCCTGAATTCATAGCATCTCATCGAATAATCTTAAAATTACTTATAGTTCATCATTTCATCTATTAAAAAGTGTCAATGGATCACCATATCACATCCATTCATTTACACAAAACATCCACATTTACATCCATGCATTCACATAATGCATCTCAACATGTGTAAGCACACATTGCATGCATAACCACATACTTACATAATCCCTAATGCACATTCACTCAATGCATCCCTGCATGGATTTATAGATGACATAATTTGATGACATAATGGGACTGCACTATAACACTACCATATCCACAACACCTGGCTTATCTATGACTATCTCATATGCAATGCGTTAATAAAATAGGACCTTAAGTCTTTACTAACTCTGGTTATTAAACCCATAATCAACACACACATGGCATGTTGTTCATTCTCATGAATGCATTCAAATTCCAAACAATTAGAGCACATAAGACTCCTTTCATTTACTACCCCATACCTTACCATACCTGGTGAGGTAACATTCACATACATTCATCCAAGATTACAGGAATATCAAATTATAATGGTTGGAATGTAGTTTAAGGAATTCTTTCCTGTTTCCTCTTAATCTCTTTATACATTCAACATAATTGAACCCTTACCTATATGGTTTCCATCATCAGTTTCAATGTTACTTGGTCAATTGACTTCTTACCAAGGATTACACAATCCTTACACCATCCTCTTGATCATAGGTTTATTGCTCTGTCTCCTTCTTCATGAATTTGTTGGTAATTTGCAATAGTATCATCAACACCTTCAACCATGTTTCAACCATGTTTCAACCATATCTAGTCATGCAATCATCACCAATCATAATAATTGTCATTAGTGACTCATTGCACATGTAAAACCTTAATGTTCTTACTAATATGCAACATCATATTCATGCATAAATATCCTCTCATTCATTCTGCATTATCTCTCAACATGTGCACTAATTCCCATGCATCTCATATATTCACTCTTGCACTCCTAACCTTCCTATGCTATGATTTTTTTGTATTCAAACTCAGAAATATAAATATAACAATAAGTGAAGAGTTAAGGAATTACCCCTTTGATTTGATATTGCAACATGGAATTCCTTCTCCATACTATGGCTGATCAAATTCAAGATTATCTTTTATTAATGTTGGATTATAGGGTTTCTCTTCACATGGATGTTGCAACTTCCTCAACGTCCATATGCATCCACCTATACACAAATCATATGCAACCTATCTACATCAATACTTATGCTTGCATGGCTTCACCATGTCTATCACTCAACTTGACTCGAATTTTTTTTGCAACATATTTGATTTCTTCTTGCAGGAGTGCATTCTAGGCCAAACATCCCGAGTGTTTGCAACTGAAGCTATGATACCACTCTATAGCATCCTCAACCACCTCTGGTGTCTTTTGAGATGATGAGAGACTTCTTGGAACAACCATTTTTTTATTTCCTTATTACAACTCGGATACATTTCACTTTGATTAAAATGGTCATCGGAGAACATTATACAAGATGAGGCTCCCAATTTTTTCCCAATCAACTCAAATTCAATCCCATAATTCTTAAACAACACACAGGGTGGATTAATTACCTTAATCTTAGTTAATAAGACCCTTAATTAGATTTATAATCGATCCTAGCTACTTAATTAATTTCTCCAAACTTTTCAGAATGATCCCGACCTTTCACTTCTGAATCTGATCATTCTAACGTTCGTATAGAAGGGATTCAAAATTCAACACTCAAAATTGGTCCTGTCACATTTCCATTCTGACTTCTACATTTCCTCATTCTGTACAATTGGGAGTTGAAATTCGACACGAGAAAATGACTCTCCTGCAAAATCTCCCCAAATTTTCGACTCCCTTGCTTCTGACATCGACATTCAAAACTCTGAATGCATAATGGGTTTCCCAATATGCACCCTTTTACCTCCCAACTCTGATGATTTTGACATCGGCAGCCAAAAGTCAATACGGTAAATATGCCTTCTCCTGAAACACCCCTAGCTTCCTGAATCTGATATTAGCACCCCTACCTTCCAACGTTGGGAGTCAAAAGTCATCATTACACCATGGAACCGTGACATCGACATGTCGACATTGAATCGACAACTCTAGTTGAGTTTGGCATGATGGTCGGCTGTCAAGATGGATCCAATATTCACTAGTCAACTATTAGTCTTTTTTCCATTCTATGTCATGACCTCTACACTTATATCAACAGACAAGATCACATCTTTTCCTGGAAATTGATGGTCACAATTGTTCCTATTGTGTGGACCAATACTTATCCAAATTCTCGCATCCTACACTTTTCATTGAGGAAACCATGGAAACCTTGTGGATCTTTTACGAGTTGAGAAGCCAATTCCTTGGCCTATCTAAGAACATGACCATGGAGATTGAGTCCATTATCTTTTTTATTCAATGGTGTGCACTAAATTCCTATCGACATGGCCAAGTCATGAGTATAAACTTCTGGTATTCCATTTATGAATTCTTATAACATAAAGAACAATTGTAAATTCCCTCAAACATGCATAACAAGGTTTAAATATTTCATATATGTAATTTATGCAAACATAAGAATAATTGAGTATAGGAACCCATTCAATATGTTCCAATTCATTTTCCCAGGGGCTATCCATCCCCATAGAAACAATCCAAACCCTGAAGGTCTCTAAAACTTGTGCAAATACAATGAAACACATACATCATATGCATATAAGTAATCTACAAGGAAATTCATAGACATGCTAGCCAATCATAACAACTAAGGACTCATACGTCCCTTGTCTTTGTTACACCTTCACAGAATTTACATAACTTATGCAACTATCATTAAACATACGCGGTTGAGAATGCAATTAAGCTTCATATTTGATCTCATACGTAATCTAACATGCTCATCACAATTCAGGTAACAAGTAACTCATCTGTGAACTAGTTTATTCATTAAGGGCATGTAACTGTGAACCATATACATGTACATAACCCATCCAGAAATATACATAAGGAATTCAAGCTATTATCTCACATAATTTAACCATGAATAAATATGAATCTATCACAGGCATACAAATAATAACATATACACAGATAGGGATCCTTCCCACTCAATAAACAACACTCTATTACATAATTCAAACTATGATGCTATCCAATTCAATATGGACAGTTAAACATCCATCACATGACAATTATGGACATTGAAACATATTAACACTTATCTTTTGAAAAGGAAACAATCTAAGAAACTAGCTATGTGGGTGCAACGTTCCACCCAACCATAGGTATGTACTCAACCTATATTCTTTCAGCACTTTGAGACCATCCCTGAGATGGGCTATGTTATCCACTAAGGATACTCTCAGGATCGCTCACACTTCCCTCACACCAACCCTGAGGATAAACCAACACTCAACTGGGTATATCAAGCCAACATACAAAAATGCAACCCCTTTCAACTAGTGTACTCAGCCATAAAACTATGGCATCTCAATGGCCTCATACAGTCTTGACACCTTCTTCTCTTCCAAGCATAGCTTAGGGAAGTTCCCTTCTCTGCCTTCCTAGTACCCTGAGTATTTTTCTTCCCTCAATTTTGTCTTGGGAAGGTATAGCAGGTACAAACTACTAAACTGATAGGGATATTGTCCTGACATCCTTCACGAGCTACCCCCAATTAACAACATCTCATGCACAAGATTTTTTATGGAATTCAAGCGGGTTTCCTCTCTTACGCATAGATCCCTCCTTGGATGAATGAATGAAAAATGAATGAGGATGATCCTTTTTCCTCATGCAATCCCCCCCTTGGATCGAATTCCCATGCATAGGGTTGACTTCTTCACCCATCAACGATGCCCACATGTGGTACTTTATCTTGCATGAATTTCCTATGTAACCACCCTTTCCCACATGGGTAAATGTCAGTTAAAGAGAATTTAATGAAGGTATTTCATGCCTTTTATGGCATAAGGTTTCACGCAATGACACATGGAAACAAGGTGACATTTGACAACAAAAGGGTCAATCCCATAAGCCCTCACATCTCCCTAGTTGGTAACATATCCCCCATCATTCACGTTTCCCCCACCATAGCCAACCTTGGTTATTTTATTATCATTATAAACATTTACATGCTTTTACATCCTCCATGTCTTACTTGAACATGGAGTATCAACCTTAGTATACTTGGCTTAAAAAATAGGCCATTCACTAATGGGGCCTTGGCCTTGAGATCCTCATTAGGAATCCATGTTAATATATTTACATCATTTATACAATAATCCAATTTATATACAAAAGGGATCAAAATGGGGACGTTACATGTCAAATGCATTGGCCTTTTTATTTTGATAAGGGCATTGTAGCCTCCTTTGAAGACAATTTTGAGGTCTTTAGTTGTGAGCATGATGTTAAATTCAATGGAATACATTTCCCATCACATAACAAATTTTGTCAAGGAAAGCGTTTAAAATCCAAAAGAAAATACAAAGAGGAAAATTTTAAAATATTAACACTTACATATCTTCCCTTCACATTAACGTAGCCTGTTAGGCCAAGTATGTGCTACCCAATCTTCACAAGTCTAGCGTGTGTGGCCTACATTGCGTCTTTTATCCTAGAAAAACAATGAAGTACATGCTTATGAAATTTAAAAATCCTGGTAAAATGCAATATACAAATTATAATTTCAATGTTTGGCACATTATTTTACAACCCTTCGTGTTTCCATTTCCCTTGGAGTCAAAGACACTGCTTTTCTCATATTATTCTCTTTTACATCCTCTACTAGGGCATCCCACTCACATTCTTGAATTAGTCCAATATTCCCATAACTTGATTGTTGACCGATATTAGTGTGGTAACTGTACCACACAAATTTCAAGTAATTTAAACCATGGTTTGGACTGTCTTTTGGTTGAACACGGGACCAAACAACATGGTCATGTGGTTCATCAACTCTTTCTTCAACTCATTCCTTTAATATTTATAACTTGTTCTGATGGTTGGTGCGAACATGGAAATTGATTTTTTCGTGCAAATGTTGGTAGTACATGTTCATTGCATACAATGAAATAAAAGTTTATAATTAGATAGATTAAACGAATATAAAAATGTTATTATTTCTATAAATTCAACGTATTACAATGGATTCAATGTAATTACCATGGAGTTTTAGCCCCTTTATCGACAGCAAATCATGGTTCATCTGTAACTCAACTGGTAACTAGCCAATGCTCTTTACTACCATGCATGGCACCATGGAACTAACATTAGCCTCTGATGTATGAGGCACAATAGTACTATAACCGGTGTTGTCCATATGTGAATTCGGGCTCATGCTATATACCCCATTGACACTAGGTGTAGAACCAGGGGTTGCTCGGACAATACCAAGAGTTGTTGCACTAGTAGCATGTGCATAAGGAACAGGTGTTTCAACCATAGTTGCTCCTTCACTACACTCAACACAAGGTTAATATGCCCGTCTCATGAATACCTAAGAAAATATATTTCAACAAGTCGTATTCTTGGATTCCTTTAGAGACGTGTTATATTCTTTAAAATAAATAATGGAATAATAATTTTAAAAACTTACATTGCACCTCTTAATGTGGTCCATCAATAATTTTATTCTTCTTTCATTTTCAGGATATTCTTACGCATGATTCAGCTAGTTCGTTGCCCATTCTTTAAAAAAAAATTAGAGATACTAGAGGGTTATAATTATCTTATGACATTTCCACATCAACATCATCAAGACAAGGCATTGGCATGGGATCCTTAAAAAAATCATATCATATAAGTCAAGTAATCAATGTCACAAGGATCTCCCCAATGGGATAAAATAGAACTATATATATATATATATATAACCCTACCATCGTCAATTCCTTTCCCTTTCCTTGGTCATACTATAATCAAAACCATGATTTGTTAAGCATATATACAAACATGATTTGTTAACAACATGAAATTTATATAACAAATAATAATAAATAAATGGTGTACATTCTTTTTTAGTAAATCAGGAGCATGATTGGTAAGCCATACTTACCTGATTCCTAGATCATGTTCAAATGATAACTGAGCAACAAATCCTTACCAGTGGGTGTTGATTTTATTGCACTGACCACAACTATTTTACCCTCACCCGCAACAAAAACATAATTGGGAAGTTTGTTTGTGCTCCTAGGATGAGTATTATTTATAAAACACTAGTAGGAAAATGGGTAATTGGTGACCAGGTGACCAACAAATTTGGTCACCAAGTGAAATAAATGACTAAACCACCAATAAAGTTGCTCACCGCAATGTTTTTAAGTGAAACAAAACCAAATTTGAACAATTATAAGTGATCAAAGCTAAAAGTGACTAAAATAAATGATTAATTTAGTCATGGGATAAAAACAATATGACTAGACAGTCTAAGTTATTAATTATATAAGATGTTCTAATTATCAAATATTTTCTTATATGTCATACACAAATTAAGAGTTTCTATATATAATATAATATATGATTTTATAATTATATATAACATGTTTCTATACGTCTCTAGATATGTAAACATTGTAATTGATGTAATATAATTAATTAGTTTGCAATGACACCCAAAAGGGTTGGATCCATCGATGAGGAGCGAGGAGTTTCTCATGGATGGGAAAGTTTCAATTCCTGTGAGGGCCTAACCTAGAGCAATGGGGGAAACTTGAGGTAGTGGTCAAACGTGTGGCTCCACCCAGAGAGATTATATGTAATTATATCATGACTTGTGGACACATAAGTGGATCAAAGCCACCCCATGTCCTCCTTTATAAAATCCTATCCCCCCCTCCCCCCCCCAAGGTGTAGATAAATTGGTAACCGCAAGTTGTAAATACTACGAAGTTCATAGGTTCAAATATCGACTTAATCATGAACCATGATTGNCACAAGAAGGTTATAGTGGTAGTGGATGAGATTCGGCCTCATGTCACTAAGCACGATATTTTCCCAAATCTACTATAATTGTCCAACATTTCGAGTGTTAATTCCTACTAACTCAATTTGTTAAGGTGTGGGTTTCATTTGTAAGGCGATCTGCGTTCAATACCCTTATGGGTGAGTTAGTTGGGAGGAGACACCAAAAAATCAAGCCATGTTATGGGTTGGTGTGGTCAAGCCAGGTGCGATCCCCGAGTGATTTTGACAGCTTATATGCCCCTGGGTTGTATTTCTTATCCAATGGTTGAAATGCACTAAAACCAAGTGACAGGAATTTTTAACAAATGAAAAAATAGTATGTGATGACTAAGGGAGTCCCTGAATCCATCTGCAATGTTAAAATTTATGAAATCGCATTTGGGGTCTTTGAATCCATCTACAACATTAAAATTTGTGAAATTGTAAGAAAATACAATTTTTATAAATTTTAACGGCAAAGATGGATTCAAAGACCCCTCTAAATCTATCTGCAACATTAAAATATACAAAACTGTAAACCTTTATTGTCAAAATTGCAATTTATACACATCATCACATTTCCTCGAATTATCCATTGTCACACTACTACTACATTCAACTAAATAGCTATGAGTGGGGGCTAGGTTATGGGAATACTACAATCAATGTGGCATGCTTCCAACATATGCAAATTGAAATCATTGGTATAAGGATTCAGAGTCATGAGCAGGGGGTAATATGAGAATGTTACTATATAGTACTTGGTTGCATGTGTTCAGTTTTTAGACCATGAGGTACTTCATATTCTAAAACAACACGCTATATCTTTTTTCTCTAAAATATAGGCTTATAAACTCTTGGAATTATATTCCTTAGTAGGTTGATGAATTTTGTAATTACGATAATGTTTCAACCCTTGTGATTCTTTAGTGGTCAAGTCCTTTAGACATTGGTCAAGTGAGTTTAGCCATTTCCCAATATCCCAAAACCTTACACCGTCGATTTCCTAACGACTTTATAACACTCCAAATGTCCAACATTCTAGTCGAGTAAGTTTACTCATCAAGGAGACTTCCTAATACCAATAAATCATACACCCGCATTCATCAAGCTACCTTGTTAAACCTTACCATCCAATCACTTTATTGCTTGAAAAAACTTATTGATAGACTTGGTTGTATAGAACGTTGCTACTCCCAATGCAATAACCATATTAGAAAGAAATCCTTAAAAATTTAGTAATTTTACATTTCCACTCATCATATAAAATTAGTCAATTTATTTTTCGACATTTTTATTAAAAATTATTTAATTTAATTTTTTAATGAATAAATTCATTATTTAACTTTTGGAATTGTTGGTGATTTAAAGTTTTTAATTTTCCCTCTTTTTGAGGTCAATGGGTGAAATAAAGTTTTTTTTTCCTTTTATTTTTTCTTAATGTAAATAGACTTAGTGTCAATGGAATTTAACCCTCGTAATTGTTGAAAAAATATGTATATTGAATTTCCACAAATATGATGGGATACTAGCGGTCACTACAAGCAGGAACGTTGAAAAATTGAAGGAAGGTCTTATAACTACACAATTTGGAGTAGATTATTGAGAGGAGAAGAGAATATGCTCACATAGTTTCAGATGAAAGTGCATTGCACCTTAATATCAACTCCCACATACTAGTAAAACCCTTAAATGCATCAGTGAATTCTTCATATGGATATGTGGGAGGATTTGGTTATGCTAGTATTGATGATGAATTATCCCTTCGATATTCCGGGTTGAAAGGTCCTCCTGCAAACCCCCAAATTATTAAGTTTGTCAAACCCCAAATTAGTGATAAAAAGGAAAATAATGACATAGAAAACGACATAGATAATGATAAAAGGACAAAGAGAGATCTAGAAATGAATCTTAATTTGGTTGGGGGAATGAGAGAAAACAAAGGGATTGGATGGAAATCAAGGGTTATGGTTGATGAAGAAGAGGATAAAATTTTAGGGATATTGCTGAGCTTCATGGGGGAAAACGTTTCAAGCAGACTTGAAGAAGATTTGTGGAAATTTGTTGAGGTTTGGAAGATGTTTCTTGTGTAGAGGAATTATTCTTCATCCTCTATCAGTATCTCTATTGTGGTGGAGTTTTATTTTTGTGTAGAGGTCATGGTATTGAGAGGAATAGTGGGGAGGTTGTAGTTAGGGAATAGGATTCCAATATAATCCTTGGTAGGAAACCTCTGAAAATACCTTCTAAATGTATTGAAAAGTAGTAGGGAAATTATTTTATTGACACAAAGATTAATATTTCAGTTATCCTCAACACTAATTCCATGGATATAGAAACAAGCAACAAATAATTGACTTCATCATATGAATCTGAGTCTACTCGTAGCAAGAGGAAACATAAGAGGAAGACAACTAAAATGGTAGGTAAAATATCTTGCTTTTTGGAGGGTCTAGGTTTCTTTTTTAAAGCTTCCAGATATTTAGTCTTATAATGCATTCGGTTATCACTCAAAAAATTCCTCTGGTTGTGGGAGAAATTTTCCAAGGTAACCTCAAATCTACTTTAGGTTGGAATTTGAGCTTTCCAACCAGAGAGGGATCTCTTAGTAATTTGATGACTAATAATATTCCAAATAAGGATTAAAAGTTGAAACAAAGGTCAGGTCTATGAATGACGATAGGGTTTTAATGGTTTTGTGTCTGATATTCTCAGAGAAGGACCATTGGGCATGGAGTCATAAAAATGGAGATGCTTTTCAATTTTTGGAAACCAACATGAAGTATTTTATAGAGGAAAGAAAGATGTCATTTCTATAGACAATTTTATATTTGCAAAGATGGAAGTAGAGCATAACTCATGAATTATGACCATATAATTTCACTTAGATATGCAAAATATAACAAGATGAAATTTAAACAAAGAAAGACACATTTAAATAAGAAAAATTACAGACTGTAAATTTGACAACACATGAATCTCAGAAAATTCTTCAAAACTTTGGCTCCAAAATCGTTATTGATCACTGAAAAGTGTTTTTTACATTTACAGTGGTATTCTTTCTCTCGGGTCTCAACCCTTTACAATTCATTTTCTTCCCAATATATATATCCCAAAAACTTTCCCAAGTTTCGAGCCCTTCTAGTTCTTTTTCCAAAATAGTAAACAGTTACAAAATCATGACTCATGTGCTAACTAATCTCTAAGTTTTAGGAAATTATTTACAATAATGATGACATGTGTCGTCCTCTTTCCTATCCTTTAATTTTTTATTATTAATAATCAAGGAGGAGATAACATCTCGTCCCAAGTTGAAATGTGCTAAAGAAATGTAACTACGAAAGCTATTCTATTTTGTATTATTATTGTTATTACCCCTTTCGGAGATGTTGTTGATCCAATTAGGGATGTCATTGATGTATTTAGTCATGTAAAGTCTTGAGATAAAAACTTCGTTGTAAGTTGGGTCATTAGTACCCACAAAAGTATTATCAAAATTTATTTTGAAGTCTCCTGAGACGTGTCATCCCTAGAAGCAAGGAGAAGTCTGACTTGTTGGGTTATTAGGCCTCTCAGATGTTTATTATAAATAGGAGAGGCGCCTCCCTCATTTGTACAAGCAGAACACTAAATCAATTGCGCTAGAGAGAGAATAAATAGTCTATCTGGAGCATAGGGAGCAGTCTATTCTTATTCTTTGGATCTTACATTGTACTTGGTTGAATTCTATATAGAGGAAGTTTTGTTGGGTTTTCTTCCCCACGAGGGTTTCCTAGGATAAATCTTTTTGTTGTATTTTGTTCTGTTGTGTTTGTTATTATTTTAAAGATCCTTTTTGTTTTGGTATAATGACTTTTAAAAACTTAACATGGTATCAGAGCTAACCTGAAAGAAGACATTGTGCAGAATCTCATCCTACAGTCCAGCAAGCTAGGATTCATTATTCTAGATACCACCATCCATAGATCATCCAGAAAATAAGGTCCATTCAACTCACCCTAGGACGGTGCATATTTTTGTCGTATTAGTTTTTCATTCTGAGTATTTTCACTTTTTGACCTACCATTATTGCTAGGAGAAACTAGGGCATCATATTTTTCAAGGTTACATCCTCAGTTTCCAGAAAATAAATATATAGTCTAGATTTCCTTAGGGAGGCACATATTTTCCTCCAATAATATCTACAAGTGATACCATTGTAAATTAGGGTTTTTCAGTCAAACCCTAAGTCACCTTAAAGTAGATTCCAAAAGTAGTCCCCATACTGGTAAGTTCTATCCCCTATATTTCCATTTGAAGTTCTCATTCATTAAATATGACAAACAAAAACAAGATTAATGAAAATATTGAGGGAGCATAGAACTTGAGATCATGGAAGTACATAATGATGCTCATCCTAGAATAACATGAACTAGAAGGCTATATCAAAGATGAGGTCAAGGAACCAAAGGGAGAGGAGGAAAAGGCCATGCACAAGAAGGATATGATCAAAGTCAAAATGATCATAGATAATTCTATCAAGGATCAGTTGATCCCCCAAGTGTCTTCAAAGAATAATCCAAAGGATATATTTTATACACTAACCAATATGTTTGAAGGAAACAACATCAACAAAAGAATGACCTTGAGAAATCAACTAAAGGGTGTGAAGGTACAAAATACTGAAACCATGCAACAATATTTCTCAAGAGTATCTCAGATCAAAGACCATTTAGAAGACATTGGTGACATGGTGGAAGAAGAAGAAGTGGTGATGACCACCCTGAATGGTCTCCCAAGAGAATGTGATTCCTTCATTGGTGGAATATGTGCTAGAATACAGTTAACCAAGTTCAATAAGATATGGGAAGAATGTGTACAAGAAGAAGGAAAGATATTCAATAGAGAAGAGAAGCTAAATGATAATGAAGATCAAGCTTTATCTACTCACACCAAGAATGGAAGAAACAAAACGAAGAATCAAGGTTCATCTCCCAAAATACCACCAAAATTCAAAATGAATAATAAACCTAGAAGGGATTATTCATCCTTTGAATGATACTCATGTCATAAGATGGGACACATTTCTAGACATTGTCCTCTTAAGAAATATCAGTTCAAGAAGAAGAACCAAAAGAACCATGCCCATGCAACTGAAGAAAATGAATCAGATAAGGGGAGGGCCACAAAAAATGAAGACTCTAGCGAAGAGTATGTCCTAATTTCAGCTCTCACAGGTTCAATCACTCTTGGAAGTAACACTTGGATTATAGACAATGGTGCTTCTAAACATATGACAAGACACAAAGATTCACTATCTTGTCTTACCCAAAAAGACTATTCACACAAGGTACAACTTGGAGATGATTACTAGTACCCCATCAAAGGAACGGGAGAAGCCTCTTACAAATCAAAATCCGGAAAGATCATGAAGATGAAAGAAGTCTTATATGTTCCAGGTTTGAATAAGAATCCTATTTCTATATCATCTCTACATAAGAAAGCATTTAGAGTTTCCTTTGTAGATGGTGAATTTCTTATGTGTCCAAAAGGAAAAACGATAGATGATGCTATGGTAATTGGCTTCGAAGAAGGAGGACTTTATAAATTGAATGGGCACACATATTCAACCCTTACAACCAGTACCATCAGTCTATGTGAACTATGGCATAGAAGACTTGCTCATGTATACTATAAAGTATTTCCAATTGTGAGTAAGGTTGTGACAGGTCTACCAAAGATCCATATCAATCATAAAGGAGTATGTAAAGGATGTTCTCAAAGAAATAACACCAAGAATCCATTCCCAAGTAGTAAGAACAAAGAAAAATGGATCTTAGATATTGTACACTCAGATATGTGCGGACTAAAGTGAGCCACTTCCTTAATAGGGTGTGTATATTATTTCTCCTTTTTTTATGATTACTCTCGTAAGACTTGGACATATTTCTTGAAATGCAAAGACAAAGTATTTGGAAAATTCAAGAAATTTAAGGCTCTTGTGGAAAATCTATCCAAAACGAATATCAAGACTTTAATATCAGACAATGGAGGAGAATTAATTTCAAATGAATTCAAGGAATTATGTAAGGAAATTGGGATTAAGATGGATCTTACCATACCCTATAATCCACAACAAAATGGAGTAGCAGAAAGGAAGAACAGACCATCATGGAAGCAATAAGATCAATGATCCATGATCAAGATCTACCTATGCACTTATGGGCCAAAGCAGTAATAACCACAGTCTATGTCTAGAATAGAATATCTCATAGTTCTCTTGGAAACAAAACCCCAGAAGAAATGTTCACTAGTGAAAATCCCAAAGTAATACACCTAAATATATTTAGTTGTCTCGTGTACTTACATGTTCCAAAGGAGAAGATGAAATCTTCAGGAAATAAGGGAATATTTGTTTGATACATTGAACAGTAAAAATCTCATAGAATCTATATTCTGGGATTCCCCTATATCGAGATCAGTAGATATGTTACATTTGATGAAGATGCAGCCTTCACCAAATCCAGAAATATCTTTGTAGATGGAGATCATGAAGAAGAGGGGGAGGTTCCTAGAACCACAGAAGCTACCATACCACAAGTTAGAGACATTGAAGAAGATCATATACAAGAATATAATGACCTTGCAGAACCCCAAGGACTCATGGAAACACCCCAAGATATGATCTCAACAAAATGAATACCAACTTGGGATCATGATATAACCAGAGAAGAAGAAAGATATGGTGCACCAGAAGGAAGCAATAGAAAAAGAATCTATTCAAACTATGTGGCATTCATGTCGAAAAAACTAGTTGATGAAGAACCCACATGTTTTGAAGTAGCTTCAAAGAAGAAATAATGTATGAAGGCCATGATCGAATAATACCAATTGATAATAAAGAATGATGTTTGGGATGTGGTGCCAAGACCAAAGGACAAGTCAGCAGTTTCTTCAAAATGGATTTTCAAGACAAAGCATTCAATAGATGGTAGTATTGAAAAGTTTAAAGAAAGATTTGTCACATGAGTTTTTTCACAAAATGAAGGAATTGATTATGAAGAAGTCCTTGCACCAATAGAAAGATATACCTCTATCAGAATTATCCCTGACTTGGTATCCAAGATGAAATGGAAGCTACATCGAACGGATGTAAAAACAACTTCCCTAAATGGTGTCATAGAAGAAGAAGTATATATTGAACAACCACCAGGATATGAGACCCATGACAAGGAAACACATGTATGTAGATTAAAGAAATATCTATATGGGTTGAAACAAGTACCCAGAGCATGGTATGGAAGAATTGATGGATTCCTGATGAACTTGGGATTTACCAAAAGTAAAGTTGATTCTAACCTTTACTATAAGGTTGAGAATGACAAGATCATGATATTACTATTGTATGTAGATGATCTATTTTTTGACATGAAAGGAGAAGCTCATCAACGAATGTAAGAATAAACTTGCAGCATAGTTTGAGATGAAATACCTTGGCACAATGCACTATTTCCTAGGTCTTGAAGTATGGCAGTTTCCAGATGAGATTTTCCTAAACCAAGGAAAATACACAGTAGATATTTTGAAGAGATTTTGGATGTTGGATTGCAAGGAAATTAACACTTTGGTGGTGACAAACCTGAAGCTCTTGAATGATGATTCTTCAGAAAGAATATATGTCACATTATACAGACAACTTATTATCTCACTGATGTATTTGACAAATACAAGACCAGATATATTTTTTGTTGTGAACACCTTGAGTCAGTATATGGTGGAGCCCTGACATGTTCCTCTATTTGGATCAAAATATGTGATGAGGTAACTAAAAGGTACATTGGATTGTGGCCTCAAATATGCAGCTGATACTGAGTTCAAATTGTGTGGCTATACTGATTCGGATTGGGCAGGAAGTGTTGAAGATAGAAAGAGAAATTCAGGATGTGATCTCATGGCTTAGTAGAAAGAAAACTAGTGTTTCCCTTAGTACAACTGATGCTAAGTACATTGCAACATGTTTAACTTGTACTGAAGTAGTATGGATTCACAAAATATTGGCAAGATTGTTTGATGTGGAGATGGATGTAACTAATATTTATTGCGACAAACAAAGTTGCATCAAGCTAACATAGAACCTGTTGTTTCATGATAAGTCAAAGCATATAGATATAAAGTATCATTACATTTGGGATATGGTGTAGAGAAGAGCCAGAAAAATCCAGTATGTTCCTATAGAGGAACAAGTTGTTGATGTGATAACTAAACCTATGTCTCGTGTAAAGTTTGAACACTTTCGAGAAAATCTTCATGTATTCCGAAAGGAACTCCCTAGAAAGAGGGAGTGATTATAAGATTATTATTGAGAATGAGATGGTAAGAGTATACCAGTATATAAAATGGCATCTGAGTTCATCAGTATGCTTATCGAGTCTGGAATTTATTTACGGATGAGTTTATCCTAGCATCCAATTGTTGAGGATGGTTCTACGAACAAGAAAAATCTCTTGAAGAGACTATTCCTAGCACTTACCGGATGAGGATGGTCTCGTAGATGATACTACTCTCATATGGAGAGTGTTCCTTCATTCATTTGAGGATGAGATCTGCATTCATTTAGAAAGGAAAGTATCCTCTTTGAGGATGTTTTTGCGAACAAGAACACTATCTTGTTGAGAGTGGTATTATCACTTACCAACTGAGCATGGTCCAGCATACGATAGTACTCTCATATGGAAAGTGGTACTGCATTAATTTTTGGATGAGATCTGCATTCATTTGTATTCGACAGTATCCTCCTTAAGGATGGCTCTGCAAAAAAGAACACTCTCTTGTTGAGAGTGGTCCTAACACTTACCAGCTGAGGATGGTCCTGCAGACAATAGTACTCTCATATGGAGAGTGGTCCTGCATTCATTTGCATATGACATTATCCTCTTTGAGGATGGTCCTGGGGATAAGAACACTCTCTTGTTAATATTGGTCCTAGTAGTGACTGGCTGAGGATGGTCCTATGGACTATACTACTCTCATATGTTGAGTGTTCCTGCATTCAATTACGGATGAGATCCTACATTCATTTGTGGACGTAGTATCCTTCTTGAAGATGGTCCTGGAGACAAGATCACTCTCTTGTTGAGAGTGTTCTTAGCACTTAATGACTGAGGATGTCCCTACAAACGATAGTACTCTCATAATTTGAGTGGTCCTGCATTCAGTTGTGAACGAGATCCTATATTCATTTGTGGACGATAGTATCCTCCTTGAGGATGGTCTTGTGAATAATAACACTCTCTTGTTGAGAATGGTCCTGGAACTTATCGGCTGAGGATGGTCCTACGAACAATAGTACTCTCATATGGAGAGTGGCCCTGCATTCACTTCCAGGCAAGTTCCAACATTCAGTTGCAGATGATGATGTTCCAAAATTTAATTATCTTGTGGGTGATTCAGCTCAATATTTGTATACTGATAGTGCAGGAGACGCTTGAGATGACGCCATATATGATGATGTTTAAGATGATGCCAGAGATGATTATGCTCGATATGATGATACTCGAGATGATGTTTGAGATGATTCTAGAGATGATGATGCTCGAGATGATGGCAGATATGATGCTAGAGATGATGATGCTCAAGATGATGGCAGAGATTATTAGATTCTGACAGGCATATCTTGGGACAGAAATAGTCTTCACATAGATTGCACAAGAAAAATATAGAGGATAAAATTTCTATTACACAATGAGTTGAGGAACAAAATGAGAAATATTCAATTACAATAATATTCACATTATGTGTGAATATATAATACAATAATTAAGGAATAATTTGAATACCTAAAGAGGCAGTTGAATCTACCAACATAGACTGACTTAGGAGCTAACTCACAGAGGGAAAATGACCACTAGAGATAACTAGTGCAACTCCATATAAATAAAATAGTTAATAACCATTTACAATCAATTACAATCAATTATCTGAATAGGATAGGTGAACAAAGGTGCCACACTCCCTGCATGTATGGAAAACTGGCGCTAGAGACACTGTAATTGATCTAACTGTTGGAGATCATAGCATAACTGGACATGATTGAATACCTATTGCAGTCAATTGTTGGACACTACTAGTGACACTCTGAATGGGTTCCTAAATTATAGGGATTAATCCGTGGAGCACCAAGATGCATGCAGACAGGTGCAGTAAGTGGTGGATGTCTAGTAGATGTGTCCCTCATGCACTGGTGAAGTGATGAAGACTCCTAATCTAGGGAAATAAACAAATAGACTTATGTGGGAAAAGGGAGGATTAATAATAATCCTAACTTTGTACAACCTGGGCCCCAGTAACTAATACCAAAAGTCACCCATTACAATCTAAATGTAAAAAATTATTATCCATGTAAAATGAGGAAAAAAGGAAAAACCACATGGGGAAAATCCTTGTTACACCGAACTATCATCATATTGAGCAATGTGTCAACCTTATGCCTAATCCCTAAAGCTCCCTTAGCTAAACTGAATTGAAAATAAGGTTGTTCCTACCCCTTTTTACCCTCTCTAAGTAGGCTCGTGATCTTCCTCCTAAGGAAAGGTGCGCCAACCCCTTCCTGGCACTCTTTCTTCCTTGACAAGGAGTGCCACTGGAACTCTTTCCCCTCATGCAAGGTGCACTATCCCATCTCTAGCACTCTATCTCCTACTACAAGGTGCACAAGGGGTGTTTAGAGGGAAAAATTGGAAGCTTCGAGGCCCTTCTCGAAGGTGGATGAGGGAGGATCATCCCTAGATTCTAGGTGAGGTGGAATTAGGTTCCCTAACCTAGTGGGAGGATCCCTTAGACCTATCCTCTTAATATTAAACCTCCTCTATCCCTTTATCCTTATAAATTGAACCCTCTCTCCATTGTTAAGAGAGGAAGGACTATGGTAATTTTATGATGGTGGAATTTCTAGGTGATCCCTATCATCCTTTGGGAGGAAAAATCTCATTCTTTGAGAGGTGTACTATGTTTATTTAGAGGTTTGGATTGGATTGTTGGATGGAAAGTTGCAGCGTTAAGTCTAGGTTGTAATATTCTTTCCCTATGTAATTCTATGTATCTCCTTGATTACAGTAATACAAAACTATTTCCATAAATGTTATTGTGTTGATGATGTTTAGAGATTTCTTCCTTAACTGTTAGCTTAGATCATCTTATATCTATGTATTCTTTCACCCTTTTTTTCTATCTCTTTGATAACGTTTTGCAGCTAGAGATCTGAAGGCATAGAGCTTGGAGCAACAAGGAGGAGAAGACCTATATATCTGAGAAAAGGTACTCATCTCTTCATCATGTATCTTGACTGATCTAGGAAAGTAGGTTGTATTATGTACTTAATTTTTTCTAGATCCACTTGGACTAGGGAGATCTGGATTAATCATGCTTGAGTATATTTATCCACTAACAAATTTGGCGACTCCACTGGGGAATAACATATAGCTGATTTGATTTGTATTTGATTTCATGTATTTTCATCAATCCTTTTTCTAGCCTCTTGAGACCCTCCAGCCTTTGGATTTTGTCTTTAGAAATTTTCTTGGACCTCCTTGACTCTTTTTGGCATTAGTACTTGACCTCTAGCCCTTCTCCCCTAGGAAATATAGCATCTCTAGCTCTCTAGCGCACCTCGGTAGTGTATACAGAGCACCACTGTATTACTGGCACTCTTTCCCTTAAGAGAAAGTGCAACAATGGCACTCTTTCCTAGTGTAGTAAGTGTGCCATCCCCTCTCTGGAAACCTGGTGCAGTGTAGTAAGGTGCGCCAACCCTTCAAAACTCGGATATTAGCTCATATTTCCTTCATTTTTGGCTTTTGGTTTGATGGATTGTGGTTTGTAGGCTGCATATGGTGGTAACACAACCCCCTAGGCCCAACATTGTCTATGTTTGGAGTTGATTTTGTTGATTTTTGATGTTTTTCTAGTAAAGTGAGTGACTTAGTTGTGGAGGGAAATTTCAACCCCCCACCTGTTGGTTTTGTATTTCCATCTCTGATCACATTACCAAATATTTTCAAATCTATTCATATTGTTAGATCTGATCTCCAAACCCTTCCTATGCCCTCAATAATTGATTTTTGGTTGCAATTTGGTAGATTTGGAGCAATTATTGAGTCTTTTGGAGTTCTTTGGATGCTTGTCATATTCCTTTTGATTTTTGAATGATTGGAGTGTTGTAGATGTTCTCTCTATTTCTGTTTGTATATCTCAAAAGAATTTAGTTATCAAGTTTCATTTTGATACATGCATTTGAAAATCAAAGTGTGTCACTACTTTGTTTTATACATTGTTAATATTTGTCGCATCTTTGATTTCATTTCCCTTTTTGGCTATTATCACCGAAAGTTAGAGTTACTGCACTCTAGGAAGGAATTCTTCTTTTCTTACTGCTTAGTTTCCATTAGAGGAAATTTCAACTCAAAATGGGCCTCCTAAGGAAAATTAATAAAATAATGGTTAAAATAATAAAATAATATTTATTAATTAAGGAGGAAGAAAATAAAAAACTACTTTTTTGTTCATATTTTCGACATATATCCCTTTGCGTTTACTCAAATTTCGATCGGAAGAGTTCGTTGGATGCATAATTAAATTTTGCATCCAACGAGTACCCACTCGGCATACTTTTGATGGGCCTCACTACCCCAAAAACAAGAAATACCTAAAAAAATGTGATGATGACATCATCATCACATTTTTTCAGGTATTTCTTGTTTTTGGGATAGTGGGGCCCATAAAAAGTATGCCGAGTGGGTACTACTTGGACACGAAATTTAATTCTACATCCAATGAGATCTCCCGATCAAAATTTGAGTAAACACATAGGGAGATATGTCGAAAATACGAACAAAAAAGTAGTTTTTTTATGATACCTATCCCCAAATTTATATTAAAAAATTGTTTAAGAGGTGCTCCCTTTTCGAATTTTAAATCATTTTGATTGGATAATACATGATGACATGGAATTTGTATTATTTTTGGAAGGCCCATTTTAAATTGAAATTTCCTCTAACGATTTTGGTTTGAAAATAAAATTCTTTCCCTACCGTAGGTATTCTTCATCGAAAGAAAATTGTGCATTGTCATGTAGCTAGGGTTTGCATTATTTTTACATTCCATGTCTACACCTCATGCATCCACTTAACCACATAAGATAAAATCAATGCTATCTTAGGAATAAAATCGTTTAGTAACTGTGTGTAAGTTAGAAACGTGTTTCAGTGTCTTTAAGCGTGGCATCTATCGTTATTTTCCTACAATGCATCCTGAGGGTTTGTAGTTCTTCCACGTACCAATCAGTATATCGAATGCCTTTTCATGTACCTTTGGGTATATAGAAAAGTACTTCACATACTCAGTAGTATATCGGAAGTCTCTTTTCGTGCAGTTGTGCATTAGATAACACCACTACAGATTTCAGGTCCCCCGTACCTAGTGTATATCAAGAGACCTTATTAGGATTCCTGTGACCAACTGAGTTAACCTTTTGGTCGTCTTGGCATTGCAATACACCGAGAACAACACTTAGGGAGATTACTGTGCATGTGTCATCCAGGTAGTCGAGTATTCAAGAAAGGGTATAGTCCCAATACTTCTTGTCGGTTTTACTGTTGGACCCTGTGATATATAGTGAGTTGTGGTGTCTTGACAATCCTGTGAGAATCCTGACCTTTTATCCACTCCTATTCATATATTTTTCTTGTGGATTTTATACTTGAGTAGTGTTTTATGTGTGTGGTACTTCATACATTCTTAGATAGTTTAGATATGGGAGACTCTCCTGGGACCACCATTTAAGAGACCCCTTTTCAGGGTATGTCTTTAGTTTCTCCCCTTTGTAGATTTTTTGGTCCTCCCTTCATGGCCACTTTGAGTATTCCTAGATTTACTATAAGATTACTTGTATGGTTATTCTCCAATCATGTTATAACAAATGCATCCTTTGTGTCGGACCAAGCTACTTTTCCACATGACTATCAGTATCATGTTAATCCTTCTCCTTCTTCCTTGAATGTTGAGTCGACTTCCTTTTATTCATCTTCACCTGTTGAAAACTTTGATGCTAATAAACGAGCGGGTAAGAAGAAGAAGAAAAAAGAAGGCCAAGAAGAAGAATTCTAAGAATAAGGTCAAAGCTCCAGCCTATTATCGTCATGTTGGAAACCCATCAGCCACTAATCACAGTGCTGAGAGTGTTGAATTGCCCACAAGAACACCTCGTAAGCCCAAGTTCCCTTGTAGACTTTGAAAAGGTGACCATATCCTTAAGGATTGTCGTGGTCTGTCTCGGGTTTTAGAAGTGTGGTATGTGGCTTCCCAACACCCCATGTCATCAGTATTTGATCATCATACTGATGATGCTCCATCAATGAGTGACTCTGTTGTTAAGATTCGAAAAGGAAAAGCTAGATATCCTTACTTTTTATGTAAGGACATGCACCTTACTTACCTTTGTCCTTGAATGGATGAAGCTTCAAATTTGTTGGAATATATTATTGTTCCTCGGCAATAGCTTCCAACAAGTTATCGTAAGTTTTCACTTGACATCCCATTGGTTGATGAAGTGGTCGATCCAGTTCCATCCTCAGTCAATCCCACTCTTTCTTTAAAGAGTGAAGAACAGTTAGTTCATTCCACTCTTCCTTTGGAGAGTGATGTTAAATTGGTCGAGTCAATTTCATCCCAACTCAATCCCACTCCTTTTTCAGAGCATGTTAACACTGAAGTAGTCTCTTCAACACCGTCTTCGTCTTCTCCCTCTCTTCTAGTTGAGAGTGATTTGAAACCCGCTGAATTTTTCGTAGTTAGTTTTGATTGTTCTACACAAGAGGAATTGTTGTCTCTCTTGAGAGAACCCTCTCAAAGTACTGAGGTTATTTCCTTTGACTAGATTAATTTAATAGAATATTGTCTTCATTCGAGTGTTCCTTTCCAGATATCTAGCGAGTTACCTCTAAGAGTATACTCTGTACTATTGTTGATGAAGGGATTCTGTTAGTATTCTATCCTCAACTTCTTGGAAAGCCATAGGTTCTCCTCATTTTTTGCCAGACACTGATAATATACTAGTTTTTAATTGAATACCTATTGTGCCTTTAGGGACCCTTTCTCATTTTCATATCACTTTAAGAGGGGAAACTTTCTGCATCAATGTTATGTTAGTCTAAGGTCCCATAGATTTTAATATTCTCCTTGGGTGAGATTATGTTTACGCCATCAAAGTTGTAGTGTCCACACGTTTGAATGGGAATATTGTGACCATTTATCAGCTTTCATGTGTTAAACCTGATCATCATATGATTCATAGTCATCATACTTCCGTGAATGTCCCGCATGTTCTTGTGGCTCCTTCCCCTTCACTTCACATGTCACTCGACTATGAACATCATGACGAATTTCAGTTGTTTGAAAACCATAGCTTCTTCTCCTCATGAGGAAGCTTTGGGGGCCTGTATCCAGTCTTTGGATATGATACTAGAGTTAAGCCACTAGATATTTTTGTAAGGGGGAAACCTACCAACCTTTGGGTATCATGTTGGCTAAGAACTGTAAGTGAGCATAGTTTCCTTTTCTATGTCAAGATCGTTAAAAAATGAAACAGATGCCCATGAGCATAGTTCTCATTCTGTGTCAAGCTCGTTAAAAAATGAATCAGATGTTTGCGAGCATAGTTCCTATTATCTATCAAGTGTTGATGTATTTGTAACTTTGGAATGTATTCACTTGTATATCTCGGGAGGTTCTATAATGTAAACAAGTCATGTCAAGTCATTGTGGGTAACCCTCCTATTGTTCAAGGGTTAAAGTCTCCGCAGTTGCGGGGCCCTAGGGTCATTAGACTCTCCTAGAGAAGTCAACCCTAGTGAGTCATTGCCAAGTCAGGAATTAGTATAAATAGAGAGTGAGCCTCTCTATTTACACACACTCACTCACACTCAGTTTTAGTGCATAGCTGAGGAAGAAGAAGTTGTTGGGGCTAGAGAGAAAGAGGCTACTGCTGTCGGGATATCATCTTACTATTTTTTGGGCTTTGCTATTGGTTTTGATTCTATCTCTGAGGAAGTTGCAAGGTTTTCTCCTTTATAGTTTCCCCAAGGAAAATCTTTGTGTTCATTGTCTCATATGTTTGATTGTTGTGCTTGTTATTCTCTCAGTTAAGATCATAAGTTAATGCTAGCTTAAATGATAAAAATATAACATGGTATCAGAGCTAACCTGAGAAGAAGACACTGTGCAGCTACAGAAACTAGGGATTCCTACTTTTTGGATCTCTCTCCATATATTCTCAGCAAAAGAAGGTTGGGCTAACTCTCCTCCCCAGGGCGCATATTTCTATTGAAGCAGAATATGATTCTGAGCATTCAGTTTTTGACCCGACACTGCTGCCAGAAATTAGGGCTTTCCACAAAAGTGGAATTTTTGAGTGAGCCCAGGCCTGGATTGATCTCCTCCTCAAAATAGAAGTTTAGAGATCAAGATTAAAAAAAAAATTGTTGGACAGAACTCCAGGAAAGTCAAACCCTATTCTGCTCTTGAATCAACTCTACAAAAATTCATCTCCAGATCCAGATCCGACATCTTAACCTGGTAAGATATAAATATTTTATATTTCCATTTTAGGTTCTCAGTTAAGATGTCTCACCATACCAAGCTTGATGAAAATATTGAAGGAGTTGATAACTTCCTAGCCTGGAAGTATAGGATCTCCCTGGTCCTGGAATAAAATGAGTTGGACTCCTACATCAATGAGGAGATTCTAGTTCCAGAGGGAGATGAGGCTAAGGCCTTACACAAGAAGAAGTTTCTTATGGCTAATAGGATTAAGAGGGAGTTATCTAGTCCATATAATCCACACAATAATGGGATTGCAAAAAGAAATAATAGAACGATCATGGAAGCAGCAAGGGCCATGCTTCATGATCAAGATCTTCCCATGCATCTATGGGAAGAAGTTTCCAGAACAGCGGTATATGTACAAAACCATACTCTACATAGAGTACTCGAGAACAAGACACCTGAAGAAGTCTTCTCTGGTAAGAAACCAGAAGTCAACCATCTCAGAATATTCGGCTGTCCTGTATACATACATATTTCAAAAGAAAAAAGGGCGAAGTTAGATCCTTCAGGAAAGAAGGGTATATTTGTGGGATACTCTGAAAGCTCGAAGCCTTACAGAATATACTACCCAGGATTCAAAAATATCGACATCACCATAGATGTAACATTTGACGAAGATTCAGCCTACATCAAATACAGGAAGAAACCAGATGAAGAACCTGAAGAAACAGAAGCACCCAGAATTCATGATACAACCATGAATGAAGAAATTCAAGAAGAGGATCAAGATTTAGAAGAACCTCAAGAACCTATGGATCCACCTCAGGAGAATAATCCTCACAAGAGGAAACCTGCTTCGTTACTTGAAATTATCCAATGTGCAAAAAGGTATGGAGATTCAGAAGAAACACACAGAGGAAGGAAGATAACTAGGTCCTACTCTAGTTATGTAGCCCTGCTATGTGACATTTATGATAAAGAAGCTTCCAACTATGAAGAAGTAGTAGAAAGAAAAGAATGGAAGGATGCTATGATCGAAGAGTATCAATCGATCATGAAGAATGATGTTTGGGATGGTGTCCCAAGACCAGAAGGGAAGTCCATTGTAACTTCCAAATGGATCTACAAGATCAAGCATGTTGCAGATGGAAACATAGAGAAATAAAAAGCAAGATTCGTGGCTCGTGGCTTCTCCCAGAAAGAAGGAATAGACTATGAAGAAAATTTTGCACCTGTAGCCAAATACACTTCCATCAAATCAGTACTTGCTCTGGCTGCAGTGATGAAATGGAAGATACACCAGATAGATGTCAAGATTGCTTTCTTGAATGGTGTAGTAGAACAGGAAGTGTATGTGGAGCAGCAACTCAATTTTGAGACACATGACAGGGAGTCTCATGTGTGTAGATTGAAGAAAGACCTGTATGGTTTGAAACAGGAACCTAGGACATGGTACGACAGAATTGATGGATTTCTATCCAGTTTGGGCTTTACCAAAAGTAAATCAGATTCCAACCTTTACTACAAGGTTGAAAAAGGTAACCCAATGATACTCCTACTGTATGTGGATGATTTGTTTGTAATAGGTATGGATGGGTTGATTGCTAATATGAAGAGGAAGCTTGCTACCTAGTTTGAAATGAAAGACTTGGGTATGATGCACTATTTTCTAGGCATGGAGGTGTGGCAGAATGCGGATGGAATCTTCCTCGGACAAGGGAAGTATGCAGTAGAGATCCTGAGGAGGTTTGGGGTGATGGACTACAAGGCCATAACCACACCTATGGCATCGAACCTGAAGCTATTGAGTGATGCTTCATCAGAAGCGGTTGATGCTACGATGTATCATCAGATGATTGGGTCCTTGATGTACCTGATGAACACAAGACCAGATATTTGCTTTGCTGTGAACACCTTGAGCCAGTTCCTGACAGATCCGAGACAAGTTCACTTGATTGCTACAAAGCATGTTCTGAGGTACCTGAAGGGTACAGTTGATTATGGGCTCAAGTGCGAGGCAAATCAGAAGATTAAACTGGAGGGTTATGTTGATTTAGATTGGGTAGGAAATGCCATCGATAGGAATAGCACTTCAGGATGCTACTTCAGTATGGGATTAGGTGTGATCTCTTGGTTTAGCAGGAAGCAATCCTGTCTGGCACTGAGTACAGCTAAAGTAGAGTATGTCGTAGCTTGTTCAGCTAGTTGCGAGGCAGTGTGGCTAAGAAAGCTACTATCTGATTTATTTGATCTCCAGTTGGATGCTACTTGTATATATTGCGACAACTAGAGTTGTGTGAAGTTGTTGGAGAACCCGGTGTTCCATGACAAGTCGAAGGATATTGAGATCAAGTATCACTATATCAGGGATATGGTGCAGAGAGGAGTAGTGAAGCTCCAGTATCTTGCGACGGATGAACAGATAGTTGATGTGTTGACAAAGCCATTGGCTAGAGTGAATTTTGAGTACTTTAGGGAGAAGCTTGGTGTTCTCCAGATTGAGGTTCCCTCCAAGGGGAAATGATGAGACCTAGAGCCATTATGACATGGTGAGAGGATTAGGTTCCTTCCATGGTCAGATGTAAGGGTTGAGCCATTCGATCATGGTGAGAGGATTGGTTCCTTCCATGTCAGATGTGAGTGTTGAGCCATTCTGATGTGACTATAGGATTGGTTCCTACATGATCACATATGAGTGCTAAATGCCATTCTTGAAATGGAGGAACCTGGAAAGTTACCAGGATACTCAACTTGGTGCTAAGATCCCATTATTTGGGAAAATGGAGGCACTTGGTCAGTTACCAGGAATCCTCAGTCTGGGACTGAGAGACATTCTGGCATGATGTGTTTACACATGTTCAGATGTAACTATAGTGCCCTTTTGATGCAGTGTGTTCGTACATGGTCGGATGTAAGTGCAGAGACATTCTGATGCAGTGTGTTTGCACATGGTCCGATGTAAGTGTAGAGCCCTTCTGATGCGGTGTTTTTGCACATGGTTGAATGTAAGTGCAGATCCCTTCCGATGCGGTGTGTTCGCACATGGTCAGATATAAGTGTTGAGCCATTATGGCGTGATGTGTTTACACATGGTCAGATGTGAGTGATGGGCCTTTCTGACAAGATGAGGTCAGATGTGAGTGTTGGGCATTCCTTTATGACAATATGAGGTCAAATGTAAGAGCTGGGTAGGCCATTCTGACTTAGGGTCAGATATAAGCGCTAAAGAAGACCTACATGAAGGCTAGGCCTAAAACCTGCATGAAAAGGGGCTGGCTCTATAGAACTTCCTGTGATGAGAAGAATCAAGAGATAGCACCATTCTGAGATAGCACCGATGATGATGATCCAGATCTAGTGATGACCCAGATCCCATGATGAAGAAGATTTGAAGATGAATATGACTTGAAGATGAAGAATACTTGAAAATGAAGAAGACGTGATGATGAAGATGACTTGAAGATGAAGAAGACTTGAAGATGAAGTCAAATTGAAGATGAAGATGACGAGGTGATCTAGTCGATACAGAGAAGAAGACCAGTGCTGAAAATTGTGTTGAAAGAAAAACTTCCTAATTAAGAGGGAGTGTTGATGTATTTGTAACTTCAGAATGTATTCACTTGTATATTCACTTATATATCTCATGTATTGTAACCCGATGTTTATTTCGGGAAGTATCTGTAATGTAATTGAGTCATGTCATGCCTCGATGTTCCTATCGAGAGGTTATATAATGTAAACAAGTCATGTCAAGTCATTGTGGGTAACCCTCCTATTGTTCAAGGGTTAAAGTCCCTACAGTTGCGGGGCCCTAGGGTCATTAGACTCTCCTAGAGAATTCATCCCTAGTGAGTCATTGTCAAGTCGGGAATTAGTATAAATAGAGAGTGAGCCTCTCTATTTACACACACTCACTCACACTCAGTTGTAGCACATAGCTGAGGAAGAATAAGTTTATGGAGCTAGAGAGAAAGAGGCTATTGTTTTCAGGATATCATCTTACTATTTTTGGGGCTTTGCAATTCGTGTTGATTCTATCTCTGAGGAAGTTGCAGGGTTTTCTCCTTTATGCTTTCCTTGAGGAAAATCTTTGTGTTCAATGTCTCATATGTTTGATTGTTGTTCTTGTTATTCTCTCAGTTAAGATCCTAAGTTAATGGTAGCTTAAATGATAAAAATATAACATCAAGCTCATTAAAAAATGAAACAGATGTCCACAAGCATACTTATTTTCTGCTTCAATCTTGTGTAAAAATGAAACAGGTCCCCAAAAGCATAGTTATTTTCAGTTTCAATCTTGTGTAAAAATGAAACAGCTCATCTTAAGCAAAGTTCCCTTTTCGTGTCGAGATCATTAAAAAATGAAAAGGATCATTTCCATTGTGTCAAGACTCAATATTTTGAACCTTCATTTCATCTGCTTGTAGTTCATTCCCAAAAAAGGGTCCTTCATCGTTTGATTTTATGAGTCCAGTGAAAGCAAACTCATTCATCGTTTCATATTTCTAGAGTCTGAAATTACTAAGAAGACTCCAGGGTGGATTTTTTCATAAATTTAGTCCTCGAGGCCCAAAAAAGTATAAAATAATGCCCAGGAGAACTCTTCTAGTCATGATTGGTCAGAGTATACATTTTTCGTAAGTAGTGCCCCCTGGTCTAAAAAAGGGTTAAACTATCACCAAGAAGACAACTCTTCAGGTTCTTTTATGAGTGTGAAGAAGACAAGCTCACTCGACGATCTTCTCAAATTTTAAGAGTCCGAAAAGAGCTTAAAGAGGACTCTATTAGGGTTCTTTTTTCATAATCCAATTTTAATGAGTCTGAAAAATAGTAAAAGTATACTCGATACCTATTCACTAATTTGTTAACAAGAACGCCGAAGGTATAAAAGGAACTCAAAACCTTTTTCATGGTTGAATATAGAGCATGAAAAAGTGATAAAGTAAGCTCAAGCCACTTTTCAAGTTTTAATAGAGCACGGAAAATGAAAAGTGAGCTCAAAACCATCTTACTATTTTTAACGAGCTTGAAGATAGGTTGGAAGAATGCTCTTAGCATCTGCTTCATTTTTTAACGATATTGACACATAATAGGAATTATGCTCAAAATTCCGTTTCATGGTTTAGTGAGCTCGAAACTAAAAGAAAGTATGCTCAAAATGAATCCCATTAATGAGTGATTTCCCACAATGACATCCAGTGGTTGGTACTTTCCCCCAATGTAACTGTCAAGTAGCTTAAATCCAATATAAAGAGGTAGGATACATGCTCCCCAAGCTTCATTTCATCTGCTTACTCTTTTCTAACTAAGTTTCAAGTTATTTCTAGGAAAACGTTCACCAAAAATAGAGGAAGAAAGAGGATCAAGTGCTACAAGCAGATGAAATGAAGCAGAAAAATGGACTCATCAATTGATGAGCTACAACGAGTGTTTGTTACCCTATTTGAACTCATGAAAATGAAAAGAGTTACTCATCCTTCGTGATGGGGAAATTAAGGAAAGATTTTGTATTTAGATTGTATTTATGGTAGTACATAGTCACTCTTGAACATGGCACTCGTCTGCATACGCATTCAGTACTTGGGTAATCTATTTGCCTTTAAGTCCTGCTGATTCCTTGAGTCTTCTTTCTTGTTTTAGTTGTCCAAGAATGATCCCACCATCAGTTGCAATGGGGGATTGGTATCAGTCTCATTAAATTTAGTACTACCAAGTCACACCGTGCCCATGTTCAAGAGAAATTTGGTCATCACTATCTACAGTCAGCCTACCTTCTATCATGTTGTTCATCTCTGAGTCAATTTTGTATATCACTATGCTGCTTAGTTTACTCTAAAACATATGTGATCACATTTCGTGTCGATGATGAGGAAATCATCATGGCCCTCCTTCGACGAGTCCATTCCTATCAACTTCAGCACATCATCCGGGAATTAGACTTAGAAACCAAAATCAACTACCTTGAATCCTACATGCCTTAATGGCAGGTTACCTCGCTTTCAACATGAGTTTACATTATTGACTATTGATTAAAATAATCTACCGAGTGTTCAACTTCAATTCATTTATTCACACTTGGGAGGATGTACTGATATACCTTGGGAATCATTGACATCAATGGTGATTTCCCTCGCACTTGTTAATAGATTAAATTAATGATTGGTAATCAAGTGGTTTCTATCATGTTCAAAGTCGAGACATTATAATCACATGGTTAAATTCATATCATTACGGGTTCATCTTGAAGACCCTAGGTTCACTAATATATTTCCTAGGTTGCGATGGAGTTTGTTTGAGTCATATTACACGTATCCATTTTGTATTTGTAGTGGTTGTATTATCATCTCATCATGGATCTACGCTTGTGTCTAGTAGTCATGATTGTGTTCAGTCGATCTCTACTACCATGGATCTGTAATGTATTGGTCAGCAACCATGTTATGAGTCATGTGATATTTTAGTCAGTTGTACTACAACATCTTCCAACCAACATCCTTGCCTTCGATTTATTCACTTCGCAAAGAATTCACCTATCACATTCTTCCAACTTCATGATTTGGGGGGAATTCTGTTACACTGAAATCTCATCATCTTGAGCCATGTGTCAACCTTATGCCTAATCCCTGAAGTTTCCTTAGCTAAACTAGATTGAAACTGAGGTTGTTCCTACCCCTTTTTACCCTCTATAAGTAGGTTGGTACTCTTTCTCCTAAGGAAAGGTGTGCCAAAACCTTGCTGGCACTCTTTCTACCTTAACAAGGAGTGTCACTAGCACTCTTTCCCCTCATGCAAGGTGTGCCATCCCCTCTCTGGTGCCATTTATCCTACTGCAAGGTGTGCCAGGGGTGTTTTGAGGGAAAAATTGGAAGCTTCGAGGCCCTTCTCGAAGGTGGATGAGGTGGAGGATCATCCCTAGATTCTAGGTGAGGTGGAATTCAATTCCCTAACCTAGTGGGAGGATCCCTTAGACCTCTCCTCTTAATATTCAACCTCCTCTATCCATTTAGCCTTATAAATTGAACCCTCTCTCCATTGTGAAGAGAGGAAGGACTATGGTACTTTTGTGATGGTGGAATTTCTAAGTGATCCCTATAATCCTTTGGGAGGCATACTATCTTTCTTTGGAGATTTGGCTTGGATTGTTGGATGGAAAGTTGCAGGGTTAAGGATAGGTTGTAACATTCATTCCCTATGTAATTCTATGTATCTCCTTGATTACAATAATACAAAACTCTTTCCGTAAATGTTATTGTGTTGATGATGTTTAGAGCTTTCTTCCTTAACTGTTAGCTTACATCAGCTTATATATATGTATGTCTTCACCCTTTGTGTGTTCTGTCTCTTTGATAAGTTTTTACAGCTGGAGATCTGAAGGCCTGGATATTGGAGCAACAAGGAGGAGAAGACTTATAGATCTGATAAAAGGTAGTCATCTCTTCATCATGTATCTTGACTGATCTAGGAAAGTATATTGTATTATGTACTTGACTTGTTCTAGATCCACTTGAACTAGGGAGATCTTGCTTGAGTCCGCTTGAGTAGATTTATCCACTAATAATCCATCCTCAAAAATGGATATGCATGGAATTTAAATGAATATCTTCACTATGTCTTTTTCTTCACTTTAATAAGCTGAATGTACTACTTCTTGGTGAGAAACTTGGTAGATTTGTTGTTGTTTCCTTGATCAGGTATCAAGTTTTCAATGTTGTGTAGAAAAAAAACATGAGGAGAACCCCTTTGAAGCTCATATTCTGGTGATGAAGGAGAATCATATGAATGAATTTTGATGTGAAAACATAAAATATCATATCTGAACATAAAATCAGATATGGAAAAGAGATATGCACAATCATCTCCTAACCAAAGAACATCAATGAAATCGACAGGCTCAATTTCTAGTGTAGCTACATAATGGTGAACCCGATCATGAACCTTCTTTCCAAACTAATGTGAAACCTTTTTAATTATGTAACAACCTTGTTTGATGGAAGAAACTATGCATTCTGGAGTATAAGAATGAGAGCCTTCATAGAAGCTCAAGGAATCGAAATATGGCAGAGTATCGAGAATGGGTACAAAGTACCAAGGACCGTGCCAACTGATGCAGGTGAGCTAGCTCAATACAACAACAACTCAAAGGCCAGAAATCATCTTCTAAGTGCTATAGATGAATTGGTATTCAAAAAAGTGATGAACTGTCCCTCCACAAAAGAAATGTGGGACAAACTCCAAACCACATATGAAGGAGACCACAAAGTCAAAGAAGCCAAACTTCAAACTTACAGGGGACAATTTGAACAGCTAAGAATGAATGAAGATGAAGACATAGCAGCCTATATTCTTCAGGTTGATCAGCTCGTGAATACTATCAGAGGATTAGGAGAAGAGGTTGAGGAGACTATAGTTGTTCGGAAAATTCTAAGAACTCTTCCCAAAAGGTTCAACCCCAAGATCGCTACTTTAGAAGAAAGAACAGATCTAGATACTATGACAGTGGATCAGCTGCATGGAACATTAGTAGCTTACGAAATGAGAATTTAAGATGAAGATATGTCAAGAAAGGAAGCAGCATTCAAGGTCTCCTCCAAACAAGCCGGGAAGAACAAATCAATGAAAGACAAACCGACAAGTGATGAATCTGATGATGAAGAAATAGCCAACCTTGTTCAGAAATTGAAGAGAGGCACTGGAAAATACAAAGGTAAGTTACCTCTTAAATGTTTTTCATGCGGAAAGATACGTCATTTTGCTTCTAAATTTCCTTATGCAAAGAAATCAGACGGTAAAGAGGATGATAGTTTTAAACCCTACAAGAAGTACAATAATTACAAGAATAAGAACAGAAGAAAGTTTGCAAAGAAGAAAAGTCTCTACACAAAAAGAGACAATAACTCATCCAAAGGTGACTCAGATAGTTATAGTGATTCTGATGATAACGATGAACTAGACAAGGTACTCTTTATGGCAATAAGCTCAGATAAGGATCATAATAGTAAGGAAGAATCGGAAGATGAAGGAGAGGTAGATCTTGAGGCTGAACTTGTAAGCGCCTTGAAAGAATTGAAGAAAGTCAGAAAAGAAAATAGATTGCTTAAGGAAGAGGAACAACGATTTGAACAAATCATTGTTGACTTGAAGACCAAACTAGAAGAAGCCAAATGAGTTGAAGACTCTCTCACTGAACAACTAATGATAAATATAAGAGAAAAGGAGAACTGTGAGGCTGAGATAGTATCTCTGAAGAACAAGCTACAAATGAAAGATATCGCAAAGGGTTATGACAATAGTTCCAAGGTTCTAGAACAAATCATCAGCAATCAAAAGTCATTCTTCGACAAGACCAATATAGGATACAAGCAGAATACAAATGAAGCCTCAAGCTCAAATTTGACAGATAATGAAAAGAAGCCAAGAAGGTATGCAGAAGTTGTCTAGGACTCCAAGAATGAAGAAGAGATCGAACGTCAGCCAGAACAACCTGTATTAGAAAAAGGACCAGCAGAAAGATCAGATCACAGAAAAGCACCTCCTCCACATATTCCCAGGTATGGATACTTCTTTTATGGGCATTTCTTAACATGTGGAAGATTTGGACACAAAGTTGTAAACTGTTTTCAAAGAAGAAAATTTGAGACAAGGAATAACCTTGCAAGCCTTAGACGACCATAGTACAACAACCGATTTGATCCCTTGAGATGAGAAATAGAATGTTACAAGTGTAACAACTTTGGTCATATAGCCAGAAATTGCAGAACAAGGATACCAATAGTAAAAAATGAGGACTTTCCCAACAAGGTGTGGGTTAAACACAATAACAACAACTATGAATGTGGTATTGCTCTTCAAGCTCAGAATCACAGCTCTGGAAAATGGTATGTTGATAGTGGTTGCTCCAAGCATATGACAGGTGACAAAGATGCTTTCATCAATATTGAAAAAGATAAAGGATTTGTATCATTTGGAAATAACAATTCAGCAAGAGTATTGGGAAAGGGCACAGTAAAGCTCAGAAGTAAAAATTCCTTGGCTAAAAATGTCTTGCTTGTAGATAACATGAAACATAATTTGCTAAGCGTCAGTCAGATGTGTGATCAAGGTCATGAACTCATCTTCAACTCAAAAGGATGTAAAATAAGAAAGCAAGGATCAAGGAAGTTAGTAGCCACAGCCACTAGGACTCCAAACAATATATATGTGTTAGATGAGATTGAGTCTGAAAAATGTCACTTGGGAAAAGAAGATGAAAGTTGGCTTTGGCACAGAAGAATGGGGCATATACATTTTGACAATTTGGTCAAAATCTACAAAAACCAAGCAGTTCGAAATATGCCAGAAGTCACAAAACCTGCTAACTCTGTATGTGAACAATGTCAACATGGAAAACAAACAAGAGTGCAGTTTAAGACGAAAGAGCATTCTTCTACAAAACCTTTGGAGCTTGTTCACACTGACCTATGTGGACCAAACAAAAGCAAAGGATTGAATGGTGAAAAATACTTCATGCTACTCATTGATGACTATACCATGATGACATGGGTATGTCTTCTCAACAAGAAATCATAAGCATTTGGATGTTTCAGAATGTTCAAGGAACTAGTCGAGAATGAAACAGGGTCACGAATCAAGTGTCTTAGATCTGACAATGGTGGAGAATTCACTTCTGATGAATTCAACAAGTATTGTGAAGAGCATGGCATAAAGAGACAATTTTCAATAGCCAGAACACCTCAGCAAAATGGAGTTGCTGAAAGAAAGAATAGATCAGTTATGGAGATGGCTCGAACCATGTTGAATGAATCCAAGTTAAATGACAAATTTTGGGGACATGCAGTTCATACAGCAGTACACATCTTAAACAGAGGATTACTCAGAAACAAAAATGATAAAACTCCCTATGAGTTATGGACCGGAAGAGCAGCAAGTGTACAGCACTTCAGAATATTTGGGAGCAAGTGTTACATTAAAAGAGATGATAAGAAGATTGGAAAATTTGACTCTCGAGTAGATGAGGGCATATTTGTTGGATATCCATCCAAGAGGAAAGCTTACAAATGCTACAATCTAAGATTATACAAAGTGATTGAAGGCATTAACGTGAAGATAGTTGAAGGAATACCAACATCATCCAGAGAAGACTCATAAGAATCAAACGATGAAGAAGAGAAAGGTTCCAAGAAAATTAAAATGGAAGATTAACCCGATGAGGATGAAGAGCAACTTAAGGAAGATGAAGAACTGAATCAACCAACTATTGAACAAGAAGAACAAAAAGATCATCCATCACCTAAGAATTGGTACCAAAAGAATCATCCATCAAATCAGATTATTGGTGATAAGGATGCCGGAATAGGAACCAGAAGAAGACAATCCGGAAGAAATGAGCAGGTACACTTCTCTCTTTTGGCTACAACTGAACCTGGAACTTTTGCAGAGACCAGTAAAGATGAACAATGGGTTAAAGCTATGGAAGAAGAACTAGATCAAATCAAGAAGAATGAAACTTGGGAACTTGTTCCGAGACCACATAACAAAAATGTTATTGGCACAAAATGGGTTTTCAGAAACAAATTGAATGAAGATGGACAGGTAATCAAAAATAAGGCTCGATTGGTGTGTAAGGGTTATGCTCAGATCGAAGGAATAGACTTTGAAGAAACATATGCACCAATTGCCAGAATGGAAGCTATCAGAATGATACTAGCCTACGCTTGCTCCAAAGACATCAAAGTATATTAAATGGACATAAAATCAGCCTTTCTAAATGGGGAATTGGAGGAAGAAGTCTATACCGAACAACCAGAAGGATTTCAGATTTCAGAAAACAAGGACTATGTTTGCAGACTAAAAAGGGCCCTATATGGACTAAAACAAGCTCCAAGAGCTTGGTACTCTAGATTGGACAGGTACTTACTACAACAAAAATTTAAGAGGGGGAGTGCCGATAGAAATTTGTACATCAAACAAGACAATGACAGCATACTCATCATTGAAGTTTATGTTGATGATATCATATTTGGAAGTGATGATGATTCACTGAGTCAACAATTTGCTAAAGATATGCAAAAAGAGTTTGAAATGTCATTACTCGGTGAATTGACCTTTTTCTTGGGACTCCAGATATCTCAAAGGACAGAAGGCATTTTCATCACCCAGACAAAATACATTAAGGAGATGTTGAAGAAATTCCAGATGGAAGACTGTAAACCTATGAGTACCCCTATGATCACCGGTTGTAAGCTAAGCAAAGATGATGAATCTAAGGAAGTTGATCAAAGGCTCTATAGGTCAATGATTGGTAGTCTACTATATGTAACTGCCTCCAAACCAGATGTGATGCAAGCCATTGGACAAGTTGCAAGATTTCAAGCTGCCCCAAAATAAAATCATATTATAGCAGTTAAAAGGATCTTCAGGTATATGAAAGGAACTGTGGATTTTGGACTTTGGTATCCAAAAGGGAATGATCTGACATTGATAGCATATTCAGACGCAGATTGGGCAGGATGTGTTGACGATAGAAAAAGCACTAGTGGAACAACTTTCTTTTTAGGTGGTTGTCTGGTATCTTGGTCAAGCAAGAAGCAATCTTCAGTGTCCTTATCAACCACAGAAGCAGAATATATAGCAGCAGCAGCTTGTTGTACTCAAATTCTTTGGATGAAGCAAACCCTGCAAGACATACATGTGAAATGTAATGAACCGATTCCTATTCTATGCAACAATACGAGTGCCATTAGTATCTACAAGAATCTAGTTATGCATTCCAAGACCAAGCACATTCCAATCAAATTTCACTTTCTTAGGGAACAGGTCACAGAAAAGAATATCAAGTTGGAATATGTTAGGACAAAAGAACAGGTTGCAGATGTTTTTACTAAGCCTCTCCCAAGAGAGACTTTTGAGTACCTCAGAGAAAAATTGGGATTCATACTATCTCCTAATTGAATTCATTTATCTATATTACAATATGACAAGAAGAGCTTGGCAGAAGTACCCTTTTCCATTGATGCCAAAGGGGGAGAAAAAGTTGAACAAGTTAGGTAAAAGAAGCATGGTCTAAGGGGGAGTTGTGTAGTCAAAGGAAGCTCTTTCGAAGGGGGAGCTTTGGAGTTGTCATCAATGACAAAGGGGGAGATTGTTGACTAAATTGTCATTGATGCCAACAGGTGTGTGTTAATGTGTCTTGGTGCCCCTTGAGGAGCCTCTGTGGGTTGAGTAAGTGTCAGCGTCAAAGGAGACCTTTTGACTTTGTCCAAGCCCAAGTCTGAAGCCCTTGGAGCCCTTGGGACAATGGAAAAAGCCCTGAACTTCCTGAAGAGTGGTCAAGTACCCCCAAGTTGGTTTAATCAAAATATTAACAAGTTTAAATGATAAAACCTTAAAACATTAATAAAAGATTTAAAAATTAATATTAAAATCAAATATTAAAAAGTTTTAATAATAGTTTAATAAAAAAAAAAAAAATTTTTAAACCTTTTATTTAATATTATAAAACTCATTAAATCAAGGAAACGTTTAATAAAAATAATAATAAAATAATAAATTATGACAAAATTTTCATGAAATCAAGGAAATGTTCCTTTTTCCTCTTCATATAAATATGGCTATACATTTTCTTTGATTGATAGATAAGCTCTTGACCCATCATTGAAATAGTCGTATCATTTTTTTTAAAGAGTTGGGCGTGGAAATTTTGGCAAATTCATAGCAGCGTCCTTGGCAAATTCGGGCAGAAGTAAAAGAAAAAATGGTAGTGCGTGGGTGCTGTGCGAAGGACGAAAAACGTGTTTTAAATTTTTTTACGGAGACAATTTTGAGCAAGAGTCCGAGCTTCGATATTGTAGCAGAGAAATTTTTTTTTTGTCTTCCTATCAGTATTTGAGCCGCAGCAAAGAAAAAATCGAATATGGTATGACACTGTTTAGGATTCGATTCAGTCCATGATACATAGACCAAATAGAATACAAATTTCTTTAAAGTTCGAAGGGAGATGCAAATTTATCCAAATCCAATAACTATGATAATAACCAATGCCAAAGAAGAGCATTTGATATTGGTTTCTCCATATTCGTCTGCGTACTCTGAGATGGAGTAGGGGCTGAATACCATCAGAGTCTTTTTCACCGTACAGTGGACACTACCTTCCAACAGAAGAAAACCTTGACACCTTCGTCAGATTTCTTGTAGAAAATGGGGTTGACATGACTAATGTGGAGAGTATCGATATTTGATGAAGGCATTATCGTGTTGATATTAAGATTGCAGACTCCAGACGAATTGCTAATGGGTCGATGCCATTGAAGACTCCATTGTTAAATGTTGTTGCTTTCCAGACCTGTTTCAAGCACACACAGGTACACAGTTTGGTCTTCATCTTGGACATATACACAGTCCATTCTTATCTTCATCTACAGTCAGAGGTATGTATACAGCAGTATATACAGTGTTATGCATTGGTATAGTGATGTACATGATTATGTAAAGTACAGCAGTGATGAACTATGATGGTATATTGATATGGCAGTGATGATATGAATGCTTAGTAAATGATGTGACAGTATTTATGAATTTACAGAAAGTATATAAGGGAATGCATATTCAGTATTCAGTCAAAAGTGTGAACAGTGTCATGTTTTGTACAAATAAATATGTACAGGAATGAGTAAACTATGAGGGCAGCATGTGCAAAAATAGTGAATGTGGTGTGTGAACAGTTTGCAAACAGTAGTTTGCCTTTTCTTGTAATGATACTCTTCCATGCTATGATACACAGTCAGATATTCACAAACTAGATGATACATGCTTTGATAATGATGGCATGATGCATGCTATGGTGTGATGACATTCTTCTATGCACCATGATGTGTACTTTTTACATGCACATTACATGTTGATGATGATGGTGGGTATTTGATGATGATGATAGTACATACCCTATGACCTTGATGTATAACCTATGATGATGTTCAGTGATAGCAAAGCAGAGAGACTTCAGTAATTGTGGATGACAGTGAACGGTATGCACTAGCAGATTCAGATATTGGTACGTGACAGATATACAGTGTGGTACAGAGTGTGTCAGCATCGGTGATAAGGCAGACTTGGAAGTAAATAGTGCAAATAATATCAGCAACAGGGTTTTGTGTGTGACAGGTCCACAGGTTCAGCAATATTCTTCTTATCAGGGTGGCAGGATGGGGCAAGGAAAGGAGGTCGTAGCCTCCTTTCGGTAGAAGCCGGAAAACTAGGGAGTGGTAGCTTCCTTCAGGTCGCAGCCTGTAAAACAGGGGGTCGTAGCCTCCTTTCAGTTGAAGCTAAAAAATTGAAGTTTATGATAAAGGAGTTGTTCCTTCCATCCAGTTATTTCTGGACAACTATTATTAAAAAGGCTTCCGTGGTTTTACCCCCAGAACTTGGGTTTCCACGTTAAAAATTGTTGTGTATTGTGCATCTTGATGTCTTTATACATATTGATGATGTGCTGTGATTGGTGATAAACAACATGCTTTTGATTAAAGTTTTTAATTGTACAAATACTGATTCACCCCCCTCTCATTATTTCAACATGGAATGTTGACACAAAAACTAAATATTCTGGACTCAGCTTCGATAGGATGGAGAGGAATAACTGCTCTTCTTTATTCTCAATCCCACACTGCTTGAGCAAAATCACTAGTGACTTAAAGCTGGTGATGAATTCCCCGGGTTTAGAATTCACTTGGTCTCAATGAGATTAACTCATTCTCCAATTGATGTCCTCTAAGTTAATATTGCTTTTCGAAGAGGGATTCAAGTTTGATTCACACTTCGCTAGTTCTTTTCAAGCCATCAATATGGAAAAGAATTTATGGACAGAGATAGAGAGACAAAGCAATCCATAAGCCTCATCCTTCCTGTTATGCCATTTTTCTTTCTCAACAACTGCATTAGGCTCGATTTATAAGGCCATAGTAACTCTGTAGAGACCTCTGTTGCGCAACAGTATCTCAATATTGGATTTCCATTCATGATAATTGAAGGAATTCAAGGTTACTATCTTAGATATATCCATGCTCTGTTGTTGCGCTACTAGTGATAGAACTGAATACCTGCACAAAACTAGAAAGAAATTTTTTGTTAGACAAATCAACCTCTAATTTGATAATAAGCACATCCTCTGGTGCATCAATGGAAGTATCTAAGGGATATTTGAATATCCTGACCAGTCCCTGATACCATATTAGATTCTGAAAGGGAGATCTTGGGACAAAAATAGTATTCACATAGATTGCACAAAAACAATATAGAGAAGAATAATTTCTATTACACAATGAGTTGAAGAACAATATGAGAAATCTTCCATTACAATAATATTCACATTATGGGTGAGTATATAATACAATAATTAAGGAATAATTCGAATACCTAAATAGGCAGTTGAATATACCAACTTAGGCTCACTTAGAATCTAACTCGCAGAGGGAAAATCACCACTAGAGATAACTAGTGCAACTCCATGTCACTAAAATAGTTAATAACTAGTTACAATCCGTTAACTGAAGAGGGTAGGTGAACAAAGGTGTCGCACTCCCTGCTTGCATGCAAAACTAACAATAGAGACACTTGAAGTGATCTAACTATTGGGGATTGGAGCACAGCTGGACATGACTGAATACCTAATGGATTCAACTGCTAGACACTGTTGGTGACACTCTGAGTGGGTTCCTAATGTATAGGTATTGATTCCTGGAGCACCAAAATGCATGCAGACAAGTGCAGTAAGTGGTGTATGTCTAGTATATGTGTCCCCCATGGACTCGTGGAGTGATGAAGAGATCCTAATCTAGGGAAATGAAAAAATAGATTTATGTGGGAAAAGGGAGGATTAATAATAATCCTAACAGAGATGATGATCGAGATGATTCCAAAGATGATGATGCTCGAGATGATGGAAAAGATGATGATAGAGATGATACCTAATATGATGATGCTCGAGATGATACCAGATATCTGTGATGATGATGTTCCATGGATGATAGTGATGTTGATGTAGATTCACCAATCAATTGTACAAATTTATTATTGTAGAATACATTCCTTGTTAAGAGGGAGTGTTAAATAAATGTAACTGCGGAACATATTCTATTTTTTATTATTAATGTTATTACCCCTTTCAGATATTTTATTCCTCCGATTAGTGATGTCATTGATGTGTTTGGTCATGTAAATTCTTGAGGTAAAACCTCTGTCGTAATTCAAGTCAGTAGTACCCACAAAATTATTATCAAAATGTATTTTTGAGTCTCCCAAGGCATGTCAGCCTTGGAATAAAGGAGAAGTCAATCCTGTTGGGTTATTAGGCCTCTCAATTGTTTAGTATAAACAAGAGAGGCACCTCCCTCATTTGGACAAGTAGTTTCACTAGAGAGAGAAGAAACAATCTATCTGGAGGAGAGGAAGCAGTCTAGTCTTGTTCTTTGGATCTTACATTGTACTTGGTTGAAGTATATATAGAGGAAGTTTTGCTAGGTTTTCTTTCTCGCGAGGGTTTCCCAGGATAAATATTTGTGTTCTCTTTTGTTCTATTTTGCTTGTTAATCTTTTAGATATCCTTTTTTTTTTGGTATAATGACTTTTAAAAACTTAACAAAATTATGAGGTGTCTCATAAACTAATGACTTGCCATTTTTTTAGAAAAACAAATATGGAGAATTTCTGAAAAAAATAAGGCCCAAATATCCCTTCCAATATCCCAAACCATGATAGTTGTGAAAAACCTGAGAGAGGCTATTGTGAATTGTCTCTTTATTGACAAAAAAACATGTTTTAGTTTTTTATAATGCCTCTCCATTTGGATGGAAACTGAGATTTAAGTTGACTGCAAAAATAATCATTTCCAAAACTTTTGTAGCATTTTTGTTGTTTTTGTATGACTAACACTGCAAAAGTTCTGAAAAATGTGTTTTTGTGTAAAAAACTTGTTTGATCACTTTTAAACTTTCTCCAAGCTTCCAATGTTGCATTTTAAGCATGTTGAGATTTAACTTCATCAATCTTATTAGAAGATTCAACAAGAATACTTAGATTACCTTCAGTGACTTCATATTTCATCATTTCCAACTCTCTTTCCAAAATTCTATTTTCTACTTTAAGGGATTTGTTTTGCTTGTAAAAATTATGAACTTGTTAATGTAGGGGTAGTATTCTCCTTAATATTCCTATAGCGTCCATCATATTTTTTTCATAGAAATCGAAACTTCCAAACACATATGCCCTATGTTTTTTTCCTTCTTATTTTAGCAGAATGCCACACACCTTTCAACTTAGACACCTATAACAGTTTTGATGATCTCTAGGGTATGGATGCCATGAGGGAATACTTGACTCGGCATAAAACTTGGCATACTGAATGGCATGTCAAACCGACTAAGTAAACCAAATAATGTGATTATAGGTAATAATGAACCGTAATACACGTCATTCAAATAACTTAAAATATTTTGAAACCATAATTACAAATATGACACTTCAATAGCACCCATAGTTTAGATTTGATATTTTGTGTTACAAAGGTTTAGAAACTTTGGTAGCTCACCTAGTTTAAAAACAATTCTTGACGCTACAGAAGATATACAACTATAATGAAATGACAAGGAATAAAAACTATGGAAATGAAATCTTTGTCAGACTCAATATGGTATGAATGACATAGGAACACCTCATTACACCCACTTTAGACATTATCATGACCCTTTAAACTTGACTTAACATTACATAACGTGTCAAATAGATGATCTTACCTTTGAATACTTTGACCTTGGGGTATCCAAACATGACCAAAAGGCTTAGCAAGGACGAGAATAAACTAATCCTACTCCTATGAATTTATATGTGCTAACATCGACTCCAACTGGGGATTATGTCCTCCCTGTGAGGTAGAAAATAACCCATATAACATGTGCCTACTCCATTGGGATGATCCTAAACTGCAACTTTCCAACTACAACCTATGACCCGCTCCCACTGAAAACACAAAACTGTACATTGCTCCATACTAAAATATGAAACTAAAAACTAACTGTTGAAAACAAAAATGGAAAAGGATGCTCAAAAAGTGAGCTTATTCAAAACAACCTAACCTACTCTAAGATGATGAAAATTTATACTCAATCAACTGATGCAAAAATACCAATGCAACCAAGAAAACAATTGGGTACTTGTTTGAAGATTGTGTTCAACTTTACCAGGCAGAACATATTCTGGAATGTGACAACTCAACATGCCATTTGGTATTAATACGTGTTCTCATGAATTCTGCAAAATACCCTTTCCCTATTGATTTCATCTTACTGGGAAAAGGATCTTTAAAACATGTAAGACTACCCTTTTTTTAAAATAAAATAAAAATACTAGGATCTCTTTCATTCGGTTGACCCTTCTCAAATGGAAATGCAACAATATGATCATTTTTCACATCATCCACAACAATGACAGAGTTTGTGTTGTCCCTAGGAAAATTTAGGCAAAATAATTATCGAAAAGATGAATATTCTAGTCGCAAGATGAGTAAAATATGTGACGGAATGAGCCACGACGGAAGAGGAATAAAGCAAGTTGGAAAGCAGAGTTCAACTTAATTTTGGTAAAGAGTTAGTTAGACTAAAAGATTACTTTTCATAATAAAACATGATTGTAATTTGGGATGATAGTGCATATTTTTAGATGTAATGGGATGGGTTAAATTAGAAAGACAACCTTTCAACTTACAATTGAGAGATAGTCGATGGTTAAATCAATAAATGTAAAAAGATTATAAAAATGTCGATCCAAGCTGTGTACGGACGATGACGACAACAGAAGAAGGAAAGCAAGATTTGTAAAGCATAAAAACATTGATCCAATCTATGTGCATATAGTGGGCCATCCAGAGAGCAAGAAAGAAAGAGAGACCAAAACCAGAGAACATGAGATGAGAGATAAATATATGAATTGTAAAGAATATCAAAAGAAGAGTATGTAAGTTGAGTGTGTAGGCCAAAGGTGCTAAACCATTTCTCATGCTCGATGAAGATCATCTTTGTGAATTTTCTTGGATGGGTTTCCACATTATATCTTGTATCTATTGCATAAGGATAATTGGTAAGTGAACCACCATGGAAGAGACAACATTGGAATCACATGTTGTTGGAGTGGGAATAATCTTGTAGAAGGGGAATTGAGCCCAAGGTCATGACTTGGATAACATTTAAATTTGGGAGTTGCATAAATCCTAGGTTGAGAGATGTGAATCCTTGTATTGATGAGTTATCTATGTGGGGTTGTCTTGTTGGTTATTTGTATGGACCCATGTCCTTATTTAGTGTTATCCTTTAGACTTCTACTTGTATATATAAGGGAGTAATTAGACCTTGTATTCATTCATCATTTTTCACTCTTATTTGTACTTGTCTTCAAAATGTTAGGGTTCATGAGGAAACTATATGAGATAGACTCTAGGGTTCATGAGGAAACCCTAGGAGAATATAACAAGAAAGAGAGGTGTCTTGGATGTTCTTGGGGAGATTGTTCTTACGCAATGCCTGAGTTTTCTCTAGTGATGAATAAGCATGGTGATATACATGCATGGACAATTTCTGTGGAACAATGTTGTTGTTGAAGCCCTGGAGGACTTACCAATGTGATTCTTACTTGATAGATATCTTTGGTGGTGGATAGGGTTTAATGATTTCCCTGGCTAGGGATTTGGAGAGATTAGAAGATTGTACCATGTTTGTTATAAAATAATTCTATGTATACATATAATTATGTAATTTTATATATGTTTTTAAGTTTTCATTTGTAGGAGGAAACTCGACACTAACATAGGCACAATTGGTGTCAACAATGATACCCCAATGAGTTTACATTTAGGGACCAAACTCAATGATAAACTAAGAATATTTTTCACTCACTTTGGTACCCCGAGGAGTTTATAGTTAGGGCCCAAACTTGGTGCTAAATTGGGTGCAGTTTGTGCTAGAATTGGAACCCCAAGAAGGTTACATTTAAGTCCAAAAAACAATTCTCAAGTCGGTGTTAATTGCATCGACTTTAGCATTGATTAATGAAACAAAAAATAAAAATAAAAAATATCACGGGCCTAAACATTTAAACATAAAATATATGTAACATACCACAAAATAGAACCATTGGATCTCCATCATTTGAACTTGTGAGCCGAGGAAATATTGGGCTAATTCCCAACATATAACAAAATTTTAAGATTTCGGGCAAACCACCATCAAGCAAATAACAAGATTGTGACCCAAAAAGAAGCTTGTTAGAATGGCAATTGAAACCCTCCACCCCTGTGAAGGATTTCATCTAAACAATCATGCTATTTGGTCTGATACACCTCCCATAAAGCACAAAGTCTTTCACATTGTTTACCCAATGCTTAAAATCGATGTCAACGACTCCTTGTGCCCTGCCAATGCTATTTAAATTCCACGTATTTTGTCAAAAACATGAAAACTAGGGTAGAGATTCTCCCTCTACTTCCCTAGAAGTGTCTCCTTTGTTTTCCTCCATGGATTGGATGCAAATAATTTTCCCTGGGTCACCTCAAAATTTCAAGTAACAGCAAGGGCGCAAAGGGAGTAGACACTAGCCACAGTGAGGTAATTCATTGTCAATTTATAGAAATCTAAGCGTTTCAATTGTTTCTCTGATTTTTAGTTTTTATTCCAAAGTTTAAAATGGTAAATTATATATATATATATATATATATATATATATATATATATATATTAGGATGAACAAGAGAAAGAGGCATTGGATTCCATATTGGCGATNCAAGCTAGATGGTGCGAACTTCAAAACACTCGCTAGATACATAGAAAAATGATCTGGTAAAACCCCTAAAAATTTTGAACCAAAACAACCATGTCAAAGGGAATCAATTGATTCCCCAACCACTCCTATATCAATAATTAGATCCAGGAGGAAATCAATAACAATAAAATCTCAAAATGTGGTATAGGAAGGAGAGACTTCCATTGTCTGAGCCACTCCTAGGACACAGAATTCTTCCATTATGGCATATTTTTCATATTGTATTGGAAGCTACGATACAAAGATAGAATATGAAGTGGTTTCAATGGAAATATGAATGTCATATACTAGAAAAAATATTCTAAACAGGTTGAAGGAATCATGCCTTCAACTATTCAAAGACCATCTACATTTATCATTATCAAAGATACGGATGCACCTGCAAAGAATTTATCCATGACATGGAGTCTAAATTTGGCACATGTTGGTCTATAAAAAAGGAAAAAAAAATGTCTCGAAATTGCAAGATATTTCGGTGCAACCAAACAAAGAATATAAAAAAACTATCGTCCGAGCAAAGGCTAAAAATATGCCAATTGATGTAAGTCTTAAAGTATGGAAAGAACTTGTAAAAAAATATGAGAATTCGAATACACAGAGGAATACTGATGAGTAGAGTACCCAGGTAATTGAATTTTCTCATAAGATTATATCAAACTTATCAAACAATTTTTATATTTGATTTGTGCATAGTTAAATTGATTTGGTATATGTTTCAAGACAATGCCTCCAAGGTTAGGATTTCCAAACTTCGTTCCATGCATCAAAGTGGCTAAAAATTTCTACAGGCCTTGATCTGTACTTTTGTCAATATATTTATTATGTGAAATGATTTTTTAATTCCTAGAAAAAAGTAAAGGATGGCATCATAATTAGTTTAACTAGTCCATGTGCCATATTTTTTACAAAAGAAGAAATATGGCCAACAACCAACACCATACGAAAAAGAAGTTTTACAAACAAAAAATTGGACCAACTTTGTAATCTGGATGGAGAATGAGGTATCTGAATATTTGACTAATAACTCTTGTTGAGAAATTTTACTATATTGTTCATTCTTTATTCGGGAAGCTATAATATTAGGTGGTTTATCACATTCATTAGAGTTTAACTTAACCACGCTACACCCTCCCAAATATAGGATAGGTTTTCCCAAGTCATACCTTTCCTTGCCCCATTCACAACCAATAAGAAATTGAGTGATACATTAGATCCATCCCTTTGTGGCTCCATATGTTTAATAGTATACTTGGAACCAATTGTATTATCTAAGCCACTAGAAATATCATGAAGGAGTAAATGACCAAGGTTGGATATGAAAATATCATACCTTTTAGGGCTAGAGACATAGGTGGTTCCAATATGTTGGTTTGATTTGGGGCTCCAATTTCTTTAGTTATTCTTTGAATGACTATTTTGGTGGTAACCACTATTGCTACCCAATATTTTATTAGCATGATGGTTTTCATTTTCAATGCTAGTCGAAATAGTGTTTGTCTTGATCACTTATTCCATGCCATCCATTATTTCCAAGGTGTTGCATGAATTCTGCTAGTCCAACCTAATCTCTTTATGTCACAATTTTTAATGGGAATTAAAAAAAAGACTTTTATTTTGATTCTAGCTTATCTATTGTACCTAGGGTAGTAAGGACTACTCTTCATATTCATCATTTGGAAATTTTTCATTTAACCAATGACAATCTTCCCTATTTAATTGGTCCCTTGGTTAGAATTGATTTGTATTGGACACCCGACACTACAAAGCACTTTTAAAAAAAAACTTAGTTGTTACTTTATATGGGCCCACTCAAATGTATGGGGCCTTTAACCGCTTAGTGTGTATGGTCCTCACTNTGGACCCCCGACACTACAAAGCACTTTTAAAAAAAAACTTAGTTGTTACTTTATATGGGCCCACTCAAATGTATGGGGCCTTTAACCGCTTAGTGTGTATGGTCCTCACTACAATGATATATTGACATTATTTTTTCTTTGATGACACAAGAAGTTTGATAAATTCAATTTATGCATACTCAAAAGGATACATTGGAAGCATTAGCTGGATTTCATTCTACAGCCAAATAAAAATGTGTGTTCTTCCTTCTAGGACCATGCACATCTCTTAACCTATTTGAAAGAATCTTTGAATAGTGTCAGCCACCAAAGTCCCAAATACAATATATATGTGGCATTCTAGTGGTGGGGGAATGTCCTCCAACAGTACCTATATGGGATTCTACTATAAAATACCCCATCTTATATGATGTTACACATTGATTAAGGGTACCATTTTATTTATCATTCATTTATTTCTCATAGATGGAATTTCGTAAATTTTAGTCACACAATTATTTATTGATTAGTGCCAATGGGTCCCATCTTGCATCAATATTTCCACATACTTCATCTAGAGGAATCATATTCTAGGAAAAAATACTTAGTGAAATCATGGACTACTAAGATTGGAGTAATACACATGGATTCCTTTAATGCATGAAAGGTGTGATATATTGATTTTTTCCACACAAAGGATTTTTTCTTTAGAAGGGAAGTCATTATGGATGTAATTCACCCATAATTATTCATAAGCTTCTTATAGTAGTCATTTATTCCTAAGAATCCATGTAATATTTTTAAAGTCTTAGAGCATATTCCACTCAAACCCATATTTAACTAACTATCTAACCCAAGTATCCCACTTTAGTAACATCAAAAGTACATTTGGAGTGTTTGAGGAACAATTGGTTATCTAAGAGTAGTTCTAGGAATTTTTATCAAGATGGTCTACATGTGCCTCCAAATTATTGCTATAATCAAGATATAAACAAACAAGACAAAAATAAAGTTGCAAAGGAAAGGATGAAAACATATTGTTCATAAAGATTTGAAAAGTGGATGGTGTATGTCCTTCATTTGTGTGAAAGGTACTCTTTGGAATGCCTACCTCCTTCATTTAGATGTGGTGGTAGCTATTATGAAGGTTAAGTTTAGTGAAAATTTGGACAACTTGAAGCTCATCCAAGAGGTCATCAATTACTAGGATGGGGATTTTTTCTTTGTCCTTCAACTCATTGAGAAAATGAAAGTTGGGGAAGATGTGCTAGTTGTGTCTTACTTAAATATCATGACTATTGTGGATGAGTAAGGACTAATGCTAGGATGTATCATGCAAAATTTCAACAGTTCCTGAATGATCTTTTCAATTTCATTGTTTTGGTCAAAATTATGTTGATAAGGACACACATTGGGAAATTGACTATTTGGAACTAGTGGGATCCCATGAGCATGCTTCCCACATGAAGGATGTAATCCATGTGGTGTTTCAAATACCTATTTATGCTTAGTAAAAAAATCAACTACATATTAGTGTGGTTTTCCTATGGGGTGTTTTCCATGAATTGAATAACATAAAATTGGTAAATAATGCATGAGTGGCATATCTTTAAGATATTTTCCATATGGTGAAAGATGGATATATACTAGGATCCAAATGAGAGACCTTTGAGGGTGTGTTTATGATCATTCTTTTTGAAACTTATTCATAACTCCTTGAAATCAATTTTATCCATACCTAATATTTGCAACTATTCTTCTCTGAGAACAACACCACAATTGAGCCATTTCAATAGTGAACATGTTGGATTTTAGTAAATAGTCCCCAATTTTATCATACCTGCATTGTCTGTCACGATTTTGAAATTCTGGACCACATGGGCATAGAAATTAATTTCTTTGGAAACATAATGATGAAATAAAATTGGTGTTATTTATATTGTTAATTAAGGAAATCACATTTTCATGCTTGATATATCCAATCAAATTCAAGTTCTTAGGAGATGAAAACCCTAATAAGTCATGGAGGGAAATTTGGAGTTCCTCACAAGGAGGCTCTTGGGATATTTTGTCCTTAGAAAGAAGTGTAGAATCTAAGATATTTAGATCAATCATGAATTCAGTTTTAATCTCCCAGTGTGTGTAGGGTTGGTTCATATCTATGATAAGTAATTTTGATTCCTTACATCAATTTCATTTGACCCATTGCCTATCACAAAGATAGAAACAATTAATATGCCCATCTACTTCCACTAGGGTTGACATGTGGAGCCACCAAGGACAGGATGTTAGTGTAGTGTAGTAGGTATAGAAGAGGGACATGGAAATGGATTAAGAATGGGTATTTTTTCTTTATGCATTTATCACCACATATTCTTCTCAAGCTCTTTGAGAGGCATCCAACAATGTCATTGGGTGATATGTTAAGAATTGTGCTGTAATATCCTCCTTTATACCACTAATAAACCATTCTTTGAAAAAATATTCTAGCATTCCCTTCTTGTGGATTACCAATTTATTATTTTCTTAACAAAAATGAGTAGAGCTTTGATATTAAACAACTACAAAAATCGGGAAAAAATTAAAACCCTAAACCTTAAGCCCTAGTTTTGGAGACAACATAATAGCATAATTTTTAGTCGATTGAGTCACCATATAGGGGGTCCCCCAGCTGAAAACCAACATCTTAAATCCATTAAAATCGATAGATTTGTGACCAGATTCACGGTTTAGTTCTATGGCCATTTTTTCTAGGCAACACAGGGCCATCCAAGGACACTGAGAATTTGCTACAGCTGCAGGAAACCAAAAACAGAAAATGTAACTGGTTTTTTGTCTCCCACACATGTATCCATGCTATCCATGGTCTTGATGGAGTGATTGGGTCAAATTTGAACCCCTTGTGAAGAATTGGGATGGCCTTCACTTGAGCGGAACCCTAATTTTAGAGACGAAACAATAGGACTATTTTTGGTGAATTGATCCATGGTACTGGGGTTCCCCCAACTAAAAATTGGCATATTAAATCCATCATAATCAAGGGCTTCATGACTAGATACATGTTTTTGGTTCTATGGCCATTTTTTCCAGGAAACCCGGGGCCATTCAAGGACACTAAGAATTTGCTACAGTTGCAGGAAACACAAACCAGGTAATGTAACCAATTTACATCATCTCCCACAAATAAATCTGACCATTATGAATGTCTCCACACTAGACATGGTCACGTAGGATCGTTCACCTCAAATTTGACCCCCTTGTGAAAAATTGGCATGCCCTTCATTGAACAAAACACTAGTTCTTGTTGGGGCGCGCACCTCAAGGTCCTTAAGATGGGTAACTCCGCGAGTCTTGACTCAAAATAGTCTTAGGGGTGTCTGGGGTTGAGTCAAAGTCCGCTACTGTAATAAACCCGTGGCTTAAGACCAGGGTTTAGGGTTTTGGTTGCCCATGGTTTGAATCCATGTTTTTGTAAATAGTGCGATATAAATAGGCACTTGGGTAAATAAGAGAGGTTAGGCTTTTTGATATAAAAAAAGAAAGACGAAGCTAAGGCTGATTATGTAAGGAAAGGTTAAGTCCCAGCTGTGTGCGTGGACGACCTCTACAGCTGTGTGCGCAGCTTTTAAGGACTGAAGGGATCTGCAGCTGAGTGCGCAGATCAAACTGTGGTTTTGTAGCAAGTTGAATAAAACACAGTTTGTGGACGTAACCCCTACACTGGGGGTGAACCACGTTATATCCAGTGTTGTGGTTTCTTGTGTTGTTTCTCTTTCTGTTGTCTTTTATGCATTAATAACTGTATACATTTGATAACTTAGATCACTGCTAATAACAAGCTTCGTTATGAATTCCCTATAGTGGGTTAAGCAAGTCACGGTTGTTTATCTATCTGCGAAGTTGTATATGAGTGAATGACAAAGCTGTGTAATTGTTGATTAATAAGTTTATTAAAGGCTAAGGTACAGTAATATCCCTCTCTGCTTGCAGAAACCTAATTCTGTGGCACCCCATAGTTGTTTCGGGTGATACTGCAACCTGCGCGCAGGTTGTTGCCGAAAGGGCCAACACTGTGGGTCTTTTGTTGGTGCGACATAAAAGGATTAAACCCAGGTCTTCCCTATTGCCCAACAGTTCTAGAGACGACACAGTAGAACCAATTCTAGGAAATTGAGTCACGGTACAGGGGTCCCCAGCTTAAACTTAACATCTTGAATCCATCAAAATCAATGTTTTCACAACCAGAGGTAGGGTTTTGGTTATATGGCCATTTTTTCGTGGCACCTGGGGACCATTGAAGGACACTTTGAGAATTTTCTATGGGTGCACGAAACCCAAACTAGGAAACATAACTGGGTTTCGTTAACTCCCACACATGCATTTGGAAATTGTGTATTTATCCATGTTATCCATGGATTCACAATACCGTTTAGCACAAATTTGACACCCTTGTATAAAATTGCCATGGCCTTCACTAAGTAGAACCCTAGTTTCAAAGACAACACAATAGGACCATTTATGGGAAATTGATTCATGGTATAGGGAGTCCCCCAAATGAAACCCAATATCCTGAATCCATCAGAATTGATGGCTTCATGATCGAAGACATGATTTTGGTTCGATGGCCATTTTTTCCAGGCACCCTGAGGCCATTCAAGGACACTTTAATAATTTTCTACGGGAGCACGAAACCAAAAACGATAAATGTAATTGGGTTATGTCAATTCCCACACATGCATCTAGATATTGTGGATGTCTCCACAGTCACATGGGAGAATTTGGCTCAAATTTGACACCCTCATAAAAAATTGGCATGGCCTTCATTGAGCAAAACCCTAGTTCTGGAGACAACATAATAGGACCAGTTTTGGGAAATTGATCCATGGTATAAGGAATCCCCCAACTAAAACCCAATATCTTAAATACATTGAAATCAACAATATCATTACGGAAGACCCTTTTTTTTGTTCTATGGCCATTTTTTCCTAGCACCCCATGGCCATTCAAGGAAACTTTAGAAAAAATATAGGGGTGCACGAAACCCAAACCATGAAACATAATTGGGTTCTATCATATTGCACACATGCATCTAGCCATTGTGGATGTCTCCATGCTATCCACATTTGAGCGAGAGCGTTCAGCTCAAATTTGACCCCCTTGTGCAAAATTTGGCATGGCCTTCACTAAGCAAAACTCTAGTTCTGGAGACGACGCAATAGGACCATTTCCAAGTTGCATTGAGTCATGGTACGAGGGTTCCCCCAGATGAAACCCGACATCTAGAATCCATCGAAATTGATGGCTTCATGATCAGTGACATTGTTTTGGTTCTATGGCCATTTTACTAGGAACCCTAGGGTCATTTAGGGACACTTTGATAATTTGATACATGTGCACAAAACCCAAACTGGGAAATGTAATCAAGTTTGGTCAGCTCCCACACATGCATCTGGTCATTTTGGATGTCTCTATGCTATCTGCAGTTTTGTGGGAGAGTTCGACTCAAATTTTTCTCCCTTGTGCAAAATTGGCATGGCCTTCACTAAGAAAAACCCTGATTCTGGAGACGGCGCAATAGGAACTGAGAAATTGAGTCATGGTATAGGGGTCTCTAGCTGAAACTTGGCATCCCAAATCCATCGAAATCAATAGCTTCACAACCGAAGACAACATTTTGGTTATGTGGCCATTTTTTCCCAACACCCCGAAACCATTCAAGGACACTTTGAGAATTTTCCATGGGTGCATGAAACCCAAACTAGGAAACATAAATGGGTTTCCTTGGCTCCCACACATGAATTTTTCCATTGTGTATTTCTCCATGCTACCCACGTTCATGCAATAGCGTTCAGCTCAAATTTGACACCCTTGTGCAAAATTGGCATGACCTTCACTTAGTAGAACCCTTGTTCTGGAGATGACACAATAGGACCATTTGTGGGAAATTGATTCATGGTATCAAGGGTCCCCTAGATGAAACCCAACACATAAAATCCATCAGAATTGATGGCTTCATGACCGAAGACACGGTTTTGGTTCTATGGACATTTTTCCAAGCACCTCAAGGAGCATTTAAGGACACTTTAATAATTTTTTGTGGGCCATGAAACCCAGACCGAGCAATGTAAATGGGTTCCGTCAGATCCCACACGTGCATCTCATCATTTTGGATATCTCCATAGTGACACAGGAGTGTTCAACTCAAATTTGACACCCTTGTGCAAAATTAGGATGGCCTTCAATGAGCAAAACCCTAGTTTCGAAGACAATGCAATAGGACCATTTTCGGTAAATTGATTCATGGTACAGGGGATCCCCCAACTAAAAACCAAAATCTAGAGTTCATCAAAATCAATGGATTCATGAATAGAGACACTGTTTTGGTTCTATGGCCATTTTTTCCAAGCACCCTAGGGCCATTCAGGGACACTTTGAGAATTTTTTACGGGAGCATGAAAGCCAAACTGGTGAATGTAACCATGTTCCGTCATATCCCACACATGCATCTGGCCATTGGATATCTCCATGCTATCCATAGTCATGTGAGAGTGTTCGACTCAAATTTGACACCCTTGGGAAAAATTGGCATGGGCTTCACAAAGCAAATCCCTAGTTCCAGAGATAACACAATAGGACCATTTTTAGGAAGTTGATACATGGTACGAGAAGTCCCCCAACTGAAAATCGACATCCTAAATCCATCAGATTTGATGGATTCACAACCAAAGACATGGTTTTGGTTCTATTGCCATTTTTGCAAGGCGCCCCGAGGCCATTCAAGGACACTTTGAGAATTTACTACAGGTGCATGAAACCCAAACCAGACAATGTAAGTGGTTTCATCAGCTCCCACACATGCATCTATCCATTTTGTGTGTATCCACATTGGCCATGGTTTCATGGGACAATTTGACTCAAATTTGACCCCCTTATGCAAAATTGGCATGGCCTTCACTCAACAGAACCCTAGTTTTAGAGATGGCATAATATAATTGCTTCTAGGAAATTGAGTCACAATATAGGGAGTCCCCTAGCTGAAACCCAACATCCCAAATCCATCAGAATTGAAAGCTTCTCGAATGGAGACACAATTTTGGTTCTATGGTCATTTTTTCCAGGCATGTCGAAGCCCTTCAAGGACACTTGAATAATTTGCTACGGGGGCACAAAACCCAAAGTGGGCAATGTAACCCAGTTCTGTTATTTCCCACGCATGCATATTCCCATTGTGGATGTCTTGACACTCGTAGCAGGGTTGAACCAATGCGTCCTCTACTAGATTACGCTTTTTTATCTCTGTGGAAAGGAATTGGTGGTGCTTTCAGTCTCCTGGAATATACATCAGTGATGCTATGTCAACAAAAACAGAAAGTGTCAGATATTTTTTGGTGCATATTAGTATAAATTACCAAGGTGTGTCGGTGCATCCAAGGATCCAAAAACGAATGAATACCTTCAAAATAAATAATCACTGAATAATCTGTAATTTTCTGAGGGTGGGTACTAACCTGAAGAGGTAAATTGGAATTGATAGAAAGTGAATTTAACACCTTTAATGAGCAAAAGAAAAATTGAGAGTTTGTAATGAAATACAAATAAAAAACAAAAGATAAAATTCATAAATATGTCCCCGGTATAGTCACCAATTTTGTTATTGGGAAAATTCGGTTGGTGAAGACAATAGTTTTTCCCTAGTCGAAATGGGTTAGATCTAGAACAAAGTAGAAACAATTATGAAATCCTTTCCCTAGATTTGAAAATATTAGTTGATTGTAATGAAACCTTACCTTATCTCTAAAGGTTCTTCTTGCAAGCTATAAATCCTTAACTTGGTTGATGTTTGAAGAACCTACACAGATCAGAATCGACAAAGAAATATGGAAACATACAAGATAATATAGCTAATATATATCAAAGACCAAAGAAAAAGATAATAAACAATGAATTATAAACAATAAATTATACAAAGTTTATGGGAAAGGGAAAACATATTGCATTAATGAAATATATGGAATTATTACAACCAAAAAAATTTGGTGTTTTGTCTGTCTCCACAAGTTTTTGAATCACTGTAGAGGGGGCCACTTGCCCTCCTAAATGTCATCATGTTTATATAAGCATATAGTTTAAAGGATAAATGTAACTTAACAAATGAGTAGTTGGAACGGGTACAACCACTCCAACCTCTCTCATAATGTATAATTAGTTACCAAAGATAATACAACATGGGATTGGACATCCCTTCCTAGTACTTGTCTTTGATGGCTGTGTATGAGAATTTACTACATGCTTGAATGTGATGTGAAAGCCTAGCTTTCAACATTTGTCATCGTTGCCTCTTTCATGCAGTCTAGGTGACAACAGCAGCACATGGAAGCTGGATCAAACATACAAAATATCGTGAGAAGAAAGAATCCCTGCAAGAATCAAAGAAATGCTAACGTTGCTCGATTATTGATGCGTTGTTGAAGACCAACCAAGAAGCTTGCAAATAGGAGATCAAAGACTGTGCCTCCATTTCAAAGATGTTCATGTGAAGAATCTGCAGGAAATATTTAAAATAATTGTCATGCATTTATAAAGAAAATATTTACAAGAAGAAATAAATGGTCAAGAATCAAAGATGTTTCTCTGAGGATAAAGAATCTTTGCTCTTTGCTGATTTATGGTTGGATAATTTGAGATATAATTAGTTACAAGACTAACATTGTGCTCAGATATCCACGCAAGGATCATCATGGTTCTACATATGGTTTATGTGCAAAGTCAAGCTGTCGATAGCCACAATCTCCCATGAATTCCACATGTGCCCACCAATGCTACCTGTCTCAACCAGAAGCCTGTATGGCGTTGATAGTCATTTGAGAACGCAGTCGATGCAATTGTGAACTTGATGGATGGGAACCAGTTGGCGAAGAAGGAAGAGTTTGAGGACAAATTCAAATAGTCGGAATCCACTTGCAATCCTATCATTGCGAAATTGTATGAGGGTGAAGTTGGCATGGGATTTCTTGGTGCTGATACTCTTGGTGGAGCTTCTGGTGTTGGCACGGAACTTCCATCGACCAACATTGGATAAATTATCAAAAACAAATCGATTATTGCACTGCAAAAGAAAAATCGATTATTGATAGTGACCGGTTTCTTTATACAGGACATATCTGATATATATTTAAATTAGTATGTTGGGAATTTGCATGTTGTGCTTAAAATACTCAATAGTGGTCGACACTTGAAGTCATTATATTTTTTCATGGAAAAATAATTATGCTCATTCTATAACTACCCATTGTTTCTCAGCCAATAGGATGGATACATTTCAGCATTTCCATCGAACACTACTTATAGAGGTGCATCTACAAAGTTCAATTAATTAGGCGTAATTGATGTATTTGCTAACAGCTCAATTCATGCAAATCACGTGCAATCAATATCATGTACCTAACTGTCAATGATTTGGACTCATGATGGAGAGTGAATTTTTGTTGGGAGCAGAGTTGCTTATCCATCCATATCAATTAATGTTTCTGGCTACATCGTTTTTGTTACATATGTATAAAAGAGGCTTCAATAATTATGCATACTAGCTCCGCCATCCGAATGAGGACGACAGGATTAGGAGATGGATGGTTGAATAAAACAACAACTGAATGGATGGAACGATGATCAGCCAAAAGCTAAACCCACTTCACCAGTCGTGTCATATGTCCAACCATAGAAGCCGTACTTACCCATCGATTGAATTCTTTGGCCAACCAACAACTCATATTACTATGATGACCACAGTTCAGCCCATGGTTTGAAGAAGACAACGAGGAATATTAATTTGGAGGTATGCAAACATTAATCTATAAAGTGGTCATTGCTGCTCAAGAAGGTTTACCTGCAATCGTTGATATCTCTCAGGTTGACCATATCTTTTTTAGTTTACCTATATTGTCGATGATATATCTTCTTATCTTTTACCGATTCTTTATTGAATCAATTAAATTTATTGGTTAGGTTGACAATCCCAATGTTGATGTTAACAAGTGGTCAGAGTTCATTTTGATATATATGTTTAATACTCATTGGTTTGCCAAGGTGAAGAGAAGAATAAATTTTTTACGTACATTCCATTGACCATCGACTGTTTTTAAATGCACATAAAGTATGGTCACTCCTTCTATCAGTTGTTTCAATATCTGGTTGATGAGTTCATTATAAGACAAGTTATATTTTGGTCGGTGCATCACAACTAAATGACAAGAAAAATCCTGAAACTGACTATGTGCTATTGAAGAGAAGCAGTCTCGACACACAATTGCTCGATCATTGAAGGTTTTCCATCAACGACTGAAACTTCTGCCTCAGATCATGTGGGTAAAAGCATTTTCATCTTTGTTGAACTGATAATATTTATTATTTCATAATAATGTGAATACTTTTTGAAGCTAATTAGAAAAATTGTGTCATTCGATGGATGTATAGTGATCTTCATGTTTGGTCGATATTGTAGTTTTGGGCAAAGATTCATGTTTTCAAAGTAAAATCATATGTAATATTAAATTATGGTCGATGATAAAGTCGTTGAGTTTAGTCGGTAACCATTTGTAGACAAGTCATCAAATTATGGTTGATATATTCGTATTATTGTGGTCGAGGCTGTCCAAGTTTATTTTGTAATTTATTGTGTTAGAGGGGGTTAAATGTGAGTCTCAATAAAGGCTGGCGATCCCCTCCAGTGTATGTAAATTAAGTTGGTCTCTTTCCAACCATTGCAAGTTGAGTTTAATGTTCATTCATTAAATGTTTTGTGTTGATCGAGTCGAGGAGGTTAAACGTGGGTGTTTCTTAAAGACAGGCGATCTCCTCACTTATGTAATGAATTCAATATCTAGTTGACTATTATAAGATAAGTCTGAGTCATTCCAAAGTAGTCGATCGCGACCAAGACCATGCACATGAGCAGGAAACATACAATCTTGCAGGAAATTCAAACTCTCACGGTAGAAGAAGATGACGATGATGGCATTCAAGAAAATATCATTCACTTACATAGCAAAGCACTCCAATGAGACATGATGACAATGTGCTTAATCCCCTCAGCATCAAAATGTTGAAACCGTTCCTCAATTGTGACCTCAAAAATCCAGAATACAGAGAAATGGCATAGAAATTCGAAGAGCCAAAAGGCCCCGCATGCCTGAACCGATGAAGATACCGGTCAGATGAGCCAGGGTGAGGCTTTAAACCAAAAGACCTCATTGTGGAAGAAGATGACCTCCATTTTGAGAGGGTGAGACTTCAGTGGACTACTGTCAGATTGAATATGGAGACTGAAGAGTAACTAGTCACAGTAGAGCCTTGCACAAGTGTGTTTTCCTATCAAGCTAGCGGTTGTTGCGGCTGAGTTACCTATGCAGACCGGTATGCATGGTTGATGTTGAGTGAGGACTACTTCATCAGTAGCAGAGACCCTAAATGTTGACGCATATTTCTTTGTTCTCTTTGGGACGAAGAAACGTTTTGTTTGTGGGGGAGATGTAGAGGAGGCCACTTGCCCTCCTAAACGTCATCATGTTTATATAAGTATATAGTTTAAAGAATAAATGTAACTTAACAAATGAGTAGTTACAATGAGTACAACCACTCCAACTTCTCTCATAATGTATAAGTAGTTACCAAAGATAATACAACATGGGATTGGACGTCCCTTCCCAATACTTGTCTTTGATGGTTGTGTATGAGTGTTTTGCATGCTTGAATGTGATGTGAAAGCCTAGATTTCAACAATAACAAACTCTACTATCCTTTCACCCAAGATCCAAACTCTTTTCCTCTCACACCTATAGTAATTCCAACAGCATAAGGGTACTTTTATGGTCCTCCCTCATCCATGAAGGTGATATTTCTTATATAGGTGATCCAAGAGGATCCAAGAAGGAAAAAATTTTGAAGTCCTCCAATCTCAACAAAACTGGCATCAGATCAAAGGGCTTGTCGAGACGATTCCAACAGCATTCGTTTCACCTCAAACGGACTCCGTATGAGAAAGTTATCACATTCTGTTGTATTGATGAATAGGCAAATTTGGAAAAATGGGGGTGCCACGTGGCCCCACTGGCAGGGTGAAACGTGGCATCCGTACAGTATGGAAGGATGACGTGGCAGTTGTATGGACAGATAGGTGGTAGTACGGTCCAATCCGGATGCAACACATGTCATGTACGGACGATGAGGTGGCAATCCAGTCAGCAGTACGGACCAATCTGAATGCGACACATGTCAGTATGGAGGTGACTATGCAACTTAGTTGGCAGTATGGCAGATGAGTTGGCAGCTGACTGGGCGTTGAGGTGGACCAATCCAGAACTACCACGTGGCAGCACCGGATGGGCCAATATTGATTGAAGTTCACCAAAATGTTGCTGCTCCACTGGTTTCGAACTCCTAACCTCCCATACCCTGTCTCCGCGCCTTTACCAACTGCGCTGGTAGTGTTCTTTGTATAATGTATGGAAATAATATTATTTAAACTGGAATTTCGAGCCCCAAAGGAGCCGAGGCTTAGCCCCGACCTTGGTTCTTCCTCCAGCGTGACCGGAAGCTCTGACCAACACAGGATCCCGCGCTCTATTTCAGCACATGTCGAATTATAAACTATATAAAATGGGTTATAAGTGGGTCTAAAAACAACTTACGTTATAACAAATTTGTTTTTAAAAAAAAACCATATTGTGGGTTCAATGAACCATGTGGTTTTGGGGGAAAAGAATTTTATTGTAATATTCTAAAAATATAAAATGTGGTTGGCATAGTTGTAACTATGTCAACTACATAATTTAAGAAGAGCCTAACCAAGTGTGGGGAGTTGGAACCATATGCCTTCTCGGGAAAAATTTGTTGTAACTAGAGAATCATGAGGAGAATGTGGAGTGGGGCAAGCCAAGCCTATATAAACCCACTTAATTTCCATTTATAGGGCATGCTTTGGAGTGGAGACTTTGTAGCTAAAGGAGAGAAGGGAGATTGCATAGCTCTGCAGGAGGAAGGTACGAGTGTTTATACTTGTTTTACACCGTCTTCAGGCTTCGGAGTTGTTGGAAGCAGTCTTGTTGTGTTTTGGGCAGTGGTTCTCTTCCTAACCATTGTCGCCAAGGTATCATTGTATCATTGCCATGTATTTTGCCTTCATGCTGAGATTATAGATCGGCCCTCCTATTGAGAAGTAGGCCCGAAGACGTAGTCCATCCTGGACGAACTCCATTATCAACTTGTTGTCTTTATGTGCATATTGTCTATGCTGTTTGGTTCTCTTCTTATGGATTTGTGAGCTTCATTCATGCTCTTTATGCAATTCATGTTAACGTCATAGAGTAGCAAAGATCTTGTTTTCGGATCAATAGGCCAAAGGGAGATCAAATGAGTTGAGATTTTGTTGGAGGAAGGTAAGTGATCATCCCTAGAGGTTAGGGATTTGATTTATACCTAATATGATATGTTTGAATAAGACTCCACGAGGGATTTCTTCTAGAAGGCTCTTGAAATCTCTCTTTATTTCCTTCTTGTGAGCATTGGCACTCTTTTCACACTGGAAACTAGAGTTAGGAATTTCTGACGCTCTTTGCCCAAAGGAAATGAGTGTCAGCGACGCTGTCTTTCAACTAGAAATAAGTGTTATCCTTGGATGACGCTCTATGTCAAAAGATAAGGTGCGTCAAAGCTCATAGGAATGGGATTCTAGAAAGGAAAAAATCCTCCAAAAGGTGTTTTGGCATATAAAATTTATGGATTTAGGCAAGGTGACAATATTTAGGTGTAATAGAATGCCCCCCAAAGTATGAAGGTAGAGGAATGTGATAGGTGAAATAATTATCTAGATGTGGTTTGGAAGAAGAGGAAAAAGAGTGTCGAATGAAGACTTCTTAGAGTACCAGATACTCTGAATTATATACTATGTCTGAATCAAATCATGGTTGTCAACCAATACACTGCATATCCATGTACAATGATCAAATCATGGCTACCAATAATACACTGTTGATCCATGATAAACAAGACTCAAATTTGGACATAGATATCGTACATACACTGTAGATATATGTCATTGTGACTCAAACTTAAGCATAGCCACCAAACATATATTGTGGATTTATGCAGTCACTCGACCACAAAATACTCCATCACAATATGGGGATAGGTAAATATTCAAGTGAATACCTAAATACCCAAGGTCTTCATCCCAGTCCCAAATAGTACAATTCTATCCATGTGAATATATTTCTCGATGTCAAACATGGTAGAAAACACTTGATTACCGATCATTGATGTATATCGTTAACAAGTATGAGGGAAATCATCATTTATGTCAAGGATTTCCAAGGTACCATAGTACAATCCTCTGAATGTGAATATATGAGTTGTAGTGGAACAATCGGTGGAATATTTCAATCATAGGCCAATGATGGAGGCCTACTGTCGAAAGAAATGAAACCTACCATTGAGGAATGCAAGATTCAAGGTACTAACTGGTTTCTAAGACTAATTCCTAGATGATGCATTGGTGTCGATGGGAATCGACTCGTCCAAGGAGGGCCATGATGTTTCCACCATCATCAAAACAAAACTTGGAACAAAAGAAATTTGAAGTGATTTTGATCATGGAACAACCATGGGAGTAACTCAAATATGATCAAATCAAAAGCAGGAAAGGAAACTGTAGAGATAAATTATGGTAAAGACTCCCCCTGGGCATTGAATGGAATCACAAGTGACTTCACAGCATTGACTCAACGAGTCAAATACCAAACATAATGTAAAGACGAGATGATGAATTCTTTGATACGACTCAAAGGAGTAAAATGACTCATGAAAGTGGATCGAATCGATGATAAGTTGATTTCCTAACTGTTTGAATGAAATGCAGACAGGTTCCATGTTCAAGGGAGATTAAAAACTACCATCAATAGACATGAAAAATGTTTTCCCATTCCCTTAATTTCCCTATCATGATGGATGAGTACCTATTTGTTTTTTAACGAGTTGGAAAAGAGTAACAAATGATTGGTATAACTCATCATAGGATGAGTCTGATCTCACATGTTTTATGAACCTGAGAAAGGAGGGGTTCATTCCAAGAAAGGTTCCTTCATTATTTTATTTTGTGAGTCCAAAGAAGGTAAAACCAATGTTGTTTCATGTTTGGAGAGTCTAAAATGACTAAAGAAAACTCCAATATGGACTTTTTCATAAGTTTAGTCCCCAAGGTCCAAAAATGTGTAAACCAATACCTAAGAGAACTCTTCTAGCTACGAGGACCTAGAGTGTACCTTTTTTGTAAATGATTCTAAACTGTCCAAAAAAGGGGATAAACTATCACTAGATAGTCAACCTTTCAAATACTTTTACAAGTGTTAAAGAAACAAGTTCGCTTGGTGATATTTTCCTATTTAAAGAGTCTAAAAAGAGCTTAAATACAACTCCATGGGGTTCCTTTTTCATATTAGGTTTTACGAGCCCGAAAAAGAGATAAAATTACACTCGACACCTATTCTCTTAGTTTTAAACGAGCACTACCATGATGTAAAATGCTCTCAGAAGCTTTTTTTGTTTAGACACAGAGCACAAAAAAGTCAAAAGTATTGATGGCATTCCCTTAATAATACAAATTCCATGTCATCATGTATTAGCCAATCAAAATTCTTTAAAATCCAAAAGGGAGTATCTCTTAAACAATTTTTTAATATAAATTTGAGGATAGGTATCATAAAAAAACTATTTTTTTTGTTCGTATTTTCAACATACCTCCCTGTGTTTTTACTCAAATTTCGATCAAGAGAGCTCATTGGATGCAGAATTAAATTTTGCATCCAATGAGTACCCACTCGACATACTTTTGACGGGGCCCACTATCCCAAAAACAAGAAATAATTGAAAAACAATGTGATGGTGATGTCATCATCACATTTTTTTAGGTATTTCTTATTTTTTGGCTAGAGGGGCCCGTCAAAAGTATGTCGAGTGGGTAATCGTTGGATGAGGAATTTAATTCTGCATCCAACGAGCTCTCCCGATCAAAATTTGAGTGAAAACATGGGGAGATATGTCGAAAATACGAACAAAAAGTAGTTTTTTTTTCTTTTCTTCCTCCAAAATTAATAAATATTATTTTATTATTTTAACTACTATTTTATTAATTTTCCTTAGGAGGCCCATTTTGAGTTGAAATTTCCTCTAATGTAAACTCCTTTGTAGCCAAAAAAATGTCTAATATTGTCCTGAAATCTCCAAAAAAATCATTAGAACAATTTCACACTCAAAACATTAGAAAAGAGGGTAAAATATTAAATAATATTTAACTATTTGAAAATTAGTTTTCACTTTTTATCCAAAAATAGTATAAAAAGGACCAAAAGTAAAAAGAAATTAGCATTTGTTTTTTACCATTTGAGTTTTGGGTGAAATAGTGATTTCAAAGGTGATTTTGTGAAGGATATTAAGGAAGCTACAGTCATCCATTCAGTGATTCATCGGGACCAGGTAAATACTCTACCCCTCCCCTTCAATTTGATATCAAAAATTTAAGTTTTTTCATGGTTTCAAGCTAGTTTTTTGGGAGCTAAGAGCATGCCCTAGGAAATGCTCTTCTTCCTTTTGGGAAATGCATCGACGCCCCCCCCTCCCCACCTGAAAGGAGAAAGAGCATAATCCATGCTCTATTCTCAAAGGGAATGAACGGTTGCGCCCTACTCACTCAAGGATAGAGCGTCGGTGGCCCAAAAAACTCAAAAGCACATTTTTAAGCGAAAACCTAAACTTTTTATTGCATGGAATGTTTCCAATGGGTGATTCATTGACATTTCACTGGTTTTAAAACACACAATGGTCATCTAGAATGAAAGAGAGCATGAATTAGACAATTCCCAAGCCGACAACGATCCAAATATAGTGTTGGAATTAAGAGAATGCAAACTCTTAAAATTCTTCAAGGTTCCAAGCATGAAAGAAGACATCTGATTACTAGACATGTTATCACTGGATTCTGGACCTAGACTACTAATGTTCAAAGTCTAGATAATCTTCAAATATTTTCTAAATGACTAGGTTTTATGTCTTACAAATATCTTATATGAGTGAAATGGAGATCAAGAATAAGGTAACTAAAATAACCAAATAGTAGATATAACTAAATCATGAACATATATAAAAAGACTATGAGTATGAAGCTATATAAAGAGTGAAAGAGATCAGCTCTAAGTACATGATAAACATTTCAACTCATTCATAAGAATTCCAAGATATATGACATTTATCAGAGAACAGAATTATGAATCAAGTGGTTTAAACTAAACATCAATATTTATCATGATAAAAGAACAAACATAGGCTCATCTTGAATATAGTAATTCCATAACATTATTTATATAAACTGAAAAATGACATACATGCCTGATAGATAATAGCAGTCTGATCTCCAAAACAATTCCTAATACCTTCTATTCTTCATTGTCACATATATATATATACACAAAATATTTAAAACTAAAATAATTTGATATCCAAATTTTATGGATCTAAATGACCAAAAATAGAAAAATAACTCATATTTGATTTAGATATAATGACTCATAACATAAACTTGATACTTAATACTAACAGTTGTTCAATGATAATGAAAAAATAGATCTATCATCGAATATTTATAGGATATGACCTAGATCTTAAGTGTGCACAAACTTTGAGTTGGATTTGTCCATGATAATTCACAGCTTCCTAGTTGCTTCAGCTAGTATTGTCAAACCATCAAGTGCTTGTGATATTTTCTGTAACTGAGAATGTTCTGCTTCCATCGATTGAATTTTGTCTTTAAGTTCTTTATTTTGACCCACGATCTCCTCATTTTGTTATTGTGTAGCCCTTTTTTCTCCTAATTAGTACTTCTTTAGATATTGTTATGAGCTCTTGATCATTGGCATCGTTCTCTTCCAAATATTCACTTAACCTATTGTTAGATATCATTAATTTCTCACTTGAATCATTTAGATATATATTTTTCTCCTACAAGTATTGCAAATATTTCTTCAATACCTCAACTTCTAACAATGATTCCATCACCTATTGATGTGCAGGATCTTCTTCAATATCTGAGGGTTTCAAACACATAACAATTCCAAATTCAAACATTTTATGTTTACCTTTGCAAACTTCTTCAATCAATTTTGGTGTATTCCTTAACTCTTCTTGAATTTCTCCAAGGGTCTGGTATGTTGTATGATATTCCTCATCTACATCCTGTAAGTGTAGATCTTCATCACTTGAGGAATCCTTTATGACAGTCACAACATTCTTTTGGAATTTTGGATTGATAATGGCCTTGATATACATCCTTAATTTGTTCTTTGATCTAGTTTTTTATCTCCAATTTTTTCTCCATCATCCCTAGGGGTATTAGTAATAGTGACATCTTCCTCCTAAAACTCAATAATCAACTCTCTATGTATCTTTGTTCTAGAAACCTCTGACATAGACATGTTTACTACGTTGAAAACCTTTCTAGATTGTTCATTTCCAAATTCATCCACCTTTTTCTTTTGTATTTTTTAACCTATGTGTTTTTTCCCTAGTTCTTTGTCCTCATCATGCGTTTGTGATTCATGTTCAAAACCGGACCAAAAAAGAAAATGTTCCCAAGATCTGTTAGGATATTTAGACACTTAGGAGTTAGTTAAGATCAACTTGTGTAATATATCTGTTAAGTAAAAGTGTGTTTCTTTAGTATGCATTAGTATGCATTTGTAAATATTCTAATCCGGCGGTCACGATATGTTCTAGACATAGAGTGATCCGACGGTTCAACTTCTCTTAGATCAGAACTACCATTGATCTGTGGCTTAACACCCGATTGGTTTATGATCTCTATTTAAAGAGCATAGAGAGTCATTTGCTAGTTGATCGATTATGAGAAACTCATGTAACTTTCTTTCTTTTGCATAATAAATTGCTCCAAGTAGCTATTTGACTGGGGTCGTGGACTGTCTCCCTCTCGAGGGTTTTAACCACGTGACAAACATCGGTGTGTTGATCTGTGATCTATTTGTGTGAAGCAGTTGCTCAAGGTGTTTGGTCTTTTGGGAGTACCTTGTGTACCCAAACATGGTATCAGAGCTTTTATGAAGAGTCGTTTTCAGTTTTGATCAATATTTGGAACCGGTGTTGCCGAAACTTTGAAAGAGTTTCTGGTTCTAGATTTTTTGTGCATTTTTTGCCTATGGGAGCTATTCCATTGCGTCCAGAGCTCCATTTCCATTAGGAAATAGTTTTCATTTTACCAAAAACCGTTTCCGTTTGTTCCAGAAACACCCATTTCGGCAAATCTAAAGGTATAATGTTACAATGACGGATTTGTTTTTTTTAAATATATCATATCTTATCAATTTTATTATTAGATATTTTTTTGTTTTAGTCTTGAAATGTTGCCTTCCCTGACTGCGTATGCTCTTTGCCGTGCACCTTGCGCAATCGCGGCGAATCAGAAACAGTAAGGGAAAGTTTTTTTTCTTGTCTTCTCGGCTACATATGCTCTTTGCCATGCACCTTGTGCGATCACAGCAAATCAGAAATAGCGAGAAAACTTGAAAACATAGACTTTTCGAGTAAGCTAACCAAGATCTAACTCCATTGTGTGGAAAAAAAGAAATTGTTTTTGTTTTTCATTTTTTTGTGATTTGCAGAAGAAAAAAAGGGCAAGCACGGAGAACGAGAGAGAAGAGTATAAAAAAAAAACCCTTCATCTTTCCATTCTTTTACGTACCTTTTAAACTTAGCTCACTTGGTCCAAAGTTGCTTTATTCCTTAATAGGTATTGAGTTCAAGTATTATTAAACTACTTTTTAGTGCATGCAATTTCTATTTTCAAGTTACTTTATTGTAAAAGTGCATCTCACATAAATAAAATAAAATAAAAAGTGAGTCATTTAAGTCTTTTAATTTATTGTTACACTATTTAAAAGTAACATTATTGTAAAAGTGAACCTCATTTATTCTACAAAAGTGATTCACTTCAAAGCAACTTTATTGTAAAGTGATTGTCAAAGGTTGATCTTGGGAAGAGGGGGGTTCTTTTTTTTTAGTTGGTCAGGTTAATATCTGCCACATCACTATTGGGGACATCTTCAACATTTTCTTTGATCAAGCATAACTTCATCACCTCGAATCAGTTTTCAGTGTTGTTTTTTTTAAACTGCATATTTTTTCAAACTCTTTGCAGCCAGACAATTAGTTTCTATTTTTTTCAGCCATTATTTTACAGTATGGCTGCCCCTTGTGATATTATACTTACAAGTTCTAACTATTTCTCATGGAAATCTTGTATGGAGGATGTTCTACGAAGTAGGGGAGTTTTCAAGATAACCTCAAGGAAAGAAACAGAACCCACTGATGATGATAAGAAAATTAAATGGGCAAATAGATGTGATGAAGCTCGTGGATTGATTGGGATGTCAATCTTTATTGATTTGCAATTCCACATATCTGGAATTGATGAACCTGATAAAGCTTGGGAAAAGTTGGAATCTGTGTTTCGTAAACACAATGAAATTCGGGGTCATCAACTTGAGAATGAGTTGCTTTCCTTGAATCCAAGTGATTTTTCATGCATTCAAGACTATTTATCTATGTATAAAACTCTTAGACTCCTATGTGCAGAATGCAATATTAAGAAAGAAGACAAACAATGTATTTATCATATTCTTTCCAAACTTGGACCTGCATATTCTGTTTTTGTATCTACATTCTACTCCATGAAAGAATCCTTGACTGCAGCTAGCTATCAAGAGCCTAGTCGTGAATCCTTTTGTGATTCCTTAATTAGAGAGCAAGATAAGCTCATTCATCTTGGAATAATTATTAATGCAGATACATCTGGGAAAGCCTTATTGTCCGAACAGAAAGAAAAGTCCAAGCAACCCAAGAAACAGAATTTTTGTAATAATAAGCCAACAACAAGGGTCCCAAACCCTCTCAGATAGCTCCTTCTTTAAAAATGACAAAGAATCCAAGCAAAAAGAAAAAAAGACTGAGCATCATTGCAATTTTTGTGGGAAAGATAATCATGATGAATCTAAGTGTTTCAAGAATATGGCAGCCTTGGAAGCAGCAATGAAGAAGCACCACATCAGCATAGATTCGTCTTCAGAATCTAACTCTCATGGACATGCACTTTGTGCTTCTGGTTACTCTTATACTGCATCTTCTTCTTCTACTTCAAATGAATGGCTTATTGATTCTGGAGCATCTTATCATATGGCTAAGGATCAAGCCATATTTTCTACTATGCATGAATGTAACACCAAACAAATATTTGTTGGGGATGATAGATATCTAAGTGTTGTAGGATCTGGAACAATTCCAGTAGAAAATGGTCATTTCAGTGATGTACTATGTGTTCCAAAAATTTCCTGCAATTTGTTATCAGTCTATCAAATTACTCATTCAGGTGAAGGTAAAACTGTGACTTTTACACCTCACCAAGTTGTAATCAAGGACTTTAAAAATCCTCAAAATTTCCTTGCTACTGGAACTATTGATAATATTACCAGGTTGTACAAATTTAACAACTTTGGGTCATCACCTTTTCCTTCAGTTTTTGTTTCTCATAGTGATAACTTGAGCAAACTTTGACATGAGAGATTTGGTCACTTAAATTATCGCTCATTGCAACAACTATGTAAAGACAATATGGTGACTGGTCTTCCAATGGTATCTTGCAAGGATGGTGTTTGTTTCGGTTGTGTACTCGAAAAACATCATCGGGACAATTTTGACAAACGTGCCTCTTGACACGCCTCGGTTCCTTTGGATCTTGTGCATAGTGACTTATGTGGTCCTCTTCTATCTACTTCATTTTCTGGTTTCAAATATTTCTTGACTTTCATTGATGACTACTCCAGATGCACTTGGGTTTACTTCCTAAAACTTAAGAGCGGAGTATTTAACATGTTATTGGCCTACAAGGCCCTTGTTGAAAAACAATCTGGTCATCAAATTATTAAGTTAAGATCTAACAATGGAGGAGAATATGTTAACAACAAGTTCACTACTTTCTGCACTAAACAAGGAATCCAACAACAGCACACTGTTCCATATACACCTCAACAAAATGGTGTAGTTGAACGGAAGAACCGCACTTTAAAAGAAATGGCTAATTGTATGATCCAATCTAAGGGACTAAGTCTTCAATATTGGGCTAAGCCCATAAATTGTGCACATTACATAGTTAATCGCACACCCACTAAAGTTTTACAAGGTATAACACTGAAAGAAGCATGGAGTAAAATTAAACCAGATGTAAGTCACTTTCGTGTGTTTGGTTGTGAAGCATGGGCTCACATTCCGGATGAAAAATGGAAAGCATTGCAGCCTAAAAGTGAAAAGTGCATATTTGTTGGATATTCTGAAGATGTAAAAGGTTATAGACTTATTCAGCCCCATTCACATGATATAATCATTAGAAGAGATTCTAAATTTGATGAAAATATCTTGGCCTACGTGCCTAACTTGGTGGGTGTGCCATCTTTAGCCTGCGATCCTGATTTGGAGATTGTGCCTTCTTCTTCTTCTTCCAACTTCCTTGACAGGTTTCCAACTCCAGTTTCTGATGATGACAGTGAGGATGAAAATCCACCTCTGCCTGCTCATGTTCCTCAAATTGCACCAACACCAATACTTCCTCGATGGGTCCATTCAACATGTGAAGCAGGTGGTGATCTTGCCGATGATCCTAGAGATCAACGTCGAACACATTCTCAGTTTCAGCGAGCCTCTTCTCTTTTGGCTCAAGTTTCCAAGAATCATGATCCAAAAACTTTTGCAGAAGATTTAGGAAATCCAAATTGGGATGCAGCTATGGATGAAGAATATCATTCCTTAATGGCGAACGATACTTGGGATCTTGTTCCTCTTCCAAAAGGAAGAAAACTTATCAGATGTAAATGGGTCTACAAAACTAAGTATGCATCAGATGGAAGTGTTGAAAGACTTAAGGCAAGGTTAGTTGCCAAAGTTTTTTCCCAAGTTGAAGGAATTGACTACAATGAAACCTTTTCCCCTATAGAAAAAATGAACTCCATCCGCCTTGTTCTTTCCCTTGCAGCCTTACATAACTGGGAAGTCCATCAAATGGATGTCAAGTATTCCTTCTTGCATGGTGATTTACATGAGGAAATTTACATGGAACAACCTCTTGGATATGTTCAAAATAACTCTAGCCTTGTTTGTCTCCTTAAGAAATCCTTATATGGCCTTAAGCAAGCTCCTAGAGCTTGGTATGCCAAAATGGATAGCTTTCTCCTTGACACTGGTTTTTCTAGATGCCATTCTAACCCCAATGTCTATACCAAGAAATTAGGAAACCATCTCATCATACTTGTTCTTTATGTTGATGATCTTATCCTTACTGGTAGTGACCCTAAACTTATAACCCATGTGAAATCCAGTCTTAAGCAAAATTTTGAAATGTCAAACTTAGGACATTTGCATTATTTTCTTGGTCTCCAAGTATTACAAACCAAAGAAGGAATCTTTCTTTCCCAGTCTAAGTATGCTTGTGACCTTCTTCGTCGCTTCCACATGGAAGATTTTAAACCAGCCCCTTTTCCCTTCCTGTCTGGAGTCAAACTTTCTGCCACTTGTACTTCCCCTGAAGTAGATTCCACCTTGTATCGTCAGCTTGTTGGTAGTGTTTTATACTTGACTCATTCCTGTCCTGACCTTTCCTTTGCCATTGGTCATGTTTCCCATTATATGCAAACTCCTCATGAAAGTCACTGGAAAGCAGCAAAAAGAATACTTCGATATATTCGAGGTACAATTCAGTTTGGGATTCATTATAGTACAAGGGGGGAACCTTTGTTGGTTGGTTTCACTGATTCAGATTGGGTCGGCGATCTTGATGATAGAAATTCTACTGTAGGTTATGTTTTCAGTCTGGGATCTGGACCTGTCACTTGGGCTTGTAAGAAACAACAAGCTCTTGCTCTTTCTTCAGCAGAAGCAGAATATCGAGCCACAGTTAATGCCAGTCAGGAAGCTTTATGGCTTCGACAGATCCTTTCAGAGTTTGGATTCGAGCAGCAGCAGCCTACTCCAGTTTGGTGCGACAATCACAGTGCCATCAAGCTTGCCAAAGATCCATTTCTACATCAGTGCAGCAAACACATTGAGCTACACATGCACTTCATCAGAAATCTTGTTCATGATAGTGTTATTGAAGTTCTCTATTTCCCTATAGATGATCAAGTTGTATACATCTTCACCAAGTCTCTTACAAAAGTGAAGTTTTCTAAACTTAGGTCTATGTTAGGGGTTCAGGAATGTATCCTTAAGGGGGGATAGGCTCTAATGCCTCCTTCCTTCTCCTAATAGTGTCACTTTTGTAAATCCTTCAATCCTATCCCAAGTTGTTCTTAAGGGGGGATGTTAGGATATTTAGACACTTAGGAGTTAGTTAAGATCAACTTGTGTAATATATCCGCTACTAAAAGTGTGTTTCTTTAGTATGCATTAGTATGCATTTGTAAATATTCTGATCCAACGGTCACGATATGTTCTAGACATAGAGTGATATAATGGTTCAACTTCTCTTAGATCATACCTACCATTGATATGTGGCTTAGCACCCTATTGGTCTATGATCTCTATTTAAAGAGCATAGAGGGTCCTTGGCTAGTTGATCGATTATGAGAAGCTCATGTAACTGTCTTTCTTTTGCATAATAAATTGCTCCAAGTAGCTATTTGGTTGGGGCTGTGGAATATTTCCCTCTCAAGGGTTTTAACCACGTGACAAACATCGGTGTGTTGATCTGTGATCTATTTGTGTGAAGCAGTTGCTCAAGGTGTTCAGTCTTTTGGGAGTACCCTGTGTACCCAAAAAAGATCTGTGTGTCTTCTTTAACTCAATTTTTATCAAAATTTTAATTAGGCCATGACGAAACACAGAGTCACTGGTATGGTCACGTTGATTTTTAACTCATGTAACCATCTTTTATATTCTTTTAAACGAGTAATAAGGCATATTTAGCCTGGATTCACCATTCAAATGCAGCAAAAAACTTAAATGATACCTAAGTACAGTTACAAATCGTCCTTTGCAAGTTATATAATGTTGTATAATGTTGATTACATCCCTCCATTCAAGTTTAACATTATTCAAATGGATACCTTTACCCCAATCCAGATTCTCGAAACCAGGAAATAAAAACATGCTTAGGTCAACCTCAAACAGATGTTTATTAAACCACCTCTCTCCTTCGAGAGCTATGCATGTTGCTTCTGAAATTGTGGCTTCATTTACCTTAAAATTTAGTGTTTGCAAACTAACCACAGAATCCTTGTAATTATTTATGAAGGAGTTTGTTACCTCTAGGTTATGACCTCTGAGTTTTTCACAAAAAGAAAACCATCCTGCATTTATCATCATCTCTGCACACCTAGGAAATTCTTTGACCCATTTAACATTCTCGGCTTCTAACCTGCAAATTTTCCCACTGAGTCTTTTCATCACATCCATCGTGATCCTGATAGGTCATGTCTTCAAAACTGGTGGATGTATTTCATGTTCAAAACATGTTAGACAAATAGTCTATGCAAAAATATCAATAATAGGCATGTACTGTAGATTTATGTTAATTCCATAATTCATAAACAATTAGAGTATGAATCCTTAGTTCATGTATTTGATAATATCAAGAACAGGCTCGTATTATCGGTGTCTGTCAATTCCATAATGAATAGCGACTCATGCATAAAACATGTGTGTATCGTATGACACATGACATAAAACAACTCCAAGTGTAAACAATCCGACAGTGCCATACTATAATCTCATTGTGAAAGGTGTTGTTGGAATGTACTATGACCATTTATCTCATATAACCATCGAACTACATAAATCATTCATCAAAATTTGAAACTTGAAAGATTCATATGGTAATCTTAGACCATTTATCAAACCATGAATCATTTATCAAAGATTAGAATTTGGAAAAAAATAATGAAAATGAGCCATGTTTATTCTAATTATCATAACAAAAAAATAAATGATAAAGTAAAACTTAAGGAACCTAAAAACTAATCTAAGGGATTTTAATGTATTTCAAGAAGAAATTAATTTCTAGGAAAGACTCTAGGGTAGAACTAGGATACAAATCTAGTGACAAGAAGACCAATTGATAAGAATGTGGGACCCTAAACATCAACATTTTCAGGTAGGGACTCACATCCTCACATTGGATATGGAGAAAATATACTTCCTGATTGTTCTCTCTAGACAAGGGAATCCAGTATCACTCTTCAGACTGAGGGGAGGAATTATGACAACTGATGACTTGATTGACGAGTATTGTACGATCTACACAAGGCCCCAATATGGGAAGATCCCAATAAAGAATGTGATAGATAGACCATCGAGGATTGTTTTATTCATGATTGAGAAGGTGGGGGTCAGTCAGGAATCCCACCAAACCACAAGATCACATATGATGTATGTGTTGGATTGGATGGCTCCAATAATATTTAACTAGAGCGAGGGGTTTTGGGTAAGCCTCAAATACCAGTTAACCAAGTTTCTTCGAGGGCAACATAATCATTTTGGCTATAGCATGATCATGGTATCCTTCTTCCTCGAGAGAGTTCCTCTACTGTGCCACCAGGTGCCACTGAACATCCTTGAGCCATAGGACCCATGCATGCTAATATGGGTTGATTCCATGGCTCGACATGGGGGAGAAGGTGGACCTACAGTGACCTATGGGTATGTGTTCTTCTGATGGCTACATCGTCAGCTCCTCATGGTGGAGGACTATACCTATTCAGGGATGGACTTCAGAGGAGACCCTGATTTTCCATTTCCTAAGGACAACCAGTGGGATGAGAGAGGTAAGTAAGATACCATTGTTTTATTGTTTTTATTTTTTGGTGTATTTATTTTTTTGTTTTTTTTGTGACACTAAGATGTCATTTTCTACATTGCATACATTGGGCCATCACGATCAACTGGAGCATTACCTAATGCAAGGAGAGGGTGGTGAGACATATTGTGATTTGGAACATTGAGGCAGAATAGGAGATACAGGAGATCAAGTAAAACTTGCAAGGGTTGACCGTTGCAGTCCTTGATATTTCTATTGATGATTTACCTCGACGTTATCAACATCATATAACGAGAGTTTCAGGATACTTTGGGAGATTTCCCCGTAGCGTAGTCTGTTCTATGATGTGTTTCCACAAGAATGAGCACTAGCTAGGAGTCATGTCGGACTGTGGTATTATACTGAAAGCTTGTATGCTTCAGATTTTGACCATTTTGATGTACTGAAATATTTTTGGCTTCATACTTTGGTGTACTGAAAGATTGTTTGCTTCAGATTTCTTTCCTTAGTATTATTATATTTATAAAAAACAACCTTATACATAAATGTGTGTCTATTATGGTGTGTTTGTACATGAATGGATGCTTAAAATGTGTTTGTATATGTTATCTTTACACATGTAATCTATCTTGAATTAAATTTAAATATGAGCTATGTACCAATCCAAAATGCAATTAGCTAGTGAAACAACAACTATATTTAAGTGTCTTGGAATATGTTGGTGTGAAGAAAACTCAAAATACATTTCAAGAAGTCAAACTCTTCACGAAAATTGAATAATTAAGGGATTACAAATAGTATAGACTTAGTTTAACTAAAAAAAACTAGTTTTGACTCTAGGTAAACCCTAAATTGAATCACATCATTTGAAAAAAATTTAGTTAAAATTCCAATCACCACATGATATTCTGCGAGATTGTTCATTATGGGACCTAAACAAGTTCCACCTAAGCTTACCAAATCATTGATAGGGGAATAGAGTACCCAAGTCACTGATAGGAGATTCAAGGTATGTTGAATATCACCATCCATGAATCGTGAATATAGGGCCATCTGTTCATTCAAGAATGACACTATATAAGCAGTCTTAACTAGGATGACTCCTACATTCATAAAAGAATAAAAGTTCAAACTACACACAAGACACTCTATTAAAAATATTTACAAGGTACACATGCAAAATTATCTAGGCATAGTATCTTTAAAGGTAAATCCCATTTTGATGCTCACCTAAGGGTATGCCATCGTAATATGTCAGTTCATAAGCCCCTGTTTCTAAAACATGACTCACAATACAGGACCCATGCCACATAGATTCTAGTTTTATGCTTCCCAGTTAAGCATGTTTTTGGTCATAAGTCAAGTCCAAATCACCTCCACTATAGAGGTGAGGTTCAACAAATAAAACATATTGAGATTTAATTTTTTTTTTGTGAACCTCATTAGCCAAGGTTGCATCACGATGAGTTTCATCGATTTTGTCCAAATACAAGAAACATTATTCCTCCCTAGTAGTATTGGGTAAGAGTTTCACAACAAGTTTTAGAGAAGGGATCTCACATCGATAGGAAGATTAGATTCCTGTCCATACACCAGTTGAAGTGGTGTAAATCTAGTTGATGTTTTCACAGTCATCCTATAATCCCATAATGTCGAAAATAGTTGCAAGTTCCAACGAGACTTAGCTTATCCTACCATCCATTGAAGCATAATTTTCAATACCTTATTGATGGGTTCAACTTGGCCATTGGACTGCAGGTATTATTTTGTTGATTTCTCATGATGGAAACATAGATTTGCACTTAATTTCGATATCATCTGGTTCTAAAAATGAGAACTGTGATCAATCACGATGGCTTGAGGGACTCCGAAACCTAGAGATAATGTGATTAAAGGGAAATAGGGCAGAAATTTTTCCATATTAAGTGTATGTAGGCATAGATGCGACCCATTTAGTGAAATAATTACTATCCACAATTATATAACCATGCCCCCTAGCTGAGGTAGGATTACAATGCATGAAATATATGCCCCGTTTCATCAAGGGACCGACAACAATGATGGCATGGAGTGCAGTTGGTTGGGTGCTCTTTTTAAATTGAAAAAAATGACATGGCAGGCATTTGTTCATGGATTCCATATAATATTTTAAGATCGAAGGCCAAAAGTACCCAGCACGTAGGATTTTCTAAGCAGTATCCATCCCAGAAAGATGACCACCACAAGCTCTAGAGTGGTAGTCATTCAACACAGTTTCAGCTTCGTCATGAGTTAAACAATGCCGCAAAATGGAGTCAATGCCACGACGATACAATGTATCATTGATGATAAGGTAGTACTTAATGTGATGGCGAATACAACAATATACATCATGAGTGGCATTCGGCTGAAAGCGTTGAGTTTGGAGATATAAAATCAAATATCCGTACCAAGGGTCAGACGTATTAATGAGGAACAAAGATTCATCGAGAAATGAATCTATGGGATGTGTTTCCTCAATAATATGGGGAATATCACACATTAGCTCTACAAAGACTAAGGACTTCTTTGAACTAGATTTGGAAAATTATAATTCAAACTCCTGGAGAATGACAATCCAACGCAAATACTTTCCCTCAAGTACTTGACGAGTTAATATACAATAAATGGGATCAGAATATGCATACACAATGTTTGTGCCGAGAAAAATGTAATGAGGGAACTTCTGGACTGCGATGACCGTAGCCAGAGCTAATTTCTCAACATGTGAGTAACGATTTTCAGGGTCGAGGAGAGTCTTACTCAGGTAATATATCACATGTTCTTGGTGGTTGTCATTTCTTTGTACCAGTACCATGCCGATAGTGGTAAGAGATGCAACCATATACAAGGAATAATCCTTATCATAATCAGGTGGTTACAACATAGGCGTGTGTGTGATGGTGAGAGTATTGATCGCATGAAGCACGAGATCTTCCCAAACAAAGGGTGTATCCTTTTTAAGCAGACGCATGAAACCATGTGTTTTTTGGCATAGTTGCTTACATAACAACGCAATAATTTTTCCTTCCCTTGAAAACTTTGAAGTTATGTGATGTTAGTAAGTGGTGGTAGGGCCAAAATGGCCTCAATTTTCAGAGGATCGATACGAATGTCATCCTTGGAAACAATGAATCCAAGCAATCGTCCAATCTCAACACAAAAAATACATTTATGTGGATTTAACCAGATGTTTTAATGGCAACATCTAAGAAAAATGGCTCTTAGATGGTCAACATGGTGGTCTCAATGTTGTGAATGAGCAGGTAGATCATCAATATAGGGTTCCACAATATGTTAAATATTGTGTAAAGCATAAGACATGCCATGTTGAAAATTAATGCCAACATTTTTTAAACCAAAAGGAAATTTACGATAAGCAAAGGTCCCCCATGGGAAGATAAAATATGTCTTATGCTAGTTAGAAGATAATATCTCTATCTTATTATAGCCAGAAAAACCATCCATATTGAACGAAAATGTGACACTTCTGGCACGATTATCGATTATTTGATCGATATCCAGAGTATGGTAGATGTATTTTGGACATGCCCTATTAATGTCTCTAAAATCGATGAAAATTCTAATTGTACCATATTTTTTGGTAACAGAAACAATGTTAGAAACTCGCTATGTTAGTGGCTCGAGATAAATGAACCCAGATCTAATAAGTTTTTCAAATTCTTCCTTAATGGATGTTTCTTTCTACAAGTGTATTTGACGTAATTTTTTACGAACTGTATTAGCGTCATGGTATGTCTTGATTTCATGAACGACAATTGAAGGATCAATCCCTAGAATTTCGTTGTAGATCTAATCAAAAACATCTCTAAATTCTCTGAGAAAAGGGTCGTATATTTTTCAACTTCCTGAGAAGAAGAGTTATGGCCTTGATTGATGTGTTCAATAATTCCAGGTTTCATTGATATATCGACTGGGGTGGTCTTAGTAATATTGCTCAAATTACCTTTGGAATCAACATTTTGGATGAGTACAGGTGATTGAGGAGCAGTTACGATATCAAATGAAACTAGTAACTCAAAATTACTTTCTCCCAAATGGTAATGGGGAAGGAAAGAAGATCAATGGTGATAATATTCTAAATACATAACTTCCATGATGGATTCATATGATGGAAGGGGTTGTAAAATATAGTCCAGAGATGGGTGGACGTAACCTAACCAATTTGACAAATGGTAGGAGTCTGATGAAAACACAAGGTGATCGTTAATACTAGGTTCATTATAGGTGGATTGAATGGTCTGGTAAATTTCTTTAGATGGACTCAAAGGTATCGACTCAGTAATTGATTTCTCTTTTATCGAGTTGACTTGATTTGTCGAGATCATGTTCACAAATGTGACCTGCAAAGGAGGAGGAGGATTTCTCAATGGAAAGAATACCATAAGAGAAGAGTCTTTAAGAAGGCCCACTCCAATGTTTTGATATTGCATAGTAGAAGGTGATAAAAGCCAAACATTGTTCACATAATTAGAATTTGTATCTGGAGAACAAAAATGGAATTGATCTATGGTAACAATATTCCCTTGGAATGGAAATTGGACCACGCAAAAAACTGATGATGTGACCGCCTTCCATAGAACTAATTTATACCAAGGAGGAAATTGTAATCCAGTGAAGCATCGACAACCTTGACGTTGATGGAAACACCCCCCCCCCCAATTCTATCAACAAGGACAACAGTAATCCGTAGGTTTGGATACCACGACCATCAAATGCCTTCAATGTCATCGGTGATCGCTTAATTTCAGAACAACCAATTCCTCGCTAACAAGATAGAGACATTATAAAAGTAGAGACACCTTCCTCCAAGTTGGTATGATGGACTTTTTCCAAATTAATTTCATGGATATATGGAAAGAAATTTGATGGGAAAGTATTGACTTAAATTCCTCCAGTTTAAAAGCCATAACATTACTATTTTTAGGATCCATAGCTCCAAGAACCGACAATAGATTTTTCCTCTATGTAGGACATGTTTGAAGTACCTCAAGGGTAGACATAGCACATGGTGCTTGATCCAAATATTCAACAACATTATAGTATTTGGAAGCACGTGCACTAGGACTAAATACTAATTTATGAATGGTACTCTTAGGTGGCCATAGCATTGCGTCAAGAACAGATTTTTTAATTTAAAGACCATTGGTTGGAGGAGGAATGGAAGTGGAAGTTTTGTCAACTAGAATGCTATCACTCTTTTTCTCTCGAGGGGGGTAGTAGCTCTGTGATCTGGTTGTAATATGAACTGATTCATTGGAAATCATGTTAATTTCATAAATGGAAGATGAGGAAGGACCATGCAAGGATTGATGGTCAATCAATTGATGTTGAGTAGGGAAAGGATCAGTTAAAACTGCCAGAGTGAAAGTGTTCTTCAAAAACTTACTAACCTCCTCATGACAAGGACATTCTTTTGTGAAATGGTGACCTCCACATATAAGGAAAGGTAACTTATCCTTTCTCTTTGTTTTTTATTCGATATCTACATTTTGTGTTTTATTATCCTCCTATTGGTTCATGGGTTTCCTGAATTTGATTTTACCCTTTTTCCTTTCCCTCGAGGATTATGAGAATTGTACTGGATTCACCTTGGTGAAAACAACATGAGTAGAATTAGTCTTGGGATTGGTAGTAGTCTGAATAGCTAGTGAAGTAGTTTGGTTTTGCTTGTTTTTCAACTTAGCTGCAGACTGTGTCTGGACAGAACCTAGTATGCCACCCATAGGTGGTTTCGTCGAAGGTTAGAAGGGTCCAAAGTAGAAATGGGAGGGAGTAATGACTTAGTAAACCAATCGGCAAGTAATTGATCAGATTTGTTTTATCTTCGTAACAACACCTCCCATGAAAACATTTCTAGAAATGGGAGGGAGTAATGACTTAGTAAACCAATCAGCAATTAATTGATCAGATATGGGAGCATTAATCAACCTATGTCATATTCTCCACTCATGTATATGATCAAATATATGGGTGGAAGTGGTCTGGCGGAGTTAAGTGAAAAGATCTATACCCTTTTTATATCTAATTGGTAAGTGGAAATGTGTAAAAAAGGGCATGGATAGAGTGTTGAAATCCCAAAAGGAATGCTGAGGCAATTCGATGTACCCTTTGGCAGCAGATCCAGTGAGAGTCCTCAGACAAAGTCTCAAATGGATAGAACTATCCATGAGAGATTTGGAGCAACACCACAAGTGATAATTCATCACGTGGCTCTTTGGATCTTCACCAGAATTGCCATCAAATTTTTGGCATGTCATAAGGAAACTCAACAGGAACCGGTCACCACGAAGGGTCATGGTGTATAGGATCATTAGTCAAATGCGACATGTGTGGCAGATCGAGCGTATCCAGAAATGGAAATTGTTGGTTTGGATGTGGATACTAGTAATATTGAGAAGGAATTTTCATACCAGTAGGACCATAAGCTGATTGATAAACAGGTTATGATGTTCCTCCTATAAAGGTTCGGTTCAATGGTGGTGGGTTTCCAGGCGATCCTCTTGGTGGTCCTCTAGGTGGAACTTTGGTTTTTCCTCCTAATGATCCTCCAAGTGGTCATTCCGATGGGATTTCCAAGGGTCCTCTAGTTGATCCACCTAGTGGTCCCCTAGGTGTGCCTCAGAGTGGTCCTCCTGGTGATCCTCCAGGTGGTACTCTCGATGGTATTCTAGGAAGTACACCAGGTGATCCTTCGAACTAATTCTTAAGTGGTCTCCCACATGTGGGGACATTTGTAAAATTCATGGGGGATTCGCCTTGTTGAGTAATATCTTATCACAGTCATTCATGAAGGAGGGTTTTTAATTGTGAAAAATAAGGTCAATATATTATAGGTATTGTTAGATTTTTATCAATTTAGATAGTATTATCTTAGGATATTATCTAAGAGAATAACATGCACAACAATCAATCACAAGATATAATAGACACAAATATTTTCCTCGAGGAAACCATAAAGGAGAAAACCCCGCAACTTCCTCAGAGATAGAATAGGCACCAATAGCAGCAGTAAAACCCAAAGATAGTAAGATGATCTCTGACATATATTCTCTCTCTTATCCCAGCTCCTTCTCTCTCACTCATGCGCTACAAGTGAGTGTGAGTGACTATGTGATAAATAGAGAGGCTCACTCTCTATTTATTCTAATTCCTGACTTAACAATAACTTACCAGGGTCGACTTCTCTAGGAGATTCTAATAACTCTAGTTCCCCGAAACTGCAGGGACTTTAACCCTTGAACAATAAGGAGGGTTACCCTCTATGACTTTACATGACTTTTTTACATTATTGATTCTCCCGATAGGAACATCAGGGTATTACATGACTCAATTACATTACAAATACTTCTCGATAGGAACATCGGGTACAATACACAAAATATACAAGTGAATACATTCCGAAGTTACAAATACATCGACACTCCCTCTTGACTAGGAAGGTATTCTCTTGACACAATTCATCAGCACAAGTCTTCTTCTCTTGATCAAATATGGATCATCATCAACGTTGGATCATCACTGGGTCATCATTGAAACTGGATCATCATCAAAGCTAGATCGTCACTGGTTCATCATCAAAGCTGTATCATCACTAGATCATCATCATCACTGCTTCCGCTATCTCAATCAACTGGTGTTATCTCTCAATTCTACTGGTCATAGGAAGTTCTATAGAGCCAGCCCTTTTTCATGCTGGTTGTAGGCCTAGCCTCCAGGTAGGTCTTCTTCAGTGCTTATATCTGACCCTAGTCAGAAAGGCCCGCCCAGCACTTACATCTAACCATGATAGGAACACATCAACCACCATGTCAGAATGGCACACCCAGCACTCACATCTGACCATGGGAGGCCCATCTTGCCACCATGTCAGAAAGGCTCATCAAGCACTTACATCTAACCCAGTTAGAAAGTCCCAGCACTCACATCTAACCATGGGAGGCCCAACCTACCACCATGTCGTAAAGGCTCAACACGTATATCCGACCATGGGAGGCCCAGCCTGCCACCATGTCGGAAAGGGTCAGCACTTATATCCGACTATGGAAGGCCTAGCCTACCACCATGTTGGCAAGGCTCAGCACTTATATCTGACCCAGTCATAAAGGCTCTACACTTACATCTAACCCAATCAGAAAGGCTCTGCACTTACATCTGACCATGGGAGGCACATCCTACCACCATGTCATAATGGCTCCTACACTTATATCTAAACATGGGAGGCACCAATCCTACCATGTCAGAAAGGCTCTCTGACTCATCACTTCCCCTTGAAGGGAACCTTGATCTGGACAACACCAAGCTTCTCCCTAAAGTACTCAAACTTCACTATGGCCAATGGCTTGGTCAACACATCAGCTATATGTTTGTCCGTCACAACATACTAGAGATTCATTGCTCCTCTCTACACCATATCCCTGATATAGTGATATTTGATCTTGATATGCTTCGAATTGTCATGGAACACTAGGTTCTTTGAAAACTTCACGCAACTCTGGTTGTCGCAATATATACAAGTAGCATCCAACTGGAGATTAAATAAGTCAGATAGCAGCTTCCTCAACCACACTACCTCACAACTAGCCGAAAAAGTTGCGACATACTCTGCTTCGATTGTACTCAGCACCACATAAGACTGTTTCCTGCTAAACCAAGAGATCACACCTAATCCCATACTGAAGGAGCACCCTAAAGTTCTCTTCCTATCGATGGAATTTCCTACCCATTCTAAATCAACGTAATCAACTGATCTGCCTCATACTTGAGCCCATAATCAACTGTACCCTTTAAGTACCCCAGAATATGCTTTCCAGCAATCAGGTGAACATGTCTCGGATCTGTCAGGAACTGGCTCAATGTGTTCACAGCAAAGAAAATATCTGGTCTCGTATTCGTCAGGTACATCAAGGACCCAATCATCTGACGATACATCATAGCATCAACCATATCTAATGAAGAATCACTCAATAGCTTCAGGTTCGATGTCATAGGTGTGGTCATGGCCTTGCATTCCATCATCCCGAACCTATTTAGGATCTCTACTACACACTTCCCTTGTCACAAGGAGAATCCATCCGTACTCTGCCACACCTCCATGCCTAGAAACTAGTGCATCATACCCAAGTCCTTCATAGTGAAATCGGCAGCAAGCTTCCTCTTTCTATCAACAATCAACCCATCCACACCTGTTACAAATAGATCATCTACATATAGTAGGAGTATCACTGGGTTCTCTTCTTCAACCTTGTAGCAAATTTTGGAATCTGCTTTACTCTTACTAAAGCCCAAACTGGATAGGAAGCTGTGAATTCTATCGTACCATGTCCTGGGTGCTTGTTTCAAACCGTACAAGGATTTCTTCAATTTACACACATGGGTCTCCATGTCATGTGTCTAAAAACTGAGTGGTTGCTCCACATACACTTCCTCTTCCACTACACCATTCAAGAAAGAAGTCTTGACATCCATCTAGTGTATTTTCCATTTCATTACTACACCCAGCGAAAGTATTGTTCTCATGGAAGTGTATCTGGCTTTAGGTGCAAAGGTTTCTTCATAATCTATTCCTTCTTTCTGGGAGAAGCCACGAGCCACGAATCTTGCTTTATGTTTCTCTATGCTACCATTTACAGGATGCTTGATCTTGTAGATCCATTTGGAAGTCACAACAGGCTTCCCCTCTAGTCTAGGGACAACATCCCAGATATCATTCTTCATGATCGACCGGTACTCCTCGATCATCGCATCCTTCCATTCTTTCTTCTCTTCTGCTTCTTCATAGTTGGAAGGTTCTTTGTCAATGTTGTCACATAATAGTACTACATAACCGAAGCAGGACCTAGTTCTTTTCCTCTCTCTGCATTTCTTCTAGAGCCCCATATCTTTCTGCACCTTGGGTAGCCTCTCGTACCCATGCAGGTTTCCTCTTGTGAGGATTCTTCTCTTGGGGTGGATCTACAGGTTCCTAGGGTTCTTCTATTTCTCGATCTTCATCTTTGTTGGAGACATTTACCACCTTACACACTCATTTTGGTCAATTTTTCCTATTTAAACCACTATCCTAAGTATTATTAACTTAATTGACATCAGAGGAGCACTAGACGACATCAACTAGATCACACCCACGCCTACCTTCAATCAAGGAGGCTAACTTAGGCTTCTCCTACATTCGGGGAGGCTAACTGGAGCACTCCGAGGGTGATCTGAGTGTCAATAATGCCCCATATTGCTAACTAATGGTTACGATCAGTTAAACAAAGCAATGAAGTCGCCTTCCTTCATTAAATTGATGATTTAATGAACTGGAGTCAACAGGGGCACCTCCAACAAATTCTGATGTTCAGTTACACTTCAGTTAACCTCATCGGGGTTCATTGGAGTCATTGATGTGCTATCACTTGTTGGTTGGCTTGTTGTGACATATGTCTAATGTGCTTTCAGTTAGACTCGGTCATTTATTGCACTTCGACTTCAGTTAGGGATCAGTTGAGTCAATTAGGGTTTTGACCAGTGGTTAACTTGAGTATTGACTGTGGCTTACATTCAGTTAAGCTAGACTCACTCAGTCAATTTGAATGACCTCCTTGGGAATTTGAATTGCTTTGTCATTCATGCTTGTAGCATGATCTTGTATTGTATTACTCATTCTTTGTGTGAATATACAGAGCGTCTACTCATTTTGTAGCACTATTACACCATTTTCATGCCTTATTGTTATTAATCTTTGATGAGACTGTGTTTTAGTCCCTAGATTACTGTGACAGATTAATATGGTATCAGATCTCACGGCAGGACGAAGCTCAGATCTCTCGAAAACAAGGTTTTTGACAAATCTTGCATGAAAATTGAGTAATAGCTCAAAAATCCAACACTGCACTAGAAGCCAAGTCTTACCACTTAATACCCCAAGTAAAGAACTTGTTGATCAAGCTTACTTGATTGACTATGCTGGGTGTGATGAAATCCTAAAATTTACAGGCTGTCCAACCTTACATTGCCCCTTTTGTTGTGATTTTCATGTTTTTAACAGGTGAAAGCATTGGCTCCAATAGATTCAAATGGCTTCTTCTGTAGATCTTTTGACTTCGTTCAATTTCCACTCATGGAAAGGAGACATGGAGATCCAGCTACATTCCATAGGACTTTATAGGGTCACCATGGACACTGAAGAAGATCCTAGTTCTACAATAGACAAATCTAGATTATTGAACAAGAAGCATGAAGCATTTGGATTCTTGTGCCTCTCTGTTTCCTGGGATCTTCTTTTCCATCTTTAGGGATTGAAGACTCCAAAGGAAATTTGGGACAAATTGGAAACCCTATATGGAAAGCAGGATGATTTGAGAGTTTACCAGCTTGAAAATGAATTGATGTCTCTCCAGCCTTCTAATTTGAAGACCTTGAATGACTTTTTCACAAAGTTTAAGAACATTGTATTACTGTTGAAGCAATGCAAAGTGGAGATGGAGGATGATTAGCTCATACTTGCCATACTCTCCAAATTTGGATCTGATTATTTAGTTTTTGTCTCTACATTCTGTGTGGGGAAGCTCACAACCCCTGGATGGAAGATGCCTACACTCGATGCCTTCATTGAGTCCCTAACAAGTGAACGTGATAAGCTTGTCCAGATGGGGATCATCAGATCCTCCCATGATCAAGCCCTCTGTCTCGGGGCCCAAAGATATAAATGGTAAAGGAAAGTAGCAGAAGAACCCAAAAACTAAATTCTAAGCTCCTAAGCCTAAAGTTGAAAATCAATAGCATGATCAGTCTTCAAGCTCAAAGAAGAACAAAGGAAAAGGGAATCATGGAAAGGAAAAATTCAAGTGTTCATACTGCGGGAAGGGCTTCCACCCTGAACATTCTTACATGAAGAAGAATCTTGATGAATATACCTCTCTCCTTGAGAGAAATCACATCAATCTTCCGAAAATATTTTGGAGGAGAGATCAGCAAGATCGAGAACCACAGCATGAAAAAGGTCATGCCCTCATGGAAAGCACTTCAAAGTCCAAAGCACTCTTGATTGATTCTAGAGCTTCAAACCACATGATGGATGAGAGAGACTCCTTTTCATCCTTGGAGACTGTCAAATCCATTCCCATCCACATGGGCGATGACTCCACCATCATTTCAGAAGGACAAGTTACGGTTGATCTTGAGAATGGCTATTTTTCAAATATTTTGTATGTACCATCTCTGGCATCAAATATCCTTAGTGTTTGTTAGATGACACATACAGGAGTTCCTAAGAGAGTATCTTTCATCCCAAATTATGTTTAGATAATGGAACTTGCATCCAGGAAACTCATTGCTAAAGGCCCTGCAAACCATCATGCAAAAGCCTATGAGTTCTCCCACTTCGTGGCGGATGCAAATCCCACCGCACTGCTAACTCATGGAAATTAAGTTAGTAGGCTATGCAATGAAAGGTTTCGCCATCTAAATTTCAAATATTTTCAGAAATTACAGAAAAAATCCATGGTTGAAGGCCTCCCGGTCATCAAGGCAACCACTGGAATTTGCAAGGGCTGTGTGGTTGGAAAACACCCTGAGCACAAGTTCGATCGGGGGAAGGAAAACCAAGCTACATGCATCTTTATGCTGATACATTCTGATATCAATGGTCCAATTCCTATCACATCAATGAATGGATCAAGGAATATTTTGAATTTTATTGATGAATTTTCAAGGTACACATGGGTCTTCTTTCTCAAAAAGAAGTCTGAAGTATGTGAAAAATTCTCTGAACTGAAGGCCTTGATCAAGAATGCCTCTGGGCTTAAGATCAAGATATTGAGATTTGATAATGGCAGGGAGTATGTCACTAATGATTTTCTACACATATGCTCCCAAAGTGGTATTCAGGTCCAACATTCAATTCCCTACACTCCCCAGCAGAACGGTGTATCGGAAAGGAAGAATCGGTCTCTCAAGGAGATGACCACCTGTATGTTGGAATCAAAGAATTTGGCTGAAAATTTGTGGGATGAATCCATGCATGCTGCAGGATAAATTCAGAACATAGTGCCACACTCATCCATGAAAGGGAATACCCCTTTCGAAGCATACTTCGGACACAAGCCGGATGTGTCGAACCTGCGGGTGTTTGGGTCCACTGCATGGGCCCGAATTCCACTTGATAAAAGGAGGGATTTGCAACCGCAAAGAATAGAATGTTTGTTTATTGGGTATCCTGATGAATCAAAAGGTTTCAAGCTTCTGGATATCAAAACAAAACATATCATCATCAAAAGGAGTGTCAACTTCGATGAGCCTCTTTAGGAGGTGGAACTAGTGAAGGAGAAAACTGTTGAATTTCCTTCCTATTCTACTAAATATTTGGATGATGAAATTGGGGGTGATGACCCTGATTTGGATCCTTTGATTTCTGATATCAGTGTATAGCAAACATCAGATGCTGAATCAAAACCTGAAGTACAAAATCATCTTCCCACATGGGCCCGACAGACACTCTCCTCCGCAGGAGATAACATTGGAAATCTGGATGATCCAAGGAGAACCTGGTCTGATTTCCAAAGAGTAGGTATTGCGCTCTCTTGTCCTGATAATTTTCTGTCCAAAACTTATTATTTGATTATTACTTTAGACCCAAAATCCTACTACCATGCTCGGAAGGATCCGAGATGGCAAGTTGCCATGGATGAAGAGATGAATTCTCTTCAAAAAAACACTACTTGGGAGCTACTTTCTCTTCCTCCGGGAAGGAAATTGGTTCAATGCAAGTGGGTGTTTCAGACCAAGGTTTCTGCTGATGGAAGAACCTACAAATATAAGGCAATTCTGGTGACAAAAGGTTTCTCTCAAGTCCAAGGTGTGGACTACCGTGAGACTTTTGCACCAGTTGCAAAAATGGACTCCATCCGCCTAGTTTTGGCAATTTCAGCATCTAAGCACTGGGAAGTGCATCATATGGATGTTAAGTCAGCATTTTTGCATGGATATATTCATGAGTAGATATACATTTCTTATCCATATTTGGTTTGCAAGCTAAAGAATCCACTATACGTGTTAAAACATGCCCCAAGAGAGTGGTATTCCAAGATGGATGCCTTCCTTCTCTCGCAAAACTTCCAAAGGTGTAGATCAGATACAAATGTGTATATGCAGTAGTCTGATGGTCATTAGATTATTATTTTTATATATTTTGATGACTTACTAATCACAAGTAGCACAGTTTCTTCTATTTCAGCCATCAAAACTGCTCTCCACAATGCCTTTGAAATGAGCGATTTGGGGCTCGAAATTGAGCAAAATTCTGATGGGATAACGGTAACTCAATCCAAATACATATCAGACCTGTTAGTCAAGTTTAACATGGATAAATTTAGGCCTGAAACATTCCCTTTCCTTTCAGGGATCAGCCTTGAAGAAGGAAAAAGCAAACCTCCCATGGACTGCACTATCTATCGACAGCTGACTGGTAGCTTGTTGTACTTGACACATTCTCGGCCTGATATCTATTATGCCATGAATGTTGTATCAAGATATATGCAGCATCCTCATGATATTCATTGGAAGGCAGCCAATAGGATCCTCCAGTATATTCAGGGAACCAAGACCTACGACATTCAATATGCTGCGGACTCCGAACTAGAGCTGGTTGGATACACAAATTCTGATTGGACGGTGATTCTATTTATCAGAAGTCTACTTCCGGATATGTATTCATGTTTGGTGGTGGATCCATTTTTTGGTCTAGAAAAAAGTAGGCTACCATAGCATTATCTTCAGCAGAGGCCGAGTATCAAGGAGCGGTGAATGCTTGTATCCAAGCAGTTTGGTTGCAAGGAATTCTTTCAGAGTTTGATCTTGTTAGTACTTTGTCCACTATCCTCTTTTGTGAAAATCAAAGTGCTATTAACATATCCACAAATCCAGTTACCAGGAAGAGGACCAAGCATGTAGATATCCACATGCACTATATCAAGGAACTAGTGAATGACAGGACCATCATTCTATAATACTTCCCGACTGATGAGCAGATTGCAGACATCTTCACCAAGAAATTTTTAGAAAAGAAGTTCACTTACCTCCATTCACTGTTGGGGGTGAGTCCATCAAGGTGATCAGACTACTTTCAGTGTTCAACTTGAGGGGGGGGGGTTTCCCTCTTTTCTTCACTTAGTTTGTTTTTTAGCATTGTTTTAGTTTCAGTATTGTACAAAGTGACCTATGGCCTTAGTTGTCAGGGCCCTAGCATTTCTTTGCATTTTATGTTTTCTACTCCTCTTGAGTATAGCTTAAAGGGGGGTGTTGGAGACATTTACCACCTTACACACTCATTTTGGTCAATTTGTCCTAGTTAAACCACTATCCTAAGTGTTATTGAATTAGTTGACATCAGAGAAGCACTAGATGACATCAGCTATATCACACCCATGCCTACCTTCAGTCAAGGAGGCTAACTTAGCCTTCTCCTACATTCGGGGAGGCTAACTGGAGCACTCCGAAGGTGATCTGAGTGTCATTAATGCCCCATATTGCTAACTGATGGTTACAATCAATTAAACAGAGCAATGAAGGTGCCTTCCTTCATTAAATTGATTATTTATAGATTATTTAATGAAATGGAGTCAATAGGGGCACCTCCAACCACTTCTGATGTTCAGTTACACTTCAGTTAACCTCATTGGGGTTCATTGGAGTCATTAATGCACTACCACTTGTTGGTTGGCTTGCTGTGACATGTGTCTGGCATACTTTTAGTTAGACTCAGCCATTTATTGCACTCTGACTTCAATTAGAGCTCAGTTGAATTAATTAGGGTTTTGATCAGTGGTTAACTTGAGTTTTGACTGTGGCTTACATTCAGTTAAGCTAGACTCACTCATTCAATTCAAATGACCTCCTTGGGAATTCTAATTGCTTTGTCATTCATGCTTGCAGCATGATCTTGTATTGTATTACTCATTCTTTGTGTGAATATATAGAGCGTCTACTCATTTTGTAGCACTATTACACCATTTTCATGCCTTATTGTTATTAATATTTGATGAGACTGTGTTTTAGTCCCTAGATTACTGTGATGGATTAATAATCTTGATTTGCATCGTTCATAGTTGTATCTTGAATTCTGGGTATTTTTTTTTCTTCATATTTTTCAACTGGTTTCTTTTTGGATTTGTTGTAAGCTGAATCTTCGTCGAATGTTACGTCTCTGCTTATGTCAATATTCTTGAATCCTGGAAAGTACATTCTGTAATATTTCAAGCTTTCACTATATCTGTAATATCCCAAATCCTGATATTTTCTATTTCTAAGCAAAAAGGCTGATACAACTGGGCATTCAAACTGCCATGCAAAAATCCCTATTTTATAGGAAAAATTAGGGTTAGGGTTTGTGAGATAGAATGAACACTTACCACTGATAATCCGGTTGGACTGCTCTGGAGAAAGTATGCAAGCACTGAGAGCTGGATCGGAGATGAACTGATCTCCTCTGCTTATGGTGAACCCCCAGCAGGAAGATGCCCAGTCAGAAAAGGATGATGCCCTCAGGGAAGGAGGTGTCTGAAGGAGCTGTGGATTTGCGGGGCTGATAGCCTTTCCGTGCCGGAGAGAATGCCTGATACAAGAGTGATTTCTGAGTCCTCTAGGCAGGATAGCGACTTGCTTCTGAGAGACAGCTGATCACACCCCTGGAATCCTAAAACTGCTGATAACTGTTCCGGATGAGCATGGAGGGATCTGATAATCATCGGGTACTGGAGTATGATGCTGATGATGAGAACGGTGCCTGAGTTTCAGAAGGAAACTGAGATCTCAAGGCCCCACAGCTGATTAGGGATTTCTGGCTGAACCCCCCCCCCCTTTTACGGCTGCACACGTGTCCCTGCAACGATATATACCATATGCTAGATAACTGATGAATGAATGAAGAACAAGTGGTGAAACAGTATGGCTTACCCTAAATAAGACTAGGGCAGATGTTTCACTGCTGAAATCCTGTTAGTTGAAGACTCCGTCTCCAATCCCAACTGTTGTGCTGCTATCCAAGAGCTCCCAAAATAATCATAATCAAAAAGTGGAGTCTCCTCTCGCTTTCTCCTCTATTTATAAAGTTCAACTGCGCAAAACCTAATCTTTGACCTAATTAGGTCACTTTATCTTCTAATTTTCCGTTGACTTGCATGCATGCGTATGGAGACTTAAAGAGTGCATGCATCATTAAATAATGCTTGGTTGGCATGCACGAAGGTGGCCTTTGGCCCTGGTGGCCCTTCTTGACCAAATGATGATGCCCTAGATCTTCTATGGATGGCATCAGTCCTCAATTGATTCCCTAGCTGTCAGTAACCGCTCAAACCCACAGGAATCACATAGGTTAGCGGTTTTGGGCATCAAGGCCTAATTGGAAGAGGACATTACAATATCCCACAAATATACCCTTCTTTCCAGAAGGATCTAACTTTGTCCTCTTTTCTTTTGGAATGTGTATGTACACAGGACAGCCGAATATTCTGAGATGGTTGACCTCTGGTTTCTTGCCGAAAAAGACTTCTTCAGGTGTCTTGTTCTTGAGTACTCTTTGTGGAGTACGATTCTATACATACACAGTTGTCTTGGCAGCTTCTACCCATAAATGCATGGGAAGATATTGATCATGAAGCATTGCCCTTGCAGCTTCCATGATCATTCTATTCTTCCTTTCTGCAACCCCATTCTGTTGTGGATTATATGGAGTGGTTAACTCCCTCTTAATCCCAGAATCTCTGCATAACTCTTTGAATTCATTTGATGTGAATTCTCTACCATTTCCTAATCGAAAGGTCTTGATCTTCTTTCTTGTGTGGTTCTCGATCAAGGATTTGAATTCCTTGAACTTCCTGAATACTTCATCTTTGTTCTTCAGGAAGTATATCCATATCTTCCTAGAAAAATCATCAATGAAATAAACATAGTATACATACCCGCTTAATGAACTGGATGACATCGGACCGCATACATCAGAGTGGATGATTTCTGAGATTCCTTTTTCCTTGCTCTCGCTACCTGGAAATGTCTTATTTGTGTTCTTTCCCTTTGCACATCCTTTGCAAACACCTTCATGCTTTGTCTGTATTTCTGGAAGACCTTCAACAGCTTTTCTTGCAAGTGGTAGTGATATGTAGTGCGCATGTGCAAGCCTTCTATGCCAAATTTCATTTGGCTCTACTGAGTCATGGACCAAAGCTTGTTCTAGTTGGCCCTTCAGTTTGTATAATCCTCCCTCTTGCTCTCCAATAACAAATGCATCATCTATAGTCTTTTCATTTGAACACATAAGAAATCGGACATCTATAAAGGCAACTCTTATGCCTTTTGCATCCAATGCAGATATGAGGAGATTCTTCTTTAGTCCTGGTACAAACAAGACATCCTTCATCTTCATAGACTTTCCAGATTCTAGCTTATAGGAGGATTCACCACTACCTTTTATTGGATACTGGTAGTCATCCCCAAGTTTCACCTTATGAGCTGACTCAAGTTCAAACAGTTTCACAAAGGATTCTTTGAATCCTGTCATATGTTTGGAAGCCCCACTGTCTATAATCCAATCATTGCTTCCATGTGTGATAGTTCCTGTGAGAGCAAAAATCAAAACATATTCTCCATCACTTGAAGAATCATCACTTTCTTGTCTAATTCTCTTTGTGGAAGGTTCATCATCCTCTGCAGAATGAGTATGATGTCTTCTCTTGTTTCCTTTCTTCTTGAGAAAGCTATTCTAATTCTTGGGACAATCTCTTGAAAAGTGTCCTCTTTCATCACATGTAAAGCATCTATATTTAGATATATCCTTGTTAGATTTTCTAGAGTTGAAATGCTTACCTTTGGAATGATGATAGTCCCTTCTGCTTTTCTTGGAGTGCACTATGATAGCTTGATCTTAACTTCCCATCTTTTATTCTCAGACTACTATCCGAGCGTCTTCTTGTGAGAATTCTTCCCACAGTCTACTGAAGGTGACTAGCTTTCTTCTAGCACAAATCCCTTGAACGAAGGAGCCCCATGATCTAGGGAGACCATTCAAGGTGGTCATCACAATATCTGTATTCTCCACTTCTTCATCCATTGCTTCAAGTTCTTCTTTGATCTGGAAGACCCTTGTTAACTATGACTGTATTGTCTCCACATTTTGGATCTTCACATTCTTCAACTGGTTCCTCAAAGTCATCTTCTGATTTATGTTCTTTCCTTCAAATAGTTTTTTCAGGGCATCAAACATTGCTTTAGGTGTCTTTAGGGAGGACACATGTGGTATGAGGTGATCCTTGATTGAATCATAAATAATCCTCTTAGACATGATCAAATTCTTTTTGTGTAAGGCCTTAGCCTCATCTCCCTCTGGAACTAGAACCTCTTCATTGATGTAAGAGTCCAACTCATTTTCTTCCAGGACCAGGGAGATCCTATACNAGAAGTTATCAGTTCCCTCAAGATTTTCAACAAGCTTGGTGTGATGAGACATCTTAACTGAGAACCTTAAATGGAAATACAAAAGATTTATATCTTCCCAATTTGAGAAGCTGAAAACTGGATCTGGAGCCGATCTTTTGCAATGTTGGTTTTATGGTTCCAGGGAAAATTAGGGTTTGACTTTCCCGGAGTTCTACCCAACCAAAAACCTTGATTCTTGTCTCTAAACTTTGATTTTGAGGAGGAGAGCAATCATAGCATGGGCTCCCTCAAAAAATCCTCTTTAGTGAAAAGCCCTAATTTCTCGATGGAGTGGTAGGTCAAAAACTAAAAATACTCAGAATCAAATTCTATTTCGACAGAAAGATGCGCCTTTTAATGGAGGTTCATCCTAGCCTACTTTTGCTTATGGATTGTGGAGAGAGACCCAAAAAGTAAGAATCCCTAGCTTCCGCAACTGCATAGTGTCTTGTTCTCAGGTTAGCTCTAATACCATGTTAGATTTTTATCAATTTAGATAGTATTATCTTAGGATCTTATCTGAGAGAATAACATGCACAGCAATCAATCACAAGAGACAATATACACAAAGATTTTCCTTGAGGAAACCATAAAGGAGAAAACCCCGCAACTTCCTCAGAGATAGAATAGGCACCAATAGCAGCAGTAAAACCCAAAGACAGTAATATGATCTCTGACAACTATTCTCTCTGTTATCCCATCTCCTTCTCTCTCACTCATGCGCTACGACTGAGTGTGAGTGACTATGTGATAAATAGAGAGGCTCACTCTCTATTTATACTAATTCCTAACTTGAAAATAACTTACCAGGGTCGACTTCTCTAGGAGAGTCTAATAACCCTAATGCCTTGAAACTGTGGGGACTTTAACCCTTGGACAATAAGGAGGGTTACCCTCTATGACTTTACATGAATTGTTTACATTATTGATTCTCCCGATAGGAACATCGGGGTATGACATGACTCAATTACATTACAAATACTTCCCGATAGGAACATTGGGGTACAATACATAAAATATACAAGTGAATACATTCTGAAGTTACAAATACATGAATAGGTATTGGCGGGTAGAGAATAGGATATGGGGGGTTTATAGGTATTGGGGGGTATAAAAAGGGGATTCTAGTAAAAATAAATAATATATTGTAAAAATAGGGGGGTTTTAATTGGAAATATCTATTGGGAGGGGGGCTCAACAAAAAGATTTTTTTAAGTAATTATCAATATATAGTGAAATTAGGGGTATTCTTTAATATCCCATGAGCGAAGGTGCTATGACATGGTTTCACTAAATGAATACCCCATGGGAAAATTAGTTTTTCCCCATGGGGTGTTCATATTTCCAAGGTAGTAGATCTCGAGATAAATGTTTCCCGAGACAATCAGTTGATAAGTTTAATTAAAGATTAATGTAGGTTGATTCCTCGAATAATAATAACCCCACATTGGTTAATTAGACGTAGGTTGTACCCACTATGGTTGGTATGTGATTGGAAGGGATAACCACATTTCTAGTCGTGGAATTACCACTAACTACAGGTTGTCCCAAGGAAATACTTTTTCCTGTATTTGAAAATTTGTCTCTCACTTGTTGAAGTAACCTGGGTTGGGTATTGACCCCCCAGTCATCGGATTTATGGGATAGTTTGAACCAATTGGGATATTTTGAAGTGGTAGGGTTGTGACAGAGGTTTTAATTGGATCATAAGAGACCACATTTTGAACTAGTATTCCCAAAACATTAGTAACATAAGACAGACTAGGAGTATGGTATTTGGGACTAGCGATTTCCAAAGGGGCAGGTAAGCGATATAATCTCCTTCTTCTTATGTTCTCCCCCATTGTACATAGGCAAGGAACAGTATCATGAATTGGTCCAAAAAAGTGATCATTTGAAATTAATCGTGTGTCATGGGTAGATTGGGGTGTGACATATGACAAAGTGGAGGTGCCATATTTGGAAATATTCTGGGCCAAGGAAGTATCCCAAAATGGAGCACTTGGACCAAATTCTGATGCTACGGGATCATCTGGGGGTTGAGCAAACACCCAATATTGTGCCCCACATAACCCTTCTAGTGCAAAATGAAATTAAATTTTGATTCATGCAAAGAATTTGATTGAACCATAACCGTAGTAGGAGTATATAGATTTTCAAAGGACGAATAATCTTCCCCAGATTCAGTAACCGGTATGCCTTCTCCTTGTGGATCAATCGTAATAGATTGGTCCATGGTTACCCCTTCGCTTCCTTCCCTGGTGGGAGGATATTCAGGAGGTAAACCTTACAGCCTATGAGATATCCTCACAGGTGGATCATCCATACTTTTGGCTAAAAAATTTACCCTAAAATATTTCTAATTAAAAAGACAACAAACAAAAGTCCTACAGTATCGAAGGGCACAAGAAAACTTAGGGGATAGGAGGTGTTGAATAAGCAGGATCCTCACCAAGAGTGTCAAGTCATCACAACTCATGATATAACGTAGGGTCCAATAGAAAAAATGAGATAAGGAGAATTCAGACCATACCCTTTCCCGAATACCTGACTATCTGGATGGTACATGCGTAGTATCCCCCTGAGTGTTTTTCTCAGTGTATTACTTCGACAAGACGACCGAATGGATTTTCTCGATTGGTTACAGGTTCCTAGAAGGGTATTTCGATATACTCAAGGTACATGGGAGCTCAAATATGTGTTAGTGTTGTCTAATATACCTTCTGATATACCATCAGTACATGAAGAACCTTTCGATATACCTGAAGGGTACGTGAAAATTCATTCAATATACCGATTAGTACTTGGAAGAACTGCACAGTCCCCAAGATGTAGTGCAAGAAATAAATGGCAGATCCTATGTTTATGTACATCAGAACACAGCTTCTAACCTATCAGTCAAGTTTCTAAAAAATTTAGCACAAGATACCGCATAATTTTATCTTTAACGGTTAATGGACTTATGGAGTGTAGAGAAACTGCAAAACTAGTGCAAAGTCTAGATGAGATGAAAGTCTTGTTTTCGATGAAATCTATCTAGAGTAAATGAGAGAGATATTTTATTCCTTTTAGACAATCAATGAAAATACCATACTATTTGATAACTCATCCTTCAATCTTTCTCAATAATTTCCAAACACACAAAACCTTATAATACTTAACCAAGCAGGGTCTCTAATAACATAAAAAGAAAGATTTCACTAATGTTTTGTTGCTATGATTTCCAAAATCAAAATGAAAAAAGAGAAAACAACTATCCCTCTACTTCATAAATCAAATTCAAAAACTAATCAAAACCAAAAGCAATAGATCTAATTTTTTTTTTTTAATATATTTTCCGCAAATGGAAGTACAAAGAACAACTATAATTATCCTACAAAAGCATAACGAAACTGGGAATTTTTTCTTTTTATGGATCTAAGGGATTATCAGAGATCTGAAAACAAACTATGGCACCCAAGACAAGACTTCATGCACACACAAATCACTAAATTTATGAAGCTTTTCACTAAAGGATATCTTTCAAAATCTGACTTGACAATGAACTCAAATTAAAACCACACCTACATATATGACATTAAATAATGCAACATACTTAAAAAATCAAACCAAAAATCAAAATTTCAAGAGATTCATTGGGAATCACTAAGTACCTACCTCGACGCTCGCGGGAGGGTTGAACCAGTGTGTCCTTTGCTGGCCGATGCTTTTTTCTCACTATGGAAATGCATCGGTGGAACTTTCTATCTCCTATTAATAGGCATCGATGATGTTATGTCAACAAATACATAAGGTGTCATAGAGTTCTTGGTGCACAATATAAATTACTCAGGCGCACCGAGCGCATCCAAGGACCCAAAAAGGAATGAATACATTCAAAATAAATAATCACTGAATAATCTGGAATTTTTCGAGGGTGGATACTAACATGAAGAGGGAAAATTGGAATCGATACAAAGGGAATTTCACACCTTTAATGAGAAAAATAAAAATTGAGAGTTTGCAATGAACTTACAAATAAAAAAACAAAATATAAAATGCATAGATTTGTCCCCAGTATGGTCACCAATTTTGTTAGCGAAAAATTTTGGTCAGTGCTGACAAGAGTCATTTGTCTAGTCTTAATGGGCTAGATCTAGAACAAAGCAGAAACAACTATGAAATCCTTTCCCTAGATTTAACAAGATTACTTGATTGTAATGAAACCTTACCTTGTCTCTAAAGGTTGTTCTTGCAAGCTAGAAATCCTTAACTCGATTGATGTTTGAAGAACCTGCAAAGATCAGAATCGACAAAGCAATATGGAAACATACAAAATATTCTAGCTAGTCTATATCAATGACCAAAGAAAAAGATAATAAACAATGAATTATAAACAAAAAAATATACAAATTGTATGGGAAAGAGAAAGCATATTGCATTAATGAAATAGATGGAGATATTACAACCAAAAAAATTTGGTGTTGTGTTTCTCTCCACAATATTTTGACTCACAAAATCTACAAACATTTCATTCAAGATCCAAACTATTTACCTCTCACACCTAGAGTAATTCCAACAACATAAATGTACTTTTCTAGTCCTCTCTCATCCATGAAGGTGAGCTTGCTCATATAAGCCAAATGAAGCTTGCTCATACAGGCCAAAGGGAGATCAAATGAGTTGATATTTTGTTGGAGGAAGGTGATGGATCATCCCTAGATGTTAGGGGTTTGATTTCCACCTAATATGATTAGTCTGGATAAGCCTCCACGAGCGATTTCTTCTAAAAGGCTCTCGAAAGCTCTCTTTTTTCCTTTTTTGGAGCACTAACGCTCTTTGCACACTAGCAACATCCGTTAGGAATGGATGATGCTCTTTTACAAAATGAAAAGAGTGTAATCGATTCTTTTTTTCAACTAGCAAGAAACGTCAGCCTTGGTTGACGCTCTATGTCAAGAGACAAGTTGTGTTAGAGATCCTTGGAATGGGATTCTAGTAAGGAAACATTCCTCCAAAATGTGTTTTGGAATATAAACTTTAGGGACTTAGGAAAGGTGACAATATTTAGGGGTAACAGAAACTACCAAAATAGACAATTATTTTGAGCCATTGGAATAGGCGGGTGGCCACCAATATCTATTTGGATCATGAGTGATGTCCACATTCTAACTAAATCCATCCAATGGTTGATAGTATAACATCATCAATGGTGGAGATCTATTTTTAAAAAGATACATGGACCACACTCACAAGAGGGGAGGAACACTTTTTTCCTCTAACACCCAAGATAAAGTGGATACATCATAACAATAAAATATAATATGTGATAATATGATGAGGGGGATCACTAAGGGGCTTAAATCACCATAGGATCCCCCCTACTACAATGACATAAGATACAGCATAATAATAAATTCATGTCAAGATGAAGTGCACCTCCAAGTAATTTGTCCTCTCTAGGTGATGGAGAAAAATGATAATGATCCCACTGTTGAGATATGAACATGCAATATAGTCCATAGATCATAATAAATCATAATAAATAATCCCTCATCATTTCATAGTCCAACATTATCCAAACTGAAGAATAAACTAATCTCTGATTGATATTGCATGCATAAGGGGTGATATATGCTCTCTTATTCATATTAACAACCCACCATAATTAATATATAAATGGTGATCAATATCAAACAAATAGGAAATCAAACTTGTGTTAGAGTAAATGCATGGTCCTTTATGAACCTCTTTACATATGTTCACTTACAAACTTAACCGCAATGCTAGGATGGGTGAGGTGGATGAAATAAGGCTAGGCAAAATGGAATTGACTTTTTGACCCAAACATTGTGATCTCTCGTAGACAAGGGACACAAGAATCCACTTAGACATATGCAGGATGGACAACACTAGGAGAAGGGAGTGTCTCACATATGGGTAGATTTCTTAGAAGGTTTCCAATAGACTCTAACAAGTTTCCTTTAGCTCACATCCAATCCTAATTCAATATCCATGAGAATATTTTCTAGAACCATTGTGTTGAGCACACAACCAACTAAAACTTTAAAAATAGGTTCAATGGGGACCCTTAGAATTAGCAGTCCCTTACTCCATCTCACATCCATTCCTTTGGGATATGTGAGGAATAATTATTACATAATATTGGCCAATAGTCATTTATATTTTTATTTGTTCCCCATCTTATTTTATTTGCCCTTTTCATATATTTACCCTCTTAAGATTTTATGATTTTACATGTGTTAAAAAGCACAACTATTTGCAGCTTTTATTAGGGTTACTTTCAATTGCATTTCCATATCCTTTTGGCTTGTCATATAGATACAGAATGAATTATAATAATGCATGTAATTATGAAAGGAAGACTTTCTTTGAGGAATAATGGAAAAAGATCCAATGAAACAAGATACACATCCAATCCACGAGGAATCATACAATAAAAGGGAAGGAACCAAGACACGTGCTTCTAAGCTAGACACAAAAGAAACATGGAGTCTATTAAACATATAGTTTTAAGTGGGGGAGAGTCTTTTATCTCACAAGTTCAAGTCTAAGTCAAAGGTCAAGTCTCAAATATCGAAGGAATGTATGAATGAAGACAATGATAAGTGGTGCCAACATAGCATGGGAATGGTTAAGTGTGCATAAGGTAGCTAATATTAGCAAGCATATAAAAAAATATTGGCATTCAAGACCAATAATAAGCTCATAGCACAAATTTACAATATTAACTAGAACATAACATCACCATTGTACATCATCATGCCAAGTGAAAGTTATTAATAAGAGAAATATAGATAAAGACTAGCACCCAAATCCAACACATATACTTGCTCAGCTAAGTGAACCATGGCTAAACCAAAATCATCTCAATAGGGTCATGTTGGTTTAAGTCCTAACAAGGGGTTCCACTGTGTTGCTCGATAGGCTCTGTCTAACTCAAGAGAAGACTCTACAACCGATGATGTTGATAAATTTCTCATCACGCTAAAGGACTAGCATTGAACTAGGAAAAAATATGGTCTTCCGCAACATGGTAGATCTAGCTACTATACTGTGATAACATCTAGATCCAGCTAGGACAAGATCTCTAAGGGAAAGAGTGCTTGAGAACCCTAGAATATTTGGTCCATAACACCCCTCTTAACATCAATGGACATGCACCTATATCATCTACTTCACCATCAAATGTTACCTTTTCCTGCATCAAGAAGACATCCTATCAATCTCTGCAAACCAAATTCTAGTGCAAAACATGTGATAGATAAAATCATTCTAAAAATAAAGTGTTGAAAATAAATACTAAAATAAATTGCTAAGCTAACAACTGAAATGAAATGTGTATTTAATTGTAGAAAAGAAAAGCACATACACACAAGCAAACTACTAGACTCAAATCAAAAAGATAAAACACTAACCACTGCTTAAGTGAGTGTATTCATCCTACCCACACTACTCTAACTAGTCATGCAAGTGCTAAGTAAAATGATACATCCAATGTAGCCACTCGTTGAAAGGATCAATTTGTGTTTCTTTATAGTTAATGATACAAGAAGTAAGAGAGGTTTTGGAAGTAATGTGATTGAAAATTTAAGTCATCCTAATATATGTCTTGAGTTTCAAAGAAATATATCAACAATGCAGAACGAAATCATTCCAAGGCTGGAACTGATTTTTGTGGACTTCATCCATCAAGACATCGATGGGATCATAAAAATAATGAGAGTTCAACATTTATGGAAGAAGACAATATGACACATTATTCATCCCCTCTAAGCAATTATTTGTGTTCTCCTCTACGCTAATAGGACACTCAATTATGTTTACTCTAGGAAAAACGGAAGAACCAAATGGGGACAAAATGTGATGTATTGAAAGTCAGATTGAAATTAACCCCGCTTATGGTTCAAAAATGGATAAAAGATGAAATTGATATTTATACACCTTCTCCAACCACCCATAAGAAAGATTGATAAATTGAATAAATTTTATTCATCAAAGATGACTGAAAAGGGAAATGATGTGTTTTTTCTCCAATAATGTGATAGTGTTCAGACTCCTGATTGAAAATGTTGACAGTAACAACTTGACTATAACACAAACCCAAACAGGAAGAATTGAAAAGTTCATATGAGAGGGTGGATTGAAAATATTGAAAACATATCTTTTCTCCCAGATGGATTGGAATAATTGGTCTTGGAATTTGAAAAGAGGGAAAGTATTTCAAATAAATGATGCTCTTGATTCTAGGAACAATTTCAAAGTTTGGAACAAGATAAAAATTCACTTTATAGGAATCACCAAGGCATAGGGTTGATTCATCACGATCAAGAGTTTAATGAGGGATACCATCCACATCAATTAAAACATTCTTTGAGGGATCTTCGTAATCAATTAAGGAGATTGAAAGGTGCAATAAAGAACACTTTTGGTCATGTTGAATCACAACCAAACTATTACTATGTGATTATTTCTCACTAGGTTTCTCAATTACATAATAATCGTATGACTTGTTGAACGCATCATGTCTATCCTCATATTTTTCTTCGATGGTATGATCATAGGCTGCATCAAAACTAGGATCGTTTAAAAATTGATTCGAATGGTTGTCAACCATACAATGATTATGGATTTTTTTCTTAACAGGATCTTCGATAGTCTCACAAATGGGATGCTCCACTACATATATTTATTGATCGTTGGGTTTCCTTTAATAGTGGGTCAAATATAATTCATTATCATTTCCTTCTTCGGGTAATGATGGAAATATAATATTACTAAAATAATCCTCCAAGTTAATATTCAACTCATAATTTTTAGGGGATAAAATAGGGTCTCAATGATGGTTATTCTTTAAAAATTATATGACACCTTCGCGAATAGAAGGGTCGCTCAAAATATCAATAAAAGGCACATTCTTTGGTGGTTCAGGAGAGGAGACATCAATTGGATAAGGACAATCATTAGTTATTTCATCATCATCATCCTAATAATCCACGTCAAATTGATCCCTAATAACACAATCATTGCTTGATTTCTCCTCTATGGATTCATCAATGTTTTCACCCCATTCCTCTTTTAGAAAAGTAGTAAACATGACATATCTAGTGATTGATCCCAGTGCTAAATGATCAAACAATAAACAAGAATTCACGCCTAAGTATTCACCCGAGCCCTCATATAAACACCTTTATCATCCCTACCCCTAATTTCCATATAATCACAAAGAATTTACAAATGTGTTTCAATAGATATGGCATTGTTTTCATAGAAATGAGGCAACCTTTCAGTGTAATCATTTGGCATAAGATGACGTGCCCCGTATATTTCAGAGAATTCAAAAGGAGATGGATTAACTTTCATTTTAACTACTCTATATTTTCTGCTTGGATTTTATTTAGATGTCTAATTGGATTGCAAGAATCATTCATTTGACTTCTTTGGTCACAAGGCCTTGGCTGGTTTTGATGGTTACTAAGTGGTTTATTCGGGGTGCTTGGAGAATCTACTTTAGAAGGTTAAACATTAGAAATGAGGGAAAATATGGGTATCATAATAGTTTTGAAATTGAGGTTCATAACCATAGGCATATTCAAAATCATCCTCATATCAATATGATGATCACCATTTTCTTCTTTCCTTCAATTTCCTATTATATTTTCTTATATTTTCATTTATTTCTTTCATGTATCATAGAATTTGGAGAAATAAATCTGAATTCATTATGATTTATGGGATGGGTTCATTTCTCAGTGGAGTCACGTTGTGGAGTCATCGAATGAATTGAATGATCCCACTCACTAAAGGATAAGTCGTTGGGGAAGTAAAATGTGAAAGAGAAAATAAGTGACTAAAATATATTAGGCAAAAGTAGAATGCAGTCACTAAATGTAAATTCAGATGCGATATGATTCAGAAGATAAAAGTGAAAATAAAATACTTGCAAACACTATAGGTAATCCTCTACCTCCCCAACAACGACTCCAAGAATGTTATCACTTGATATATAATTTCCACTAATGGTATACTATCATGGATGGTAGAGGAGGGGAAACTAAACCAAATGACACCACAAGGGACTCATCCACTACTAATGGAGTAGTTGATACACCAGACAGGATCTTTCCGCTTTATATTGATCTAAGATAAATATCAAGGGGGATACCCATGTTAGCAGATGATACCAACATACAAGGCAAGACACACAAAATATCCAGACACTTACTCAAACAATGATGCCTTGAATTGAAACCCTATATCTACTAAACAAATACAAAGATAAGACATTGGGTATAGGTTGAGAGGATTAATAAAGTAAATAAATGATCAACCAATATGATTTTACCTTAACAGTACATATTATAAACCAGTCCTAGAGGAATAAAGCACCAAAGTAAAATACCCAATTTGCTCCAGCTAAGGTTTAAGCAGTGAAATGGAATGTGGATACAAACTATCATTTAAATGAATTATTGGCACTTCAAATGTTTACTTGATGTAATATATGATCAATAAACAAGAACCAAGAACCACTCAGATCACCTAACAAGCCAAAAGGTCAACTTTCGAAGGAGGGCGAATTGCCCCATAGAGGATTGGTGCTAAAGATAGGTCAAATGGAGTCAAATTTAAGCCAGATTTGGTCTCTAAGGGATTATATAAATTCCAACTTGGGTTTTCAGCTACAATTACAACAGGTGACCTGAGCTACAACTTCTACAAAATGAGGTTTTTAACTTATCAATTTGTAAGAGGCTAATGGAATAGAAATCGAAACAAGATAAACTAATGGTAGAGATTCCTAAAAAGTATTGTAGATGCCAAATGTTATCATGATATTTCCCCTTCATATCAATTTTGAGAAAAATCAGTGAAGTTTCAAGTGAAAACGATTTTCCTCCAAGAAGCTAGTGCACCCCTATTCCTGCAAACACAAAAAACTCAAAAGTTAGATTTGATCAACAAGAAAAAGAATATGTGTGTGCAAGACAACTCAAAGACATAAAAAATGATCAAAGATGCAATAGCAAACTCCCTGAGTTGATAATCAATTGGAAGGAGAGACAAAGATATGTAGATCTCTCATAAAGACACCCTTCACCAAATCACTAACCTACAATACAACATGACCTCCGCAAAATATGGCATGAAACAGTCACAAATCTACTCGAATGTCTAAGAGAATTGATTTCCAATCAAGTATGAGAATATCCAACAAAGAAGACACAAGATCTCTACAAAATGTTTCTCTCAATTGTCGAATATCTAAGAGACAAAATTCTCTTTACAATGGTGGAGTCCTCTCTCTTAAATAGGAAATGAGTGATGTCCACATTCTAACTAAATCCATCCAATGGTTGATATTATAACATCGTCAATGGTGGAGACCTATTTTTAAAATGATACATGGATCACACTCACAAGAGGGGGGCATATTTTTTGCCTCTAACGCCCAAGCTAAAGTGGATACATTGTAACAATAAAAAATAAGATGTGATAATATGATGAGAAGGGTCACTAAGGGGATTAAATCACCCTATGTTCCCACTTAGTATAATTACATAATATACAACATAATAATCAAGTCATGTCAAGACAAAGTGCACCCCCAAGGAAGTCGTCCTCTCTAGGTGATGGATCAAAATAATAAGTATCCCCTTGTTGAGATATGAACATGCAACATAGCCCATAAATCCTCCATACATCATAATAAATCATCTCCCATCATTTCCTAGCCCAACATTAGCCAAACTGAATTATAAATTGAGCTTTGAATGATCTTGTAATGCATGGTGAATGATGCTCTCTTATTCATATTAACAACCCACTAAAACATCATTAATATAGAAATGGTGATCAATATCAATCAAATAAGAAATAAAACTTGTGTTAGAGTAAATACATTGTCCTTTATGAATCTCTTTACAAACACTCACTTACAAACTTAACCACAATGCTATGATGGGTGAGGTGTATGAAACAAGGCTAGGAAAAGGGGAATTGACTTGTTGACCCAAAAAATTTGATGTCTTAGAGATAAGGGACACCAAAATCCACTTAGAAATATGCAGGATAGATAACCCTAGGGAATGGGAGTGTCTCACATATGGGTAGAGTGCTTAGAAGGTTTACAATAGGATCTAACAAATTTCATTTAGCCCAGATTCAAGCACAATTCTACTTGCGCCAAAAAATACAACTATTTGTAGCTTTCATCAGGGGTACTTTCAATTGCATTTCCATAGCCTTTTGGATTTCATTTCGTATAGATACAACATAATTTATACTAATGCATGTAATGAGGAAAGGAAGACTTTCTTTGAGGACTAATGGAAAACAATCCAATGACACAAGATACACATCCAATCCACAAGGAATCATACAAGCAGAAGGAAAGGAACCAAGACACGCACTACAAAGTAGAGACACAACAGAAACATGGATTCTATTCAACATAGAGATCTAAGTGGGGGAGAGTCTTTGATCTCACAATTTCGGGTCTAAGTCAAAGGTCAAGTCTCAAAGGTGGAAGGAATATATGAATGAAGACAATGGTAAGTGGTGCCAACATAGCACATGTATGGTTGAGTTTGCATAAGGTAGGTAATGCTAGTAAGCATATGCAAAAACCTTGTCATCCAAGACCAATAATAAACTCATAAAAAAAAATTACAATATAAACTAGAACATAGCATCACCCTTGTACATCATCATGCCAAGTGAAAGTTATTAATATGAGCAAGACAAAAAAAATAGTAGCACCCAAATGAAACATGTATACCTTCTTTTCTAAGTGAACCAGAGCTAAACCAAAATCATCTCAATGGGATCATGTTGGGCTAAGTCCTGATAAGGATTTCTGTAGTGTTGTTCGGTAGGATCTGGCTAACTCAAGAGAAGACTCTACAACTAATGATGTTGATAAATTTCTCATCACTGTAAAGGACTAGCACTGAACTAATGGTATGTTGCAACATGGTAGGTGCAAAAGGCATCATGTTGCTTCAATATAGGATACTCATATGCATAGTGTCTAGATGGAGAGAAAATAAGTACTCAGATGCAAAGTGTCTAGATGTAGAGGGGGCATGATACTCAGGTGCAAAGGGAGCATAGTGCTCCTGCACATAGGGAGTAGTTGTAGCACAACTTGTTGATGGTGAAGTGTTGTGGGAACTTCCTCAGTCAAAGGGAGTACACAGTTGAGATCTCGATAGATTCGTGATGATGGACTACATGTCCATGGCTATACCTATGGAGGAAGATATAGAGAAGACAAGTGATTTCGCTTCAGATTCAGATTTGGTGGATCCCATGATGTGGAGATCTGGAGAATCTAAGTGGTTTCGCTTCAGATTTAAGATTTGGTGATGTACAAGCAATTGATCATATACTTGATGAGATATTTTCTTTGTAGTGAGTACCCTAGGCCATTTTATGGTTGATCCAAGACTCTTCCATTGGGTTGTTTCAAATCATCGGCTGAGGTACATGTGTGGTATAGTTGGATATGATCTGGGAGTTGTCTCAAATGATTAAGTGAAGCTACAAAGATATACAAATTCTTACTGGGTGGAGTGTAACGAAAAAAAGGAGCACCTTAGGGTGTTGTTTTATATTGGATTAGTTATGATTAGAGAGAAGCAGTATTTTGTGGAACTCAATACACTAGAAGTAGATTATATTGCATCCAAGGTCACATGACTATTTTCTCTAGAGATCAAATATCACTTCATCTGAGACATGGTGTGGAAGGAAGCAGTAAAGATTCAATATATATATAGTCACAAATGAGCAGTAATTGGGTATACCTTCACCCTCGAATCCTGATTCATATGGGTAGTGGGGAATGGCTCAGATAGAGTGTTGATGGCTCTACATATGAGTGACAGATATTCACGAGAAATGGATAAGGAATATGGGGTAAAACTTCGCTCATGGGGTTATTCTAGTGGTGAATGGCCCAAGCATACAGATGAGAAATATGCAGAAGACATTTTTTCATGGGGTTATGTTAATGGTGAATGGACTAGACATACATATGAGAAATTTTGGGTGGCTTCCATTCACAATTCCATGGATTTGTCTATCAATGTATATCCTTACAACCTTGGGTGAATTCCATTCATGGGGTCATGGATTTGACTAGTGTTCGATGGACCTACAGAAGTGCAGCAATGGGTGACTTCCATTCACAAGTAATGGCCATGTATTGGTTAGTGGAGTACCAAGGGGCCATTTGATTTGGATAGTGGACTACCATGGGACCATGTGACTTGGCTAGTGATGGATGGCTCTACAACATTGGGAAGGAATTCTACCAAGGGAAATGACCCATGTGTCAGTAGAGTACCACATATTTATGGATTTGGATAATGGACTACCATGGGACTATGTGTTCTGGTTAGTAGAGTACTCCAAGGCTTGGCTAGTAAACTACCATGGGACCATCTAATTTGGATAGTGGATCATAATACATTAAATCATGGGAAATGACAATGTGCACATGGTTAGTGGTGAATGGCCCCAACATATCCTTACTTAGACCATGGCTAAGTGAAGAAGGCTCGAGGTGCTAGCATGGTCTGTGATTTGGATCGAAGAATGTGACTCTATATATAGACATTCTCACCAAGTCTTATGCTTTGTGTGATGCAAAATGTCTACCTCGCTAAGAGGGAGTGTTGATTTTTTCTCCAGTATGCAGCATCGGGAAAACATTCATTAAGAATGGGGCTAATATATTCTATGATAGAAGACTATTGTTGAATTGATAATATCTAGGACTTGATAGTGGTTTTATTCACATTAGGAATCTATGAATGAATATACAGGAATACAGGGAGAAGAATAACAACATCATTGTGAAGAACGTTTCTTAAGAAAGATGAAAAATCCAATAATAAATGTTCAACAAGTGAATTAACAAAGAAGTTGTCAAACTAGTAAGTTGGCCTTGAAGATAAAATGAAAAGTGAAAATAAAAAGTGCAAGTCAGCCCAAAAGTGAAATTTAAGTGATTGAAGTGTATAAATAAGCACCTAAACATTTCATTTTGACACAACATAACAACACATCATCCTCTCTCACTAGTGCGCAATTTTATTTGGGTGTAGTGAAAGATCAAGGAGCAAAATTTTGGGGTTACTTGTCCTTTCTAGAAGTTCACCCTCTTGTTGGGGTTTCTTGTGAAGAAGAGCGTGCCCTCTATGCCACTAGGTTCGCTCTATGTAGCTAGTGATGTTTGGCATGCCCTCGTGAATTAGGGTTCTACATGTTATGATTTTTTTACTCCTATTATTGAAAATATCTTCTTAAGAAAGGTTGTTGGGTTTTCTCTTTATTGGGTTTCCCAAGATAAAAACTCTTGTGTCTCTTGTACATGGTTATCTTTCAATAATCCTTAATTTATTTTATGTTCCAAGCGAATGTTGAAACTTTCAATGTGTAATTATGCAATGATAAAAGTGGGATTATAATCATTAGGGAATAATTATCAATATCTCAAAATTGCACTGCTAAGTTATAAAATTAAATAACCAACCCAACATGTGTGGATAATGAGAGCTAACATGAAATCCAATCAGTGCCATGATGATCAACAAGATAGATTAACTTGCAAGATGCATAACTTCACCATACAACTCTAGTTGAGGTGATATTTGCACCATCGAAAATATCTTGGAGTGTATAATTGTGTAAATATGACATGAACTTTGTATGTGAAATTTTGACCCCCTCGAAAACATCGTTTAAGCCCTCAAATGGGCCTTGGAAGGTTCTATACCCTAAATCTGCAAAGTAAGACCTGAACTTAAAATCGGCCCTATAAGCCAGTTTATCCAATCATTCCACCCAGAAAGCATCAAAATAGATGAAAATTGTATATTGATTCATTTTGGATCATGATCACCCTACAACTAGGGATGTGCAAGGGAGAGGCCCCGAAAATTTTGGGTCTATTTTTTGTCGTTGTGAGCTTTTTCAACAAATGTTTTTTAAACCCACTATAAACTAATTTTGGTTAAGGTATTAATGTTCTAACCTAATTAAGTTAATGAATTAATATTTTTTGTGCTATAATATTGTATTGTATACATAAAAGATAATATAATGAGATAGAGAGTAAAGAAACTCTCAAGTAAATAGATTTTCCTAGTTAAGGTTTTCAATGTAGATTTGTATAAAAATTGTTAAATCTTGTTTTTTAACTTCTATTTAATATTGCTTTTCTCACCTATATTTCAAAAACTTTACATTTTACATTACACATACATGAGTATAGTATAATAATATTTATATTTAAAATTTAAATTTATTTTTTTATTATATGATTGCTATTAATAATATGTTATAAGAATTATATTATTATCTTTAACATCATCTTAAAGTTGTTAACCACATCAATCCTCTAAATATTCAATATTATTTCATTGTTGATACATTAAACTTCTAATGACTTTTGAATATTATTATGTAAACATGATTATATAATAACTTTTAAATATTATTATGTAAAAATGATTATATAATGTATAACATTCATTAATTGTACTATATTTTAATTATAGCAAATCTTCAATATTATTTCATTGTTGGTACATTCAACTTTAATAACTTTTAAATATTATTATGTAAAAATAACTATACAATGTATAACATTAATTAATATTAATGTAATTACCTTATAGCATCTTAAAAGTTTGGGATATTATTTTAAATATTATAGAAAAATTTATTTGACACCTATCTATTTCGAAATTTTGATTTGAAGGAATTTAAATATATTATAATCTATTTTTTGTCACGTCCTCATCCCTCAGACTGGCGAAGAGGACGCGACGAACACCACAATAACCAAGCAAACAGCCCCATGAACATAAACATAGATAAATCAATGCTGAAATAAGAAACTTAAACATAATGCATAATCCATCATAAAAAGATGCATAAACATACCAGAGTACATAATCACTCAACAAATCAGCGGAAGCAACACACATTCCAGCATTCACATGTTCATCATAGTTCATAAAATAATAGATATAATTTGCAGAGATGGGTTAGTCAGCAGCACTTATCTTTTGATGAAGAACTCGCCCCACAACCAGCTACGTCGCTGTAACGTTCCACCCAACCATAGGCCAGCGTACTCATCAATCTCTCAGCAACACTGCCACCCCCGAGCTGGGCATGATTCCTCCAAGGATAAGGGTTAATGCAGGCTTACACATAGCCAGGGGACACACTCAGCAAACCAACACCACTAGGTTTACCTGGCCATCAACAGATCATCCAAGCCAACACAGTCCAAAGGACAACCACTGCATACCAGCAGCAAAACAACCCTTCACAACCCTGTGAAGAAGCAAAGACGACCAGGGATAATCCCAAACAAACGATGAGCACAGCTCAAGCCCACAAGGCAACACAGATTTGTCCTTGGCCCTACCGTGGCCAAAACAACTCGGCTGCAACCCAAAACCAGGGTACTCCAGCAGCCACAAACACACAATGAATGATGGCCAGACTCCACAGTCACAACAAAGGAGAAAACTCAGCCAACATACCTGGAAACTAACAGCTGTTCCACATCCAAGAGCCCACAGCACACACAATCCTCAATGTAAACATTGAAGGACTTACACCGATAGAAAAGTGGGGACAGAACAACTCACAGTCTATGCGTAAAGGAAAAGACGCAGCCTAGGAAAAGCATGGATGCACACATGCACAGTCCGAAGTGGAAACAGAAATCGGACTCTCAACAGTCCCCAAATATCGTGGGGAAAACACAACAGCAACCCAAATCGTGGGTGAAACCAATAGCAAGCAGAAAACATGGATTAAAGCCACGGCTATGACACATACTAGTGGAAATCAGGCCCTTAAGGCCGTTTCACCTGCTCGCTGCATACACAACCAGAGAAGACCCACGACTGGTGCGTGAGGATGAACAGAATTCCTCTCTGCGTGAGGATCCCAGCCTGTGTGCGCGAATCGATCGACCAACGTGAGGAAGAACTGACCATGGAGGGAACGAACAGACCATAATCATGAAGGTGAAGACCAGGCGTGTGTGGAGATGAACCGACCATGGAAGAATGGCAAGAAGGGAGTCGAGGGAGAGTGGAGTGAAGGAATTTATGGGTTGAGTGGGCGTGTGGGCAAAGGACTGACAGTCCTGCCACCCCACTTCCAAAACAATAACTGCCCCAACTACCTCCATCAAGAAATCAAAACGGTTGGGTGAGACCAGGAAAGGTGGCAAACACACAAGGTGGCAACACATGGGTTTTTCCCCCATAACCAAGGTTTGACATCCCCCACCCCTTATCCTTCAGAACCATTCCCTTTTCATTCAACGTTGCACTGTCGTAGCTGGTTGTGGTTTTAGTTTTAATTGATGTGCGTATTTACATGATGTCGAATTATAATGTGCCAAATGGCACGATAAACCATTGGCAACTATCCCCATTGTCGAAACACACACACAACCAAATCGATGGTGGGGCTTTTGCCTTGAGCTCCTCACCACGATTAATTACAATATATACATCATGCAAACGGGGTCAAAACCGGGGACATTACATTCCCCTCCCTCTTGGAGTAACACCATCCTCGGTGTTCCATTACATATATATACAATACATATATAATTGCACATCAAAATTTCAAAATTTGCAGATCTGTCCCACGTTCAATCATTTACTTTGAACATTCAAGACCAAGCCCCTCAGATTCCATGGACTCTTCCTGCTGGTTCTCAGCTTCCAGCTGATCCCGAAGTCTAGGAAATCTGTGGCTATTGCCTTCATCATGTTCCCTCATTGGGCAGTCCCGGTGTAAATGATTTCCTCCGCATCTCCAGCATCTCACTGGCTGCTTCATCTTTACCTGCTCAATTTCCTTTGAGTCTTCATGCCTGGACCGTTTCCTATCGAGTCGCTTGGACGAATGTCCCATTGCTGATCCACCTTCCTTTCCTTTGCCGAGTGCTCCCAGAAGGATTTTCACCTCCCTTTGCAAACCAATAGAGTCTTGCAAAATCTGGTGGTTCATTTCACTCTGCCTTCTCTGTATCTTGAGCATCTCCCTAAGATTTTCTTGGGTCTTGGCAATCATTTGAAGGAGACTTCCAGCTAAGTCCAACAACTTTTGATCTGCTGCCATATTCAATGTGCACCACCTGGTTTCACTTTTCTCACCTATGAAATGCACCATTGAAATTTTATCAGACCAAGCATAATATAGACATTAAAATCAGTCAGTTAATTACCCAATTGGCATGACAGTCCAAGTTTCATCAACGAAACTTTCATATTTTTCATGCCTTGCCAACAGGCACATGAGCTCATTCATGTCCATTCTTGGGTAGGAAATTAACTATTCCAGCATTCACAATTTTACTTAAGCAAATGCATACATTTCATTCTCAATCATACATGCATTCAACAATCCTTTGTCTTCACAATGCATAAACATATATATATATATATGTGTGTGTGTGTGTGTGTGTGTGTGTGTGTAATCAAAAGGAAAGAGAGAGAAGTAAGAGTTTTTCCCCTCTTTGTTTTGTTCCATCCTCGAACCCACACCACTTCTGTGGCTTTTCATCTCTCAGCCTCTTTCACTTCACCATGAATGCTGGACCAATCTCTCTTGGTCATGAAACTTAGTGTCTTCGGTCTATTCCAGACCTCTAAACCATGGAGTCTCTCCACATGGTTTGTCTCAGTTGCTAGGACTCCCTCATCTTACTAGCACCTTTTTCATTGCTGCTCATTCCGATATTTCCAGGACAGTCACATGTCCACATGCACCTTTAGGATGCTCTCATAGTCCTCGCTTCCAGCGATACCTATATGCAAACATTGAATAGATTCACATGCTTAGCTTATTCTCATTGGTTTTATCTCTAAAACAAGAGCTTAAAACATCATAACCAAATCATATACACATGTATATTCATAAGCAAAATAATCCAATACTTATCTGTATTGTGCATTTCCTCGTTCGTCCACAGGATCCTGCTTTGCCTTGCAAGCCTTGGGATCACCTATGGACTTAGATGTTAGGGCAGCATGCCAGCTGCTCCACAACATCAAATAATTAATGTCCATCCAGTACACACTCATGTCAACTGGGCTTGGAACTTTTTCCATGACCATTTCCAGGTCTAGGATCTACTATGGATCCTCAGGCATATCACAGCCCATCATACACTTATATCAACAATAACACATACACTTATACCAACCATACACTTATATCAACGCACACTTATATCAACAATAACCCTTACTCCGCAACCCCTCACAACAACCATTTACCATTTTTACCTTTTACCCTTTACCTTTTACCTTTAGCCTGTCAACACAAGCAACACAAGCAATGCAAGCAAACTCATCAGCGTTATTGCTCAAAAAATGTAATCACATTTCTCATCATTCACTATCAAGTATTGAGACACCAGGAGTGCGCCCACTCCCTAGGGTGTAATCAATATTGAAAACCCTTTCATGACTCAACATCGGAAAAGTGTGCACCCATTCCCGGTGTGTGCCATGCAGGCCCTATGCATACTCAAGCAATCGGTCATAATGGATATTAAATCAAAACATGTTCTGCATATGGAATTTAATAATTAAACATGCATATTCTTAGCAAGGGTCACAGAACACTTATCCATTTGTCGTCGCAGTATGCCTTTGTTAAGGAGGAATGGAGGCTTCTTCCCTGAGTTAACAGTACCTCAGTTAGCCCTCCCGACTCCTTTTTACATTTCACATTCACACATGTCTTACCGACATAACCCGTACCATCTCACTCATGTTATCACCAAACATGCAGTGTAGATGAGACATTTTCAAAATGTCCAATGGTGTTTCACCCGAAACCCATTTCCAAGATAAGGGAAAACCTTCCCATGAAGTTTGGCTCTTGCAGGTCATCACACATGATCTTCCTGCAACATGCACCCCTGACACATTCATCAATAGCCAAACAGTCAATCATTACCTGATACTACAATCCAAATTGATCATTCCATAACCAAGCAATGACATTAGCAATAAAATTCAATAATAATTTGTAATTCTATCTACTACAGAAATTGTCTTGCTCATTTGTGGGTCTCTTGTAAGCAGCATTACTATGCCCATTATAACTTTATGCTTACTATCATAACATGATTACCCACTTACCATGCGTCCCTCCTGACACAATATTATACAAGCCAACAATGATTAGTAGTCGTTAGCACTTTCTTAAATCCGAAATCCACAATTCAAATTTAACAACCCATTATGCATATCAACTATTTTCACAACCATAAGACTGCTTCTCATAAATGGTAGATTCTGGCATTGGTCAGGGTCTTACCTCTCAATGCCATGCTTGAATAATCTACCTGAAACATAAGCTTCAAACATCCAAACACAAGCTTATGCAAGCCAATAGTGACTAGTAGTTGTCAGCAATTTCTTAAATTTGAAATTCACAATTCAAATTTAACAAGCTCTTTCACATGGTAGATTCTGGCATTGGTCAGGGTCTTACCTCTAAATGCCATTCTCGAATTAATCTACCTAAAACATGAGCTTCAATCAACCAACACTTGGTAAGTTTGGATGCATATAACTTTTCATTGAAGCATTTTCAGAATTTATAAAATTCAAATACTTCCAACTACTAGTCACATCAATATTCTCAAGCTCATTTACTTTATGCAATCATTATCATATTAACATTGCAAGGTGTAGTCATATCATTCATGCAATTAAATTAAGTGTTTAGATACTCCTTACTTCACAAGCGTATCATTCATACCACCTTGCTCTTCCACAGAGCATTTCTGGCGGCCAATTGATCATGACTATCCTGCATTCATAACAACTTTTGAAACAGTTCCAGAATTATCATCAATTCATCATTTCAGTCATTAGTCATTCATAAAATCACATGCATTCATCTCAATGCATTCAACATACCATGGCCTAGCCATGTCCACCTCACATAGGATGCATTACTACAGTCAATATCATCAACATACATAGGCATGACACCTTTCTATATTCAAACATCCACGTGGTATGAGGTCTCTTACCTGTACCAATCCATGGAATTTTTCATAAGCAATTTCTTACCTGCATGGGTTCTACTTACACTTTGGACATGACCAATTTGGTTGGTCCTTTGCAGGAGATTATAGAATCGATCACCAACTTTTGTTATGGACTCATTGCCTTATCCCTTTCTTCATGGGGTTGCTGGTCACATTCATCAGCATCAGCAACACATTCAGCTAGGTCCATGTCATCGTTGGTTTTGCCACTAATGCCAACATCAAAGCAATGATTATCATTAGTGCTTCATTATAAATATATAATTCCCAATATTCTTACCAATCATGCAATATCCTATGCATGCAATACATATCCTCATGCATTTCAAGCATAAACTTAGGAAATGTAGTTATAATCAGCAAGATAGGGTCTAATGAAAACTTCCCTTTCAAATCCCTCCTCTTCTCATGGAATTCCTTTTTCACACAGCAGCTGGTCGACTTCATAGTCCTTGCTGCCCTTGGGCATGCAACTGTCCAGATTGGTCCATTTGATAACAGCGGCCATCATTAGCACTTGGCTGCTTCATGCTCAGATTCTGGCCACTTATTCTTGTTCCTTGCTGGATAAGCTTTCCAACACCTATTTACGTGCGTCATTCCGACCTCGGGTGTAAAAAAACCACACCACTTCCAAGAATGAGGTCTTTCACCAAATCTTTGTATTTTTATTACACCACTGCATTTTGGACTGGGTGCCATCTTCAGCCAACTTCAGCAACCTGTAAACCACTGAGAACAGCTGAAAATCCCACTGGAAAGCAGTCAAAATCTGCTGGAGATCCCATTGAAAACCACTGAGAAATCCCCTTTGAAAAACTCAATTCTCTTTGTGCAGAATCAGATCTCAAACCACTAATCCTTCCGCAACGGCGGCTCTTGGAAGGCTTTCCCCTTTCGCAACTGCGGACGCTCATTCACTTTCTTCTTCCGGCGACCAATATTTTTCGTTATTTAGAAAAATTTCAAACTTTATTTTACCGTGTCGGCTGTCGGCGGTATTTCTACATCGGAAGCCAAATGACTTTGGCTTCCGCAATGGCGGAACATGAAATGCTTTTACCTCCGATGAGTGAACTGACTTTTTGCCTTAGAAAATTTTTCAACTTTCTTTCTTTACATCAAAGGCCTTACCCGTCGGTCGGGAAGTTGTTTCTCTGTCCGCAACGGCGGACGCCAAATCGTTTCTCCATCCGCAACGACGGCACGCGGAACCTTATCGTCTTCCGATGGCGGTCTTTCTTCGTCGGACGACTTACCGATTTTCTCTCCCGCAACAGCGGCAATCATTCCCCTTTTTCCGTCAATGATTTCATATTTAGACAAATTTTTCAAAATTTGTCTTTCTTCTTTCCGCCGAACATAGCACCTGTCGGCGGTCGGACCACTTTTCGTCGGACACTTAGTTGCTTCTTCTTCCGCAATGGCGGATGCGGAACCCTTTCTTCTTCTGCATCAGCGGACACTTAGGCAATTTTCGCGGCTTTCTCCAAACTGTTCCGGCGTCGGCGGTCTTTATCATCGGAAGCTTTAGAGCTTTTCACTTCCGCAGAATCGGTGGCTGAATCCCTTCCGCAGCCGCAACGGCAGTGCACAAACCACTTTCTCTTCCGATTGGTGGCCATTTACTTAGCAAAATTTTCAACTTGCGGCGTCGGCAGTTCTTCCACATTGGAAGCCAAATGACTTTGGCTTCCGCAACGGTGGCTCACCAAAGACAAACTTCTTCCAATCAGCCGCGGACACTTAGAAAATTTCCGCAATTTTCTTCTGCACTACCGGCAATCGAATGACTTTTCCGTTGGGCATCGAATCGTTTCTCCATCCGCAACGGCGGAACACCAACCTGAACTTCTTCCGATTGGCAGCTCTTCCGCTACGGCGGACGGGAGATTTCCAACTCTTCCGCAACATCGGAAATCCTTTCACATCGGAAGCCAAATGACTTTGGCTTCTGCAACAGCGGACTAGAAACCGCTTTCTCTTTCGCAACGTCAGACTGTCAAACCATTTTCTCTTCCGACGGACGTCAAAACACTTAGAAAATTTCCGCAATTTTCTTTCCCCGTCGGAAGACTTGGCGGTTTGGTCTTCCGCAACGGCGGACGGAAACCACTGACTCTTCCGCAACGGCGGAAGTCTTATCACTAGTTTCCCGACTGTCAACACTTAGGCAATATTTTGGAAGTTTGTTGTCATCCATTACTGATCCCTGCTGGGAAGAAGGCAATTCCACCCTCTGTCAGTTGCCCCATCTTGGCCCATAGAGGCCCATTGTTGCAACCTTAGCTCTGATACCATTCTGTCACGTCCCCATCCCTCAGACCGGCGAAGAGGACGCGACGAACACCACAATAACAAAGCAAACATCCCCATGAACATAAACATAGATAAATCAATGCTGAAATAAGAAACTTAAACATAATGCATAATCCATCATACAAAGATGCATAAACATACCAAAGTACATAATCACTCAACAATTCAGCGGAAGCAACACACATTCCAGCATTCACATGTTCATCATAGTTCATAAAATAATAGATATAATTTGCAAAGATGGGTTAGTCAGCAGCTCTTATCTTTTGATGAAGAACTCGCCCCGCAACCAGCTACATCGCTGCAACGTTCCACCCAACCATAGGCCAGCGTACTCATCAATCTCTCAACAACGCTGCCACCCCCGAGCTGGGCATGATTCCTCCAAGGATAAGGGTTAATGCAGGCTTACACAGAGCCAGGGGACACACTCAGCAAACCAACACCACTGGGTTTACCAGGCCATCAACAGATCGGCCAAGCCAACACAGTCCAAAGGACAACCACTGCATACCAGCAGCAAAACAACCCTTCATAGCCCTGTGAAGAAGCAAAGACGACCAGGGATAATCCCAAACAAATGATGAGCACAGCTCAAGCCCACAAGGCAACATAGAGTTGTCCTTGGCCCTACCGTGGCCAAAACAACTCGGCTGCAACCCAAAACCAGGGTACTCCAGCGGCCACAAACACACAATGAATGATGGCCACACTCCACAGTCTCAACAAAGGAGAAAACTCAGCCAACATACCTGGAAACTAACAACTGTTCCACATCCAAGATCCCATAGCACACACAATCCTCAATGTAAACACTGAAGGACTTACACCGATAGAAAAGTGGGGACAAAACAACTCACAGTCTGTGCGTAAAGGAAAAGACGCAGCCCAGGCAAAGCATGGATGCACACATGCACAGTCCGAAGTGGAAACAGAAATCGGACTCTCAACAGTCCCCAAACATCGTGGGGAAAACACAACAGCAACCCAAATCGTGGGTGAAACCAACAGCAAGCAGAAAACGTGGATTAAAGCCGCGGCTATGACACATACTAGCGGAAATCGGGCCCTTGAGGCCGTTTCACTTGCTCGCTGCATACACAACCAGAGAAGACCTGCGACTGGTGCATGAGGATGAACATAATTCCTCTCTGCGTGAGGATCCCAGCCTGTGTGCGCGAATCGATCAACCAACGTGAGGAAGAACCGACCATGGAGAGAACGAACAGACCATAATCGTGAAGGTGAAGACCAGGCGTGTGTGGAGATGAACCAACCAGGGAAGAATGGCAAGAAGGGAGTCGAGGGAGAGTGGAGTGAAGGCAGTCATGGGTTGAGTGGGCGTGTGGGCAAAGGACTGACAGTCCTGCCACCCCACTCCCAAAACAATAACTGCCCCAACTACCTCCATCAAGACATCAAAACGGTTGGGTGAGACAAGGAAAGGTGGCAAACACACAAGGTGGTAACACATGGGTTTTTCCCCCATAACCAAGGTTTGACATCCCCCACCCCTTATCCTTCAGAACCATGCCCTTTTCATTCAACATTGCACTGTCGTAGCTGGTTGTGGTTTTAGTTTTAATTGATGTGCGTATTTACATGATGCCGAATTATAATGTGCCAAATGGCATGATAAACCATCGGCAACTATCCCCATTGTCGAAACACACACACAACCAAATCGATGGTGGGGCTTTTGCCTTGAGCTCCTCACCACGATTAATTAAAATATATACATCATGCAAACGGGGTCAAAACCGGGGACATTACATTTTTATTTCTATAATATATTTGTTATGTCTATATATTTATGTAATTATTATTATTTTATTAGATACATCGTTAACAAAACATGTTTAATTAATTTTTCCTTTAGTGATGATAATTAAACTGTAATAATTATCGAAATCCTTTATCAATATGTTTTATGATTATTATATATAAATTTCTATGATAAGGCATTTTTCATAATAGATCTTATGTCCATGAATGAGATAGTTAGTATACATGGGTCATCAATTTGTTTTTGACGATCTTCTAAAACATTTCCACTATTGAGTGGTGGTATTGATATCTTATCTAAAGTAAATCGTCATATTATTAACCTAAAATCATTTTGATCCCACTATGTTCAACATACTTATACCATTTTGATCCCACTATGTTTAACATACTTGAAATATGGGAAAATTTTGATTGAAAGCTCACATATTTTCTCTAAAATAATCACCTTCATTTTTGGAATGACCCAATTGTGAGTTAAAAATCTTCTCAACTCCTTGCGAGTCTCGAACAATTCAAAATTAGATATTTGTGTTTAGAAGAAGTGGAGCATAGATTGTTTTGGAATTGCATGTTTATGTTCTTGATAAGTGGAGCATGGGTCACTTTAGAAGTTGATTTGTACTTTTTAGTACTTTTGATGAGCTTGATCATCGTTCCCTCGATACATTCCATAATAGATTCCTCCCTTGCACACACTAGGCCTCTAGTTTTACTCAACATAGAATTTGGAAATTACCATATCTAATATCTATACAAGCATGTGGACCGAAGAAATGAGGTGTATGAAATGATTGGATAGTTAAGATCCCTACTTAGTTATTTATGTTTTCGTTGGAAGCATGACTATTGTCTAACTAAGAATTCTTAGTATTCATGTAGGTTTATGGTTAGAAGCAAGTAGACAACCATTTTTATGAGATATTCATCCAAATCTCATTATGGTCATTCTGTTGTCCTACCTTATGAGTTTTTTAAGAGTAAATGGCATAATATTTTTTTGTGAGATGGGCATCTCAAATAAAAGTGCTTTTACATATTAACATTCTTTGGTAGAAGGCCTTCTTATCCATAGTGGATGTAAATCTACTCTAAATAACATGTCTACTAGCATGCCTTTGATATCATACCCTTACATTTTATGACAACCAACTAGAAAGAGATTCATTACACAAGTTTGGAAGTTTGATGAGGTAAGACTTAAAATAATATTCACTTGTATCCATTTTTTTCCTTTTTTCCTGTGTTTCTAATTAATTTACCATGGTCACTCATATGATTAACATTTCCACCACCTTATTAACCTCTACATATTAATTTGCATTTACATTGACCTCTAAATTATTCTTCTATTTACACTCAACCTTGATTTAAGTGAATATTATTTTTCCATTTCATAAACATCAAATTAGAAAATAATCTCAATCTCCAATTTTCCAATTTTTTAATATACATGTCTTTTATATTTGAGTTTGTTCTAAGCTTTCCATAGTCAAAAACATCTCTATTATTCCTTAATAAAGTCCAAGATAAGTTTGCTTCTTGATTTGATCAAGATGCATTATCAAAACATCTATGTTAATTCCTTTCAAGATACATTATCAAAACATTTATGTTAATTCCTTCCCAAAATCCATGATAAGCTTGTTTCTTGATTTGATCAAAACGCGTAGTAGCTACCTATAATTTGCTTCAAATTTTTATCACAATAGGAATGTTTATTCAAATTTAGACCATAGAAGAAATCAGTACAATCTTATATAATAAACACTATAAGATTCATATTAATATTATTATCTTTCAAATATATACAAATAATGTTATTTCTTTTCTCTTTTCCATACTTCTCCTATGTAGGAACATTGTTTTAATTAATATTATTATCTTTCAAATATATACATATAATGTTATTTCTTTTCCATACTTCTCCTATGATATTATCATATAAACATTTTTTTAATTATTATTTTATTTTTTCCATGTTTTTCATTGTAGTGAGATCTTACACTCCACAAATACTTATTTCAATTTAATGTTAGTTTCTATAGACTTCACATTTCTACATCAATCGAAAACATAACACATTTTAAAACAAACGTATTCAACTTTGTGTTTAAAACAAACGTAAACATTGTTAAAAAACAGAATCACAAAACAATAACAATAAACAATAAATAAGATGCAAATATTAAAACACATTACAAAAGAGACACAGATATAACGTGGTTCACACAAGATGGGCTACGCCCATACAGAAATTGGAAATCCTTTATTACTTTATCATCCAGCAAAATGAAGTGATATAACTTGCAACAACCTCAATGTTGAATTTTTACCTAGAAACCGTTTGTCCATTCATGCCTTGGGGTGGAAAATGACATTTTAAAAGAGGTCCCTAGATTTTTAAAAATGTGAGAATGACTTTATTTTATAAACTGACATTTTTAATGTGAGTTTGAGTTATAATGATTTTAAAGTGACTTTATGAGTTTGAAAGAGGGTGTGCATTAAATTCTCATTTATTAATTAAAAGTGATTTTTAATGAGGCAATGAGATGAGCCTAGATCTCATTTAGTTGGATTTTAATCTAAGCCATTGATTTGGAGGTGGAAGTTACTCAAACAAAAAGGGTTTGGGAAAAGAAAATACAATTCATTGTTCACATTCCAAAGAGAGAATTTTTTGAGAGAGGGGGAGCAAGAGAGAAGAGAAGAACCAGAGAGTAAACCCTTGCACAAAATTCCAAAACCAAGAAAAGAAAGGAGGGCACGAATTTCAAGACACTTGTACGAGCAGAATGGCACGAATCCCAATGCAATCATACAACAATTAACGCAGGTATTATTTACATCATTTAATGCAGGTCGTATAGGTCCGTAAAAAACAGAAATTGAGGTGAAAAAGAGCATGGTTTTTTAGGCAGCCTTTGAATTTTGTACAACATGATTTTTTAGGCAAGTACAACATTTATTGTTGTCCATACAACACAGATTTCGAGGCAGCGTGTGCACAAAAATCGAGGCTTTCGTATAGTCACACGTGTGACAAAATTTGAGGGTTTCGTACAAGAGGTTCTTAGAGTGTTGTTTTGGCACATTTTTGAGATGGAAAAGAGATAAGTACTGCTATATTTTTTTGAATTAAATTGTCTTTGAATAATTAAAATCTCTCTAAAGAATAGGTTTTCGCTTCAAGGTTTTTCCTGGACCAATTTTGGTAAAAATATGAGTGTTTAATTTTCATGTGTGTTGCCTGATTTAAAATTTTAACTTTTCAAAGTTAAAATTTTGAAAATAAATCTTATGTGTTTCATGCTTTCAGTAAAAAAATTAATTTTTTAATGTATATGCATGATGGGATTTGGGCATAACCATATGCAACACTAAAACTGAAACCGGGTTGGGGTTACCAAAAAATTTCATGGTATCAGAGCATTGTTGAAGGTTGAAAATTACACACATAAATAAATTTCAAACTTGGAGAAATAATGGAAAACATGGTTGTTGAGAAGAAATGTGTTCTTGAAATTATTTGCAGTGATGGCTATCGGTCTTAGGATAGAGGACAGGTTGGATGGGGCTGTAAATTTCAACCCATTGAATGCTATAATAATGTTGATATTACAGGTCAGTGAACTATGGGACATAGTGAACGGCACTAAAACCAATCTAGTGACCACTCTTGCAGATGGAGCAACTAAAGTTGCATTTGACAAGAAGAATATAAAAAGTCAAAAGAATCATTCTTGATGCAATAAAATATCATGTGATTCCACATATATCCAGTAAAGATCATGCCCATCAGATGTGGACTACTTTGACAAACATTTACCAAAGTTCCAATGAAAATTGAAAAATGGTATTAAGGGAGAAGTAAAAGAGCATTCAGAGGAACAAGGGTGAGAATATGACCACTTACCTCACCGGGATTACACAAGTTCGTGATGAGTTTGGAGCTATTGGGGAGGTCATGGAGAGTGATGAGTTGGTACGTATAGCCTTGAATGGTGTGACGAAGACATGGTTTGTATGTGTGGAGTCATTGGTTGCTCGTGAGCACATGCCTTCATGTGATCTTCTTTGGGATGATTTCATACAGGAGGAGACCTGCAGGGGATATGTACAAGGAAGCACATCTCACAGCAAGGAATATGAGGAGAATGTGGCCTTAGTAGCAAAGGGGAAGAAAAAGAAGTTCAAGAAGGGTTCCAAGGGTGGAACCAAGTAGCAAGATGGTGAGAAGAAGGATATGAGAAAAGTGAAATGTTGTTTTTGTCAAAATATTGGGCATTATGCTGGACAATTCCCAAACAAGAAGAAGAAGAAACAACAGACAACAACTTCAGTGGAGATTGATGAGTATCCTGCTAGATTCAAGAGATATTTTTCTCTCTTTGTTGGTGGTTGTATAAAGAGAACATCATCCATCACCATCGGGGATTTTAAGGACTAGATGGAGCATTCCATGATCATTGGGCATTCACTAAGTGCTTCCACTACTTCCTCCACATGTTACATTGATAGAGGAGCTTCGAGTCACATGACATGTGTTCGAGACATGTTCACAGAGATCTCAAAGACAAGCTTGGAGTTGGAGGTTGTATTGAGCGATAATAGAGTGGTGAGAACAGTTGGGCGTGGGATAGCCCATTTTGACGGGGATTCTGTGGAGCCCATGTTACTGAGGGATTTCTTGTACGTCCCTGGGCTGAAGAAGAAACTTGTGTCATCTTCCATGATTGAGGACAGAGGCCTTGGGGTATATTTCATAGATGGGAAATTTTACATCTTTCCCAAATCAAAGAGTCCATCTGCTTCATATGTGATTGGAGTTAGATGCAAGAAACTATATAAGATTCTCTTCCATCCATGTCATGCACTGGCACGCACATAGAGCAATAGTGATTTGTGTGATTTATGGAACAGGAGGATGGCCCACCTTCATCATTCAACTTTGAGGATGTTGAGAGACATGACCACAGGTTTGTTAGATTTCAGTACAGAGCAAAGTGGTGTATGCAAAGGGTGTGCTTTGGGAAAGTACACCAAGACTGCTTTTCTTATAAGTGATAGCATATCAGAGGGAGTGTTGGAGTTGATTCATTCATACTTGTGTGGTCCCATGTCTTCTTCCTCATTGACAGGTTTTGAGTATTACATTACTTTCATCGATGACTTTTTCAGGAAAACCTGGATCTACTTTCTAAGAAGAAAGAAGTCAAAGGAGGTCTTGCATCGGTTCCAAGAGTTCAAAGCTCTTGTGGAAAACCAGAAAAGAAAGAAGATCAAGGTGCTCATATCAAAAAATGGGGGTGAGTACACTTCCCATTATTTCGATCAATTTTATAGACAGGAGGGTATCAAGAGTCAGTTGATAGTTCCCTACACTCCACAGCAGAATGGAGTCACTGAAAGAAAGAATCGTTTAATCATTGGTGCAGCTAGAGCCATGTTTCATGATCAAAGTATTCCTTTCTTCATATGGGAAGAGGATTGTAGTACAATTATTTTTGTGCATAATAGGAATCTGCACTGTGACTTGGGGTGCAAAAATACTGAGGAGATGTTCACTAGGAAGAAGCCTCGGATAGGCCACTTCCACATTTTTGGATGCCTTACATATTCTCTTGTCCCTTCTGAGAAGAGGACAAAGTTGGAGGCTACTTGAGAGAGAGGCATTTTTGTTGGCTATGATGAGACTTCGAAGGATTTTTGTATAACCTTCCTGCACAGAGGAAAGTTGTGGTGAGGAGGGAGGTCATATTTGAGAAGGAGTGATTCTTTCAAAAGTATTGAGAGTCAGAGGAGAAGTACCAGTTGATGACTAATCCACAAGTGATAGTATCTCAGAGTTCAGCGAGTCAGGGCATGGGGTCACAGGTCTCGAGGGTGACTGGGTCAAAAGTTACAGGTTCATTAGTTTCAGGGACTCGGTCTACAGGCACTTATGGTACTAGGACAGGTTCACGGATCACAAGTTTACAAGTTTCACCTTCATGTGATTAGGGTACACATGGTTCAAGTTCAGGTTCATCAAGTACAGGATCTCAAACCACAAGTACTTATTTAGGGATACATTTGTATGATGAGGATGTAGAGGAGGGTTTGCCATAAGATGCTACTTCCAAGAAGAGAAAGACAAATTGGCTTAGGGAGATTCTGAAGGAAGCAGAGGAATCTGTGGGACCACCCAACAGAGAGGTTAGAAAGAGAAAGGAACCAGAGAGATTTTTCAGCTATATGGCACAGGTGACATGTTGATGTATTTGTAACTTCGGAATGTATTCACTTGTATATCTTATATTGTATTTCATTGTACCCCGATGTTTCTCCAATCGAGAGAATCATTAATATAATAATGTCATGTAAAGTCATAGAGGTTAACCCTATTTTGTAAGTCGAGGCAATAGTCCTCACATTTGAGGGGTACTAGGGTTATTAGACTCTCCTAGTGAGGTCGAACCTGGTAAGTAATTGTCAAGTGGAAAACTAGTATAAATAGAGAGTGAGACTCTCTATTTTAAACACACACTCACTCAATTGTAGTGCATGAGTGAGAGAATAGGAGCTCGCACAAGTGAGAGAGAGAATAGCTATCGAAGATCATCTTTGTGTTTTTGGGTTTTACTTTTTCTATTCGTTCTAGTTCTATCTCTGAGGAAGTTTCGAGGTTTTCTCATTTATGGTTTCCCCGAAGAAAACTCTTTGTGTCTCTTGTCTCTTGTGATTATTGTTGTGCACATTATTCTCTCAAATAAGATCCTAGATCATATTAATTAAATGATAAAAATCTAACATGGTATCAGAGCTAACCTGAGAAGAAGAAACTGTGCAGCTGCAGAACCTAGGGATTCTTAATTTTTGGGTCTCTCTCCACATATCATCAGCAAAAGGAAGCTAGGCTAACTCTCCATTGAACGATACATCTTTCTGTCGAAGCAGAATTTGATTCCGAGCATTTTCCATTTTTTACCTGTCACTCCTGCGGGAAATTAGGGATTTTCACAGAAGAGGAATTTTTGAGTGAGCCCAGCATAGGATTTCTCTCCTCCTCAAAATCAAAATTTAAATACCAAGATCAAAATTTTTGGTTGGGTAAAACTCCGGGAAAGTCAAACCCTAATTTGACCCCGAAACAGAAACCCCTCAGAGAGACTAAAACTAGTCATTTTGGTGCATTCGCTATATCTCACGATTGGAGAATGATCAGGAGGCAAAACTTGTATAGGACAAATATAAATTTCTGATGTACCCTGTGTAAAAAATTTAGCCTCATATTCACTATATTCTATTAGATATGATTCCTCCAAATCAGGGTTCCAGTCTCTCCCTGGATTCATCCATAAACAGGACATCTTGGGAATATTTATTTATCTTTGGCTACAAACGTCCAAATGAAATTTCGCAAGATGTTCCAGATATGGAATGTAATTTAATTTATGTGGTAAAATTTTCAGACCCAGAAAGTGAAACAGTGACACGTGGCAGTTGGTACAAGTTCTCTATGATGAACAGTCCTGAAATAAGTCACCTTGGGAAAACTCTCATAAGTCCAAATTGGTGAAACCAATTCTGCTCAAACCTATGGTGTTGGAAAGAGGATAAAATAATATACCTCACTACAAATTTTTAGACACAGAGGAGTAGTAATTTATGATATATCACAGAAACAATATCAGGAAATTCTACAGAAGAAATTGAAGAAAACTAGGGCAGCAGATATTTTGCAGTTCTTATCACAGTTTTGGGAAAATGAGCATGCTACTCAGCTTGCCTTGAGGAGGTGCATATTTCTATCCAATCAGATCTAAAATATTCCAAGTTTTGAAAATTAGGTTTTCTCTAACAAACCCTAGATTAGCCAGATCTGGAACCAAGACGAACACCTCAAATCGGTAAGATCTAATCTTTTGTTATTTACATTTGAGGTTCTCATTTCAAAATGACCTATCACACCAGATTGATGAAAAGCTTGGTGAAGATGACAACTTCCAAGTATGGAAATATAGGACCTCCATGATCCTTGAAGAAATTAACTTGGATCAGTTCTAAGAGCCAGAGGGAGATGTGGCTAAGGCTAGAGACAAGAGAATCATTGCAGATTCTATTAAAGATCATCTCTCATGTGTCATCCCTAAAGACATCAAAACAAAGTGTTCGATGCTATGATGAAGCAATCGAAGAATAATAAGATATTTATATAACCACCTTGAATGGCCTCCCAAGATCATGGGATTCATTCAAGGAATGTTAGCCAGAAGGAAGTGATTACCTTCAACAAACTCTGGGAAGAGTGCACACAAGAAGCTCGACTCATAATAAGAGAAGAGAAGATGGGAGAAACTAAAGATCAAGCTCTCATGATTCAAAGAAGATCCCTCAAGCAATGAGGAATATGAAGGACTCAATTCTTGAAGAACCTCTTATCCATATTAGCATTTGGATAAGAAATGATGATGTTATGAATGAAGAAGATGAAGTTGAAGGCTCAAGAAGGAGTCTACCCACGAAAGAAATAAAGATAAGTATTTGAATTGTCTTTTCCTATATATCTAGTTGTTTATATGACATTGTTTAGTTGTAGAATGTTTGCATTAATTACAATATACTAATAATATGCATGTGATGGGTAAGTAGCTAATTGTGATATACAACTCTCCATTGCTACTTATCTATAATGAAACCTCTTTGCTAACATATTGGATTAGTGCACAATCTCAATGATGCCATGGTAGAGATGGAAGGCATCTAGAAAGTTTCCATGAGATATGGATGAATGATGTATTGGCTAAAATAGTTGCATGATTATATCTTTATGCATAAATAATTTTTCATTATGAATATGCCTTATGAAATTTTTCTAACCATACAATTGGTGCATTTACTTGTAGGAAAGATCGCCTACAATCACCTACAAGAAAAGAAGGATGAGACTCATTCCAAAGAACAAGTGAGGACAATTCAAGATTCACTCTAATAATCCAAAATGAAGAATGATGACTAGAATGTGATATCGAAGACCTGAAGGGAAGTCCATAGTATCTTCCATATGGTTCTACAAGATCCAGCATGTGGAATATGGAAGCATTGTGGGATACAAGGCAAAATTCGTAGCACGAGGCTTCTCACATAAAGAAGGCATAGACTACGAAGAGACATTTGCAGCCACTGGAATTCGAGACACATGCCAGTCATACTCATGTGCAAATCAAAGAAGGCCTTGTATGAGCTCAGAAGGCACCCCTGGGATAACACATAAATGAGGAGCTTGGAGATCACCTAGAGTAATGAAGATCTTAACCTTTGCTACAAGGTTGAAGATGAAAGCCTATAGAGGATGACAAGCTCACAGATGGGTGCGAGAATAACTTTTGAAAAGGTTCAAGATAAAGGATCTTGGTATCCAGTGACCCTAGATGGATACATAGAATATTAGTAGCAAATAAAGCTACTTGTCACTCCAGTACAAAATGTTTCAATACATAGAGTACGAAAGGCAGATGGAGAATGATGCTCCACTTCTGAGGGAGTGACTGCAGAAGATCCTAAGGTTCGACATGGTACGATAGGATGGACATATTACTGATGGCTCTAGGATTTACTGAGAGTAAAGCAGACTCCAACCTTTGCTCCAAGGTTGAAGGCGTAATACTAGTGATGCTCCTATTATATGTCAATGACTTGTCCCTGACAGAAAAAGTGGAACTCATTAAAGTTGTAAGAAGGAGACTTACTGTCGAGTTAGAGATAAAAGACTTGGGTATGGTGCATTACTTTCTAGAAATGGAGGTGTGGCAGAGTGCGAATGGAATCCCCCTTGGATGAGGGAAGTATGCAATGGATATTCTGAAGAGATTCAGGGTGATGGATTGCAAGGCCATGGCCACACCTATGGCATTGAACCTGAATCTATTGAGTCATGCTTCATCAGAGTTGGTTGATGCCACGATGTATCATCAGATGATTGGGTCATTGATGTAACTGATAAACAAAGAGACCATATATTTACTTTGTCATGAACAACCTAAGCCAGTTCCTGACTATTGCAAAGAATGCAGTGAGGTACCTGAAGGGTACAATTGAGTGTGGGCTCAAGTATGATATGAATCAGAAGACTAACCTGCATGGCTATGTTGGTTCGAATTGGTAGCGCCAATGAGAAGAAGAGCACCCTGGGTTGCTTCTTCAGTTTGAGATCCAGTATGTGCTACTGGTTTGGCAAGATGGACTCCTACATGTTGCTGAGTACATCTGAGAGAGGACCAGTGAAGATCCAGTTTGTGATCCAGATCGAGATCTCTCGAAAGAGGGAGTTGTATCATAGTCGGTTAAACAGGTTATCTAAGCATAAAATCCTGGAGAAGCTCGTAGGTTTCTCAGACGTAATCAGTCATGTAGGTTGTCCTCAGATGTAATCAGTCCTGGAGAAGCTCACAGGTTGTCCTTGGACGTAATTAGCCATGATGTGATTCTATGCTAGAAATGGCCAGAGTGAAGTTTGAGTACTTCAAGGAGAAGCTTGGTGTTCTCCAGATCGAGGTTCCTTCCAAGGGGAAGTGATGAGTCTATGAGCCTTTCTGAGATGGTGGTAGGCGGGACCTCCCATGGTCAGATGTAAGTGCGAAGCCCTTCTGACATAGTGGTAGGATTGATTCCTCCCATGGTCAGATATAAGTGTTGTGCCCTTCTGACATGGTGGTAGAATTGGTTCCTCCCATGGTCATATGTAAGTGTTGTGCCTTTCTGACATGGTGGCAGGATTGGTTCCTCCCATGGTCGAATATAAGTGCTGAGACCTACAACCAGCATGAAAAAGGGTTGGCTCTGTAGAACTACAGCTAGCATGAAAAAGGACTACCTCTGTAGAGGAAGACCTTGTAGAGGGCAAGGCCTACAACCAGCATGAAAAAGGGTTGGCTCTGTTGAACTACAACCAGCATGAAAAATGGTTGGATCTGTAGAGGAAGACCTTGTAGAGGGAAAGGCCTACAACTAGCATGAAAAAGGGTTGGCTCTATAGAACTACAACCAGCATGAAAAAGGGTTGGATCTATAGAGGAAGACCTTGCAGAGGGCAAGGTATACAACCAGCATGAAAAAGGGTTGGCTCTGTAGAACTACAACCAACATAAAAAAGGGTTGGATCTATATATGGAGAACTACATCCGACATGAAAAAGGGATGGCACTGTAGATTTACATCCACCATGAAAAAATGGTTGGCTCTGTCGATGAAGACCTACATGGAGGCTAGGCCTACAATCAGCATGAAAAAGGGTTGGCTCTGTAGAACTTCCTATGACGAGTAGAATTGAGAGATAGCGCCATTTGCTCGAGATAGCGGGAGCAGTGATGATGATGATGATCCTGTGATGAACACTTGTGCTAATGAACTGTGGCAAGAGAATACATTCCTAGTTAAGAGGGAGTGTTGATGTATTTGTAACTTCATGATGTATTCACTTGTATATCTTATATTGTATTTCATTGTACCTCAATGTTTCTCCAATCGGGAGAATCATTAATATAATAAAGTCATGTAAATTCATAGAGGTTAAACCTATTTTGTAAGTCAAGGAAACAGTCCCCACAGTTGAGGGTGTTGTTCAGTATTAAACACCCTTGTAACCTAGGGTCTAGGGTTACCAACTTACTTCTAACCTTGCAGACAATTAGCTCTAATAAAGTACAGAAAGGAAATAGGAAGAAATAATTTGTTGAAATATTGTAACTTCGAAGAATATTCTATATGTATATTTTGTGGTCCTCGATGGTCCTATCGGGAGAACCACTTGTATTATCTTGTACCCCGATTCTTCTAATCGGAAGAACTAATAAGAGTCATGAGGTTGTCCCCTCTAATTGTAAAGGTGGGTCATTAGCACCCCAGTGTGGTTACTTGAGCCTACATGTGTAACTCGAGCCTACATGATTAACTCGAGCCTACATGTCGGATGAGTTAATTGAAGTGAACGGATGAATATAAATAGAGTTGTAGCTCTCCTCATTTGAACACACACTCTCACTTGTGTAGCGCATTAGTGGAGAAGAGAAGTAGCTGGAGAAGGAGGAGGATCAGGCTTTGATCTCCTTGCTGGTTTTATCTTTTATCTTTTTGGGGCATCTATATTGAGGAAGCCTTTGCTGGGTTTTTCCCTTTAGGGTTTTCCCAAGATAAATATTTTTGTTCCTTTTGTATGGTTGTGCTTGTCTATATTTTAGTGATCCTGTTTATATGCTTTTGTTATGAAAATGAAATTAAATACTGATGTCTTAGCTAAGCATATGAAAATTCAACATGGTATCAGAGCCACCCTAAAAGAATACATTGTGCAGCTAAAGAATCTATGGCTTCTTATTTTTTGGGGGGTCTCTATCCATGATCGATCAGAAAAAGAAGGCTATACTGACTCTCCATTGAAGGGCGCATCTTTCTGTCGAAGCGGAATTCGATTCCGAGCATTTTAAGTTTTGGTGCGGAAAATTAGGGATTTCTACAGAAGAAGAATTTTTGGGTGAGCCCAGCATAGGATTTTTATCCTCATCAAAATCAAAGTTTAGAGACCTGGATCAAGAAATTTTGTTGGGTGAAACTCCAGGAAAGTCAAACCCTAGTTTGACCCCGATCTGGAAAAACCCTAAATACTAAAACTGTTACGTTTTGGTACATTCGCTATATCATGAGATTGGCGAAGGATCAGGAGTTGAAAATTTCAAAGGCCGAAGATAAAATCCTGATTTACACTGTGTCCAAAATTCAGCCTCAAATTCTCTATATTCTGGGAGATATGATCCCTCCAAGTTAGGGTTCTAGCCTCTTTCAGAATTCATCCCTAAACAGGACACCTAGGGAAAATTGTTGTATCATGGGCTACAGAGGTCCAAATTGAATTCCTAAAGATGTTCCAAAAAAAACATGGAATGTACTTTATTTGGTCCAAATTTTAGAACCTGAATATGAGCCAGTGACACGTGGCATGCGGTACAACTTCACTGTTCTGAACAGTCCTGTAAGAGGTCACCTTGGAAAAATGATCATAAATCCCAATTGGTAAAACCAATTCTAATGAAACCTATGGTGTTGGATCAGGGACATGCGATTTTACCTCAGAGCGCAATTTTAGACATATAGGAGCATTAATTTCAGAGATATCATAGAAACAGTAATAGGCATTTCTGCAGAAGAAATTGGAAAACTAGGGCTTCCTGTTCTGGGAGCTTCCCTCCACTGTTTTTAGAAAAGGAGTACATTGGACAGCTCCATTTGAAGAGATCTATCTTTCTATCCAATCAAATATGAAATATTCCAAGTTTTGAAAATTAGGGTTTCTCTGACAAACCCTAGATTAGCCAACTCCGAAAGCAGAACGGACACTTCAAATCGGTAAGATCTAATATTTTGCTATTTGCATTTGAGGTTCTCATTTCAAAGTGATCTATCACATCAGCTTGATGATAAGCTTTGTGAAGTTGAAAACTTCCAAGCATGGAAGTATTTGATCTCTCTGAAGAAAATGAATTGGACACCTACATGAGTAGAGAGGTTCCAGTTCTAGAGGGAGATGAGCCTCAAAGCCTTACACAAGAAGAACATGATCAAGGCCAAGAAGATCATTGTTGATTCAATCATGGATCAACTTGTACCACAAGTGTCTTCCCTAAAGACACCAAATATGTTTGATTCCTTGATCAAGCTATTTGAAGATAAGAACATAATTCAGAAGATGGATTTGAGAAAACAGTTGAAGAATGTGAAGATCCGGAATGCATAACATCTTGAAGCGGTAGAAGAAGAAGCAGAGAATGCAGAAGTGGTGATAGCCACCTTGAATGTCCTCCCATTATCATGGGATTCATTCATGCGAGGAATGTGTGCCAAAAGGAAGTGATTACTTTCAGTTGACTCTGGGAAGAAGAAGAAGCTCGTCTCATAAGAAGAGAAGAAGAAAGATGGGAGCAAATTGAATATCAAGCTCTCACCATTCAAAGAAGATCCCTCAAGCGATGAGGAATATGAAGAACTCAATTCCTAAAGAACCTCTTATCCATCTTATCATTTTGATAAGAAATGATGATTTCATGAATGAAGAAGATGATGAAGCAAAATGATCAAGAAGGATTCTACCCACAAAACAAACAAAATATAAGTATTCAATTGTCATTGCATGATATTGTTTTGTTATGCATTTGATTATATTTAGTTGATATGTTATGCATGATAGATTGTTTGCATTAATGACTGTATACTATTAATATGCATGTGATGGGTAAGTAGCTCATGGTGCTATACAACTCTCCATTGCTGCTTATCTAGAATGAAATCTCTTTGCTGACATATTAGATTAGTGCACAATCTCAATGTTGTCCTGGTAGAGATGGAAGGCATCTAGAAAGTTTCTGTAAGATATGGATGAATGTTGTATTGGCTAAACAGTTGCATGATGCATAAGAATTTGTCATTATGAATATGTTTTATGAAATAGTTCTAACCATGCAACTGGTGCATTTGAATTGTAGGAAAGGTCCTATACAACCTCCTACAAGAAAAGAAGGATGAGTTTTGTTTCGAAGAACAAGTGATGACAATTCAAGATTCTCTCCAATAAACATGAATCTGAAGCTCCCAGGGTCAGAGACACCATGACGAAAGAAAGAGCTTCAGAGAGCGGTAGATTCACCTCAAAGGATGAAGACCACCATGGGTACGAGAGATAACTCAAGATGAAGAAAAGAATGCTATGAAAGAAGCTATGATCAAAGAATAACAGTTGAATCATGGGGAATGATGTATATGATATGATTTCAAGAAATAAAAGGAAGTACGTAGTATCTATGGATCTACAAGAAAAAGTGGACAAAGCAAGGTTCATGATTTTCCTCTAAAAGAATAGACTATGATATAACATACTCTATTGACTAGACCTACTAGAAGTATATATCGAGCATAGAACCACTTGTACAGAATGAAGATGATACTCCACTTCAGGGGGAGTGACTATAGAAGATATCTGAGTTCGACATGGTGCAACATGATGGATAGCTTCATGATGGATCGAGACTTTACCAAGAGTAAGGTGGGTTCCAACCTTCAAGGTTGAATGAAGAAGACTAGGATATGTTGATGACCTGACAAGACGAACTCATGGAAGATGTTATGATGAAAGAATACTAGAATGATGTATGGGATATAGTTCCCAAACCATAAGGAAAGAGTGTAGTATCCTCCAAATGGATATTAAAAATAAAGCATGCAGTTGACGGAAGTATCGAGAAGTATAAAGCAAGATTTGTGGCTAGAGGTTTCTATAAGAAAGATGGAATTAATTTTGAAGAGACACTTACTCCAGGAAGCAAGGTACACTTCCTTCAAAACCATGATGGTAGTTGCTTCCATGATGAAGTACATACAAGCCTTCCTTAATGGTATGATTGGCGAAGAGTTTTACATAGAATAGTCATAAGGATTTGAAGTTGAAGACAGATGGACTCACAAATGCAAGATGAAGAAGGCCCTCTATGGCCTGAAGCAAGATCCCAGAGCTTGGTATGGAAGAATAGATAGTTTCTTGACGAGCATGGGCTTTGCCAAGAGTAAAGTCAATCCTAAACTCTACTACAAGGTTGTAGAAAATGAACCTATCATAATATATGTGGATGATTTATTCTTGACAGGGAATGAGAAACAGATCATGGAAAGCAAGAAGAAACTAGCAGAAGAATTTGAGATTAAAGACCTTCGGTTAATACCTTGTTTCCTAGGTCTGGCAGTATGGAAAAGTTCAGAAGGAATCTTTCTCAACCAGGGAAAGTATGCGGTAGAGATATTGAAGAGATTCAATATGATGGAATGCAAATTCATGGCCACACCCATGGACTCCAACCTGAAATTGTTAGCTGATGACTCATCAGAGTTAGTGGATGTGACTCACTACAAACAGATCATTGGGTCATTGATGTACTTAACAAATACTAGACCAGACATTTGTTTCGCTATGAACACCTTAAGTCAATATCTTGTTCAACCAAGATGGGTTCACCTAGTAGCTGCAAAACATGTGATGAGATATCTGAAAGGGACTATAGACTTTGGTCTCTACTATGATGGTAGCCATGAGTATAGATTGCATGGCTACATAGATGCAGATTGGGATGGAAGTATCTCAGACAGGAAAAGCACATTAGGTAGATGCTTTTGTTTGGGGTCTGCTATGAGTTCATGGTTTAGCAGGAAACAATCTAGTGTTTCTCTTAGCACGACTGAAGCAGAGTACGTAGCAGATTGCTCTACTAAGTCGTGTAGCCATATGGCTTCAGAAGATTATATCAGGTCTCTTTGACCTGAAGATGGATACTACAATGATTCTATGTGATAACCAGAGTCGTGATGATAGAGAACCCCATGTTCCATCGTAACACATAGAAATCCGGTATTTCTACATACGAGATAAGATGCAAATGATGATGTTTCGGAATTTACATACTATAGATGTAGATGATGGTGATTTTGTATTTCCATACTGAATATATAGAATATGATGATTTCAATATTCCCATACTGAAGATATAGATGATTATTTCAGTATTCCCATACTAAAGATATAGATGATGTTTCAGTATTTACATACTGTAGATGCAGATGATGGTGATTTTGTATTTCTATACTGAAGATATAGATGATGATGCTTTTAGTATTCACATACTAGAGATACAGATGGTGATAGTTCAGTATTCACATACTGAAGATGTAGATGATGATGGTTTGGATGATGATGTGCTGACGAAGCCTCTGTCTTCAGTAAAGTTCGAACACTTTCGAGACAAGCTTGGTGTTGTTCGGAAAGACCTTCCTCGAAAGGGGGAGTAGTGATGTTGCAGTGGGATTGTATCATCCCTGGGCACTTACCCTAAAGTGATCCAGAGACCTCGGTCTTCGAGAATGAAGTGGGATTGTATCATCCCTGGGCACTTGCCCTAAAGTGATCCGTAGACCTCAGTCCTCGAGAATGAAGAGGGATTGTATCATCCTGGGACATATGTCCAGAAGTGATCCAGTGAACTTCATCGAGAATGTGGCAGGATTGTATTATCCTTGAACTTCGGTTCAGAACAGATCCGGTGAACTTCGGTCATCGAGAAGGTGGTAGGATTGTATCATCCTTGAACTTCGGTTCAGAACGGATCCGATGAACTTCGGTCATCGAGAAGGTGGTAGGATTGTATCATCCTCGAACTTCGGTTCAGAATGGATCCGGTGACTTCGGTACTTGAGAACGTGTGTTGATCCCGTAATTCCTAGAGGAAGGATTGTCTGAGTTCCACATCTGTGTTGATCCCATAATTCCGAAAGGAAGGATCGTTAGTGACTCCGTAAAGACCTAAATCCCGTAATTCCGAAAGGAAGGATCATTGACTTGATCCCGTAATTCCAATAGGAAGGATTGTCTATGTTCCACAGATGTGTTGATCCCGTAATTCCGAAAGGAAGGATCGTTAGTAACTCCGTAAAGACCTAAATGCCGTAATTCTGAAAGGAAGGATCATTGACTTGATCCCGTAATTCCAATAGGAAGGATTGTCTGAGTTCCACAGATGTGTTGATCCCGTAATTCCAATAGGAAGGATTGTCTGAGTTCCACAGATGTGTTGATCCCGTAATTCCAAAAGGAAGGATCATTAGTAACTCCGTAAAGACCTAAATCTCGTAATTTTGAAAGGAAGGATCATTGGTAGCTCCGTAAAGACTTGATCCCATAATTCCAACTGGAAGGATTGTCTGAGTTCCACAACTGTGTTGATCCCGTAATTCCGAAAGGAAGGATTGTTAGTAACTCCGTAAAGACCTAAATCCCATAATTTCGAAAGGAAGGATCATTGACTTGATCCCGTAATTCCAATAGGAAGGATTGTCTGAGTTCCACAGATGTGTTGATCCCGTAATTCCGAAAGGAAGGATCATTAGTAACTCCGTAAAGACCTAAATCCTGTAATTCCGATAGGAAGGATCGTCTGAGTACCATAGACATGTTGATCCCATAATTCCGAAAGGAAGGATCATGTTGATGTTTTGATGAAGACGATATTGATCTTTTGATGATGTTGATGTTTTGATAATAATGATGTTTTGATGATGATGATGTTTTCATGATGATGTTACTGATCGAAAGATCAGAGTATGATGATGATGACGTACTGATCTAGATATCAGAGTATGATGATGATGATGTTGCTATTCGAAATATCAGAATATGATGATGATGATGTTGTTGATCGAAAGTTCAAAGAGCTGATGAAGATGATGATAATCGAAAGGTCAAAGTGATTAAGATGTTGCTAATCGAAGCAGTCAAAGTATTAATGATGATGAAGATTGAAGATTGAAGATGAAGACTACATAATGTTGAAAAGCTTCCAATGATTTATAGATGTGTTACCTTGATGATGTTGATGATGTCCTCTATCTCTCTCCTACTATTGTTGTTGTTGATGTTGTTGTAGAATACCCTTCTCGTTACGGGGGAGTGTTGAAATATTGTAACTTCGAAGAATATTCTATATATATCTTTTGTGGTCCCTGATGGTCCTATCGAGAGAACCACTTGTATTATCTTGTACCCTGATGCTTCTAATCGGAAGAACTAATAAGATTCATGAGGTTGTCCCCTCTAATTGTAAAGGTGGGTCATTAGCACCCCAGTGTGGTTACTTGAGCCTACATGTGTAACTCGAGCCTACATGATTAACTCGAGCCTACATGTTGGATGAGTTAATTAAAGTGAACGGATGAATATAAATAGAGGTGTAGCTCTCCTCATTTGAACACACACTCTCACTTGTGTAGCGCATTAGTGGAGAAGAGAAGCAGTTGGAGAAGGAGGAGGATCAGGCTTTGATCTCCTTGTTGGTTTTATCTTTTATCTTTTTGGGGCATCTATATTGAGGAAGATTTTGCTGGGTTTTTTCCTTTAGGGTTTTCCCAGGATAATTTTTTGTGTTCCTTTTGTATGGTTGTGCTTGTCTATCTTTCAGTGGTCCTATTTATATGCTTTTGTTATGAAAATGAAATTAAATACTGATGTCTTAGCTAAGCATATGAAAATTCAACATATTTGACTCACCCGATTACCGACGGTTGATCCAAGCTTGAGCTTCTTCCGCTCTGCTTCTCTCCAAAGCTTTCAGGGATGTACCTCCTTCACCTACAAAGAGCAAATTATCCAAGTACAAACTTATACATGTATATATGATAGGTTAGATAAACAATATATCTAGTTCATAATCGAATATATTCATCTACCATAATACATGAAAGAGACTCAACACAATGTTGGAAAAAGAATTCTCTTTATTAACAATCAGTGAATGAGATAAGAGTACAACCCAACGCCTGAGACAAGGACTCCTCTGCAACCAAAGGACTCTGAGTTCTGCTGCTCCAAGACTTCTAAAGATATACCACCAGCATAACTTTGCTCTCAAAACTTGATTGATTAATGCCCTCCCCAAGGCCTCTATTTATACTTTGGGAAATAGAGTGGTTTCGAAGGTTGAGGAGGTTGAGATAGTTGGGGTGGTTAATGATTAAGGCCCAAATAATCTCCATTAATTGTGATTTATATATTTTAATGTCGAATAGAGATGTACGTGACTATTAATATAGGCAACCCGCGTATGATACGCGAGTTGCTTAAAGGAAACCCGCGTATTCTGATGTACGTGGGTTGCAATGGAGATAGTCGCGTACAGTACGCGAGTTGTCAATGGGAATAATAGTGTACGTATGCGAGTTTCAATGAAGATAGTTGTGTACGCCATTCAACACTTAGAAAAATAGTATGGCAAGCTGGTTGAAAGGTAAATGCATCTCATGTCATGCCCATATATAGTGTTTTGGCAAACTTCAATCCTAAGATGTCCTTTTGTGTACCAACATAAGGAATTTCGGCACTCGGACGGAGAAGTGCCATTTGGGTTGATAACAGATGTCCCCTATTGTGTGAGGTCAGAGGGAAACGATGGCCGAAATACATTATAATCTTAATCTTGGAGAACTCAAAATTCCAATGGAACAAAGGTAGTTCCTGAAACAAATACATAATAATGTCATATACAAAGTCATATTTGAGGATACTATGTTCAATATACTAGAACGCTAGCTCCTTTACAATATTTGAGTATATCATATAGTACGGGTACAAGACCACATATATTACAAAGGTGGATCGAAGCCACAATATATAATAATGATGAGTCTTCAAAGATCTGGAAGCTGTGTAAGTGACCAACATAATATTGTGCAACTTAGTCCATAGATGTGAAACTAAGGTCTTCGTAAAAAATCCCAAAGAACCAGTACAATCCAAGCCATGTGAATAGATGTTATTGAAGTCGAACATGGATAGGATTCAACAGATTCTCAACCAATAGGTGATAATCGACAACTGAAGCAAAGGAATTCACCAATAATGAAAGTGAATCCTAAGGTACGATCATCAAAACTCTAGGTCGTCGTCATCAGGAAATGCTGATGCGGAACCATACTGTGATAAGGAAGGCAATAGATCCTCCAATGGATCACAAGAGTGACTAGGAACAGGGTAAAGGAAGGGAGACACAAGTAGTAACAGATACGACAATGATGGAATCAGGATATAGATCAGATACAGGGTTAAGTCCTTGAATAATGAGAACGACACAGAGATGACCCAAGGTAGCTTTTAAATTTACAAATAGTACACCTAGACTTATGTTCCATGTAGGAGACATGATCAGATTCCCTAGGTAAAATTGATAAGAGGAGGAGTAAGAAACTTGAAGTAATAGTTGAACTGAAAGTGAACACTGAGACATGAGTATCAGAAAAGACAGAGAGTGCTATGTTCAAGGAGGACATGCTGCCACTGACTGAGAACCAAAAAGAAAACTTCTTCCTTACCTTCCTGTTAAATTTTAATGAGTCCAGGAAATTCAACTCGAGTCTCTCTTCATTTTTTGACAAGCTTGAAGAGAAAAGGGAATAATGCTTGATAGTGTCACTAATTCGTGAATTTTATGAGCCCGAACTAGTACATGCTCACTTGGTATTTTCATGTTTAGAGAGTCTGAAAACTCCAAAGAAGACTCCAGGGGGGTATTTTTTCGTCCAATTTAGTCTCCTGAGGCCGAAAAAGTATAAAACATACCATAGAAGAACTCTCTTAACTTTCATAGAAGAAAAGGTGAACATTTTTCATACTTAGTCAAGAAAGTCCGAAAAAGGTTAAACTACCACCTACCCAATGCTCCTTCGAGAGAAGCATATAGCTTGAGTTTTACGAGTGTCAAGGAAAGCAAGATTACTCGAAAAGATCCATTTGAGTACAAGAAATGGGGCTTACAACAATAAACTCGATGCTTTGTTCTTGGTGTTTAACGAGCATGACAAAGACATAAAGTACACTCGAAATCTTTTTCATGTTTAGGTCGAGAGCACGAAAAAGAGAAAACTGAGCTCATACTAGGGGTTCATTTTCCGTAAATTTAGTCCCTCGTGTCCGGAAAAGGGATAAACCTGTACCTGATAATACTCTTCTCAATTCCGTAGAAAAGAGAGTGATCATTTCTCATATTATTCCACATGGTCCGAGAAAGAGATAACCTACCACCAATGTGGATGCCCATTCACGTATTCGTAACGAGCTTGAACGGACAAGTTAACTCGACAATCAAGTCTGTTTTGAGGAGTTAGACCTAGGCCTAAAGAAACTCCATAAAGGCAGGGAGTCCTATAAACAGATAGCTTGTAAAAAGAGACCAAAACGAGGCTCAATTTGGCGTGAAAAATAGCTAAAAATGTTCCCTTGAACCTATGATAGTTGCAACATGAGTATCGAAAGACAATAAGTAGGTTCTAAATGAGGATACTCATGGGAGGAAAGTCCTATCCACAGAAGAACAATGGTAAAAACAAGGAACTAATGGTTAAAGATACCATAGTCCGTGGTCGAAGTGTCAATGCTAGGATCAAAATGGATTAGGTATAAATGAAAAATACATGTGAAATGACCAAAAACCATCCTATATAATTGAAAAACAATTTAAAGACGACCATAAACCTGTCACATGGAAGAAAAAGATATGCCATTAGTTAAAAAATTATGAACTATAGGGAAAAAACCCACTTTAGAAATAAATTTTCTATAAATAGTTCAAAATATGAATAAAAAACTCACCATTTGATTTTTAACCATAAAAAGACAAGTTTTACTTCTACCTTTGATTGCTTAGTGTGGACGATTCGATGGACCATTCTCAAAACCGCAAGTGTCAGGTAAAACTACACTCCGTGCTCTTTCATTTGATCCAAGCAATTGTCAATTTTGAGCCCTAATTCATGTTTTTAAGCGCCCTCAAAGCATCGACGGTGTGTACGCGGGTATGGTATGTTAACAGTCGTGTACACGCGTTCTGTATGCGAGTTTCCTGAAAGACAGTCGCGTACAGTACGTAACTTGCCTAAAAGACAGTCGCGTATGCTGCGTGAGTTAGAAAAAGAATGTAGGGGGGGGATTCAAATTTTATATGAATCTAATAGCTTGCAATTGCTTGTTTATTAGATTTAAAGATGGTGCTTGAGTGAAGGGAGCGGGAACATGAAGACATGGACCAAAAAACTCTTCAAGATGCCCACACAGTGAATGTTTTACGCCAAAGTGGGTTATTAAAGTTTTTATGTGCCTCACCTATGCGGGAAAATGTCTGCCTCTTAGAGTTTTTGATAAACTATTGGGATCGTGATCTGGGCATGTTTGACCTTCAAGGTGAGGTTCTAGAAATTACATTGGAGGAGGTCTATTGCATTTCCGATTTATCGCGATGGGGAGCTCTGGTGAACTTGGAAGGTACCGGCAAAGGCGGTGACCCTCTAAGTGTACAGAACTATATCGACATATAATGCGAGCCAGACACTCAAAATAGGGGTAGCTGCATCCCTATTGTTCACATTCACAACTTTTCTTTACAGGTATTGGCGAGCACTATAGTGAGGGTTTCAGGGTGATCATCACTTCACCTTGCAACTCGGAACCAGATGAAACTAGCAATAGACTGTATGTAGGGAGCCCTATATGACTGGTGCTCAGGAGTGATCCCGATAATGAGAAAATAGTTCTCTAACTGCAAAAGAGGTAGCAGGAAGAATTTTGGTTATTCCAACATATTAGTAGCCTTTTTCTTTGAGAGAGTGCAGAGTTTGAATCCTGCAGTACCATTTCTAGTTCGTTCTTCCCGTCAGCCTAGGCTGAGTAGGTGGGGAGATATCTTTCTTTGACAGGGAGGTGATGGATCAGTCCAGAGTGTTTATGATGACGACTTCTACTTTTGGTGGGAGCAACAGTTGCTAGCCTTAGAGCAGTTTCCATATGCTGGATTAGATTTCCAAGGTGATACCGACCTCGTCCTCCCTTCAGGAGGAGCATGGGGAGAGTTAGGTAATTTTTATTTTCAAAATTTTAAAATTTTTATGAATTTTAATTATAGAGATATATACATATGTATAAGAATTCTAATCATTTTAAAAATGTCAAAATGCAGATATTGGACCAGTCCGCCCTGCTGGGCATCCACACATGTATGTGCGTCATGTTTTGGGAGAGGACCAGGGATTGATTAGGGTTCTTGAGGGGAAGCTTCCCAAGCTTACCTAGAAAGTACCTACCTTACGGATTGAGCACATCCCTGCCATCATGCAAGAGCTAGTGGTTGGTGTACCACTTGTCTGGATACGCCTTCTAAGGCGAGTCGCCAGAGTAGTGCTTGTGTACATAGATGTTGTTGAGGCTATTGAAGCTGAGGAGGCTGAAGAAGCCCAAGTGTAGGGTGATCGGGGGGACCAGGGTGGTCCAAGTGACCAAAGTGGTCAAGCTTAGACCTAGGAGCATTTGATGGACTTTGATCCATGTTTTGTATATTTTTTGTATATTATACAATTATGATTGGATCTGAGGATCAGAAACTTGACCTATCTATATGGACAGATATTCACACACACACACACACACACACATATATATTTCCAGTTTATTTACAAATGTTTTTTATGTTTCTGATGTATATATTTTTTATGCAAAATGTGTTAAATGCCAATCCAAGATATAATTAGCATATGCACCAGTTAATGAATTTTGATTTCTTGGAATATGATTGAATATAATAAACTCAAAATTTCTTTCCAATAACCTAACTTGCATAAACTGACGTAATAGAATAGGGTTCTGCACCTGATAAGCCTGATTGAGCTAGGAAACCACCAGTTGAGAGTCTAGTCGGACTTCCAGCTGAGTGACACCACGTGACAAAGCATCCCATAAAAGCTCAATGACGGCCTTGTATTCAACGACATTATTGGTAGCAGGACCTAAGAAAGCGCCTCCTGAGGCAACTAACTATCCTGAGGGCGAATGAATGACCCATGCAGCTGAAGCCAAATTACAAGTGTGGCGACTAGCGCCATTAACGAAACCTACGAACCACTCGTAAGACATCTGTAACAACCAGTAGATGATGTAAAACACACAAATCGATGACCTATTGTACATAAAAATACATACAATAAAATACAAGGAAAAAGTGCTAAGCCTAAGCATAGTACTTTTTCAGGTAGAGGCCATTTCTAGGCTCAAGCAGCTTATTCCCATCGAAATCAATTAATTCATATGTGCCATTCTTTAACACCTTTGATACAACATAAGACCCCAACCACATAGACCTGAATTTTCCTACCCCCAGGGGTTCTTTGTCTTGGTCCCATAGCAAAACAAGCTCCCCTTTAGAGAAAATTCGAGGCTTGACCGATTTATCATATTGGCTTTTGACCCTATTTTTATGAGCTTGCTTTGCTGTCAGTGCATCTCTACGTTGTTCATCTAGATGTCCTAAATGTAATAGACGTTCTTCTAGCTCAGTCGTGTCAGATAACACATGAATAGCAATTCTTAAGGACAGGATTTCACATTCAACTGAGGTAATGGCTTCCACTCCATGAACGAGTTGGAAAGGGGAAAACCTCGTAGCAATTTTTACATTGGTCCGATATACCCAAAGTGCAGGATACAGCATGATATTCCAATTGGAACGAGCTGCATTAATAGTACATTTGAGGATAGTTTTCAAAATTTTATTAACAGCCTCAAATTGACCGTTTACTTGAGGATAGAATGAAGATGAATGTTCTTGTCTAAATCCTAGCATATTGGTCAATTCAATCATCATGCTATTTTGGAAATGACTGCCATGGTCAATGACAATCACCTTAGTTATACTGAATCGTGTGATAATTTGATTGAACACGAAAAAAGTTGCAGTTTTCCCATCAGCTTTAAAGGTGGGCATTGCCTCTGCCCATTTCGTAAAATGATCTATAGTGACAATGATATATTTGTGCCCCCCAGCCGACGCTGGGTTACACGTCACGTAATCAATCCCCCACTTCATGAAGGGGCCCACTGAGACGATGGAAAATAATGGAGCGGGATGCGGCCGCATCTTTCTGGTGTAAAGCTGACAAGAATGACAGCGCTTCACGACTTCCACGCAATCTTTGAAGATTGTGGGCCAGAAATAGCCGGCACGTAATATCTCCTGGGTCGTTGCTAACCCAGATAAATGACCCCCACATGCTCCACTATGGGCATCATTTAGGACAATCTTCACTTCCTCGTGGGTAAGACATCGATGCAAAATGGAATCTACCCCCCTACAATACAAAGCATCTCCTATAATGAGGTAGTTCTTGGCATGTAGGCGTAGTTTACGTCGTTCCTCCTGCGAGAAAGCTGCAGGATACTTCAAATTCTGGAGATAGATAAATATATCTCCATACCAGGGGTCAGAGGTGGAAATCAAAAAGATATGCTCATCTGGGAATGAGTCTTCTTCAATAGCTACATCTTCCTCTACTGAAAATTTTGCAATGAGCTCAGCAAAAACTAAGGATTTTTTGGATTTAGCGGATTGAAAATCCAAGTCAAACTCTTGGAGAATGACTATCCATTTGTTGAATTTGCCTCCAACTATCCATCGAGACAAAACATATTGAAAAGGATTAACATCTGCCACTACCGTCATATTCCTCAGTAAGATGTAGTGACGTAACCTCTAAACAGCATAAACAGTTGCTAAGGCCAACTTCTTGACATGGGAATACATAAGTTCAGGTCTGGCTAAAGCACGGCTGAGATAGTAAGCGAAATGCTCTTGGAGCTTATCGTCCTCCTGGACTAGGACTACCCCTATGGTCGACTCAGATGCAGCCAAATACAATATAAAATCCCTAGAGTAATCTGGCGGACGCAATAGTGGTGACGACAACAAAGCTTTTTTTAATGCCTCGAATGCGAGTTGTGCAATTTCATCCCATACAAATAGGGTGTCCTATTTTAACAGGCGCATGAAACCTTTAGTAATCTTGGCATAATTTACAATAAAACGTCAAATAAAATTGGACTTCCCCTACAGGCTCTAAAGCTTCCTGATAGAACAAGGAGGAGGCAGATTTACAATGGCCTCAACTTTCAAAGGATCCACCTAAATGCCTTTGTTAGAAACAATGAATCTGAGCAGTCTCCCTGACTCGACACAGAAAACGCACTTGTGGGGATTCAAGCAAATCTTATAGTATCTGCATCGTTCAAAAATCAAACGCAAGTGATCTAGGTGATCGATCCTCTTACAAGAATGTGCTGGAAGATCATCAAGGTAAGGTTCGACAATGGCCTTAATATCGTGAAAGGCAAAATTCATTGCCTGCTGAAAGGTTGCCCCAGCATTTTTCAATCCAAAGGGCATTTTCTTGTACGTGAAGATACCCCAAGGACAAATGAAAGTTGTTTTATGTTGGTCTTCTGGTTTAATTTGGATTTGATTATATACGGAGAAACCATCCATAAATGAAAAGACTTCACTTCCCGCGCAAGCATCAATAATTTGATCTATAAATGGCGTGGGATAGTTGTCCTTAGGACAGGATTTTTTTAAATCTTGAAAGTCAGTACACACGCGTATGGTCCCTTGCTTTTTATCAATAGGAACAAGGTAAGATACCCATTCTGTCAAAGCTATGAGATAAATAAAACCGGCTTTCAGTAGTTTATCCACTTCAGCCTTCACTGTCGTCTCTTTACGCGGGTTAACAAGTCTCAACTTTTGCCGAATAGGTTTAGCGTCAGGGTATGTTTGGATTTCGTGCTCGACTATAGATGGATCAATGCCTAGCATCTCCTCATATGACCAAGCAAAAACGTCGTGGAATTCGTTAAACAAGGTTGTATAGATCGCAATCTCCTCAGGAGAGCAGTTTGCGTCGATATGCACATTTTCCACAACATTAGGATTTACAGAGATGTTGATAGGGATAGTAACGGAAATATTTTTCATGTTCCCCTCAGCAAAAATTCCTTCCCTTGGTAAGGGATTAATGGGCGTATCAACATTGTCTGCCAGTCTCATATGAAACTCCTAGTTCTCTATCCTGCTTAACTATGGAAGAAAATAGGATCGATGGTGAAGATCTTCGCAAATCTTACCTCGTCTGCACATGGCTTCCAAAATGGATTCATCCAAAGGTAAAACCATATCTAAGCAATCTCTAGAATGCAAAGAGTTTTCTGCCCAAGAAAGCAGATAGGCTTCTTCCAATTCCTCTGAGATTGTGAGGGGGACCAGAATGGGATCAACAGTGGTACGGATGATAGCTTGATAAGCCACTTCCGCTGTCGATAAGGGCACTTCAGGTTCATGGTGGGAAGGGAGAACCTAAGGATCAATCCTATCAACAACCATAGCTATGGACTTCCCCACACTAGTAGAACCTATATAATTAATCGGAGCTGGAAAATCAAATATGCCCATCAATGATGCGTACATTCTAGCCCCTAAGCTCTTTGAAGCATGTTTGACCTGATCAACCAATGGTATAGTGGACTCATTAGATTCCATGTGGCATTTTTGAGTAAACCTGAGTTAGTCAACAATAACCAACTTTCCTTCGTGTGGAAACACTACCACCTAAAAGACGGTCGATGGAATAGCAGACATGGCATAAGTCCAACTTCTCCCCAAGAGCAAGTTGTAATCCAAAGGTGCATCAATCACCTCTACCTCAACAGACACTACTTTCTCTACCAGCTTAATTTCAAAAGCCGGTAGGATACCATGTGAATGGAATGACCTTCCATTGAAAGCAGTAAGTAGGGTGTTTGACAGGACCAGCTCTGGGGACCTAAGACCTTTCCAACAAGACAAGGACATAACACATGTAGAAGCACCATCGTCGACAACTGCTCTTCTAATGGTCTTTCCACCATGGATGACATCTATCGATAAGGCTACATGATATGGTAGGCGAATTTTGACATCAGACAGATTAAATTTCGCCATGAGACTAGATGAGTCCATACTACCTAAGGCTACTAAGAGTGCATCCCGTTGGGCAGGACAACTATGTAACACCTCTAAAGCTGACATTGCACAAGGTGTTTGGGCTAAGTCTTCAACTACGTAGTAGTTTGTTGTAGCCCTAGCATTAGGATTATGCAAGGTCTTATTAAAGACACCTTTCGGTATCTTGTGCATAATTTCGGCAGGTTTCTCAATCGTGAGAGGGTTAGAAGTTTCACCTATTGACTTACCCTTCTCTGAGGTCTCTTTTTCATAGTTCTTGTTCTTGGTCTGTAGTAAAGTTTGGGATTGAACCATGTTGATATAATTGGGGTCAGGAGCATTTGGGGTGCCCCCTGCCACATTTGAAGTTGAAGCAAAATTATGTCCCTGGGGGAAAGGATCCTTCAGGACAGCCGGTTGTTGGGATTTTAACAGCTTCTGAGCTTGTTCCATGAGACATAGATGAGTAAGGTGATCTTCATGACACAACTTACATGGGAATTTCACCTTCTTCTTTTCTTTCTTGCCCCCATCAGCATTGTTTGCGGGTTTTTTCTTGTTTTGGTTTCCCTCCTCTTTCTTTTCTCTCTTCTTTGTCCCACTGGGCTGCTGATTGCCCTTCTGAGAGGTTTATGCAAAAACATTTTCATATTGGGGTGAGAGGGAAACCTTTGATGCCTCCATCATAGAATGTTTGACAGACAACTGGTGGAGCTATTTGGCCAAAGATTCTACAATGGGAGAATTCACGGAACCAACCACACCATCAGCATGGGGTCCAGGCTTAGGTTTCTCTGCATCGTGCGTTGGCCTCGGTGCCTCGGGGATAATCTCATATAAGATCCCAGAATGAGAATATATCAAATCAAGTTGATGGGCCCTGAGGATAGCTTCTTCCTCATTCGTCACTCCTGAAGTAGATACATCCTTATATATATATAAGGCGATAAGGATTTAAGGAACCATTCTAATAAGAACTCAGGAGGAATAGTGGCTTTAAAAAGGCTCTTCCGCCTCCTCCACTCTTGGATGTGATCCGAGATATGGGTGGCCTTGTTCTGCCGAAAGGTAGACAACAAGTCCGTTCCGAAATCGTATCGAACAAGAAGCTGAAAGTGACTAAGGAATGCGTTAGCCAAGTCCCAAAAACTGCTAAATGCAGCAGAAGGCAATTCAATGTACCATTTTGCTATAGTACTCATCAAAGTTCTTTGGAACAGCCTCAACCGAACTGAATCTTCGATCAGTGAGTTGGAAGAGCACCATAAATAAAAAGTGGTGGCATGAGCTCCAGGATCGTCACCAACTTTGCCTTTGAATTTTGGGATATCCAAGGGAAGCTTGGTAGGGACGAGTGGCCAGGAGGGATCATGTCTCACCGGGTCATTCATTAGTTTAGGCAAATCTGGCAAGTTTAACGTTGCCAGGAAAGGAAGCTTAGGTCTAACCGAAGCACTAAAAGTACCAGTTTGGGGATTAGAGGGACTTGCCCCCATATTCCCATATGTGAAGGTGGGGTTGCCCCCTATTGCCGGTTGTGAAGTGGATGGGTTGCTTTGGAAAGGGTTCCATCCATAACCCATGGAATTATTTGTGTGAGGTGCAGTATAAGAGGTTCTGATTGCCCCAGTCAAAACTGGGGTTTGAAACACAGGAGCAAGTATCCCACCGCTAAAAAGTGAAAAGGGAGAGCTCGTGAACGGAACTGAAACCGGAGTTTGAAAACCTTGACCATAAGGGTTAGTGTTTCCAAACTGCACCCCTACATATAAGGGTGTTGAGCCTACGTATGGAGTGGATGGGGGAATGTGCCCCCAATTCCAAAGAAATCCTTGAACAAAATCTGAGGATCTTATAGGAACACTCTGGGCAGTGTGTGCGAAGGAAGTAGGAACTGTAGGTACACTAGGAATCCCAGTGACCATACCACCAGAAGCACCTGCTAGACTTGTGGGAGCCGGTGGTTGAACCACTCAGCTCATTGGAGTTAAGGGCGTAGTAGGTATACTTGTTCTAAGGGCACCTACCGTGGGAGGTAGCACCCCTTCAACCGGAGCGGCTGAGGTGGAAATAAAAGAAATTTCTTCTGCAGTAAACATTATCCTGCCCACAGGGACACCAATCACAGGTGGGTCAAAAGGACGAACCTAAACAATCACAAGATCGTTTAAATCAGTCAGAGGTGTATTAAAATTCCTTGCAAACTCGTCAGCCTGCAAGTCTTCTATCTCAACTGTGTTTAAATTAAAACGGTTTGCCCTAAGTTCTGGTTCACCTGAAACTTCACTAACTCCTATCGGTTCAAAAGAACCATCTGTGTCCAATCTCCTCCTTTGAGGGGGAGGTGGAGGTTCCATTGTAATAAGCAGAGGAATTTTTTGCAACCTTCATGACCTTCTGATAGCTTGGTCCTCCACGATTGTAAATTTGACTCTTCAAACCCTAAGGTCGGCTAAAACACAAACAAACCACAGAGAAATCACTACAAAAATTCATAAAGTCTCAACAATCACAAGGGGTACAAGATATGCTTCCCCGAAGAAAGTTGAGAGACAGTTTCTTGGCATCCTTGAAGAGTTTCTTAGGCACAAGCAGAGGAATTACCCATCGCCCTCTTACACTTTCAACAAGGGTTACCTTCCAAGCCCGTCCAAGGTGAACCAGAAATAGCCTTCAAGTTTACCTGTGTATAAACCCTAGATGTCAAGAGACTAGAGGCTACCTTAACTATATCAATAATCTGGGGGGACAGTCGCAAGCCTGATTCGTACTCATGGGCAGGGTAGCTTACCCCGAAACTCTGTCTAAGAAAAAATCCCCAGATGCGTAAAAACCTTGGTCTATGTTTTGACAAGGAATTAGAGGGTTATCTCCTTAGCCCAATGCCTCCACGCGGCCTCTTGCTTAACTCTCGTTTGAGAGGAGCTTCCCAGATACTATCGATAAATAGAAGTATTTACCTATCGATTGGCCCACTATATCTAAATTTAAGTACTTATGGGGAGTTTACACTTCCTATCCCACAAGTCTAGCCTAAGCTAGTAGGTGTATGGCCCTATAAAACAAGAATTACTAATAAGTTTTAAATTATAGCGTTCATTTTAAGGGCTATTTTTTACTCAGAAGGAAAGTGGAGTGAAAGACTATGATATTATTGACTCGATAAGAAACGTAAAAAACAAGTGTATAAATCAATTCCAAAGCAAATTATCACTACTTAAAACAAGCTTCTCTTTTTCTTTTCTTTTTGTAAATATAAACTAATGAAAATGCATCTAAGAAAGAACAAACTAAGACTTGTTTTTGTAATTTTTGAGATTTTATTTAAAAACTGAAAGTAAAACTACCATATGCAATTCGAATGCAAATGTTTTTAATGCTTTTCTTTTTACTTTTCAAATTCCTCAAAAAGATTACTATGCACCTAAATGCACAAATTCTTGAGTATGCTTGAATAATGTAACTATATAAAGTAAGCAAAATGAAGTAAAGAAAATTTATAAAAACCAAAGATCAACCACCTAAGGAAGACTTGGAAAACTCCCAGTTGGGAAGACACAATGAATAGAAATCACTGAAATCAATCAAAGGCAAGTGACAAAGCAATACTATTCAGAAATAGAATGGGATATACAGTATTTAGAACCCTGATCAATGATTCAGACAACCAGCACTTGGACCTCTCACCCAACAGGCAAATCCACTTCAAATTGCTAAAAGAAAGACAATCCAACCAATAAAAACCCAAGGGCTTACCGAAAAGCACGAAGTATGGTTAACAGGGCTATCAAACGTATAGTGCAATGCCAATACTAAAGACCAACAGGCAAGACAAAATCCACAAAAGGACATGGACAAGCAACCCTACGCAACTGTTCACAAGAGCAACCCGCGTACTGTACGTGACTGTCTAATACAGCAACCTGCATACACAAACCTTTGTACGCAACTGTGTAACAAAACAACTCGTGTACAAGAGTAAAACTTTTCAACAAAAAGAAAAATTATAAAGGTCTTCAAACACCACTATAAGTCCAAACCAAGACACAACACCACACACTGAATCAAAGCTAATACTGGGCAAGGATCTACAGAGTTAACCCACAGCAAGCTGGGCTCCCCAGCGGAGTCGCCAATTCTGTTGTTCAGGATTAAACACCCTTGTAACCTAGGTTCTGGGGTTACCAACTTACTTCTAACCTTGTAGACAATTAGCTTTAATAAAGTACAGAAAGAAAATAGGAAGAAATACTTGACTCACTCGATTACCGACGGTTGATCCAAACTTGATCTTCTTCCGCTCTCTTCTCTCCAAAGCTTTCAGGGATGTACCTCCTTCACCTGCAAAGAGAAAATTCTCCAAGTACAAACTTATACATGTATATATGACAGGTTAGATAAACAATATATCTAGTGCATAATCGAATATATTCATCAACCATAATACATGAAAGAGACTCAACACAATGTTGGAAGAAGAATTCTCTTTATTAACAATCAGTGAATGAGGTATGAGTACAACCCAACGCCTAAGACAATGACTCCTCTACAACCAAAGGACTCTGAGTTCTACTACTCCAAGACTTCTGAAGATATACCATCAACATAAATTTGCTCTCCAAACTTGATTGATTAATTCTCTCCCCAAGGCCTCTATTTATACTTTGGGAAATAGAGTGGTTTCGAAGGTTGAGGACTCGGTTGAGATAGTAGGGATGGTTAATGATTAAGACCCAACTAATCTCCATTAATCATGATTTATATTTTTTAATGTCGAATAGAGATGTACACAACTATTAATATAGGCAACCTGCATCTGACACGTGGGTTGCTTAAAGGAAACCCGTGTATTCTGATGTACGCGGGTTGCAATGGAGATAGTCGCGTACAGTACGTGAGTTGTCAATGGGAATAGTCGCGTACGTATGCGAGTTTCAATGAAGATAGTCGCGTATGCCATTCAACACTTAGAAAAATAATATGGCAAGTTGGTCGAAAGGTAAATGCATCTCATGTCATGCCCATCTATAGTGTTTTGGAAAACTTCAATCCTAAGATGTCATTTTGTGTACCAACATAAGGAATGTCAGCACTCGAACGGAGAAGTGTCATTTGGGTTGATAACAGAGGGGTACTAGGGTTATTAGATTCTCCTAGTGAGGTCAGCCCTGGTAAGTAATTGTCAAGTGGAAAACTAGTATAAATAGAGAGTGAAACTCTCTATTTGAAACACACACTCACTCAACTGTAGTGCATGAGTGAGAGAAGAGGAGCTCGCACAAGTGAGAGAGAGAATAGATGCCGAAGATCATCTTTGTGTTTTTGGGTTTTACTTTTGCTATTGGTGCTCATTTCATCTCTGAGGAAGTTGCGGGGTTTTCTCATTTATGGTTTCCCCGAGGAAAAATATGTGTCTCTTGTCTCTTGTGATTATTGTTGTGCATGTTATTCTCTCAGGTAAGATCCTAGATCATATTGATTAAATGATAAAAATCTAACATGACCAACTTGCATGAGTCCGAGCCTATTGCTTATGAGGAGGCATCCACACATCAGGTTTGGAGAGATTCCATGATGGATGAGTACAATTCCATTATGAAGAATGGTGTGTGGGAGGTGGTTCTGAGACCAGAGGGGAAGTCTGTTGTGAATTCCAAATGGATTTATAGAATCAAGCATGTTGCAGATGGAAGCATCAAGAAGTACAATGCTTGGTTTGTAGCACGAGGGTTATCACAGATAGAGGGAGTTGATTATGATGGGACCTTTGCGCTGGTTGCTAGATTTTCTTCAATCAAAACAATGATCTCCATTATGGCCGAGATGGGTTGGAGGATTCATTAGATGGATGTGAAGACTGCTTTCCTCAACGGTCTTCTATAGGAGGAGATATATCTAGAGAAGCCACATGGCTTTGATATTTATGAGAGAAACCTCATGGCGTTTGCAGGCAGAAAAAGGCCTTGTATGGCTTGAAGCAAGCCCCTCAGACTTGGAACTCAAGGATTGGTTCTTATTTTCTTTCGATTGGGTTTCAGACGAGTGAGGTGGATCCCAACCTATACTACTCTATAGCTGGAGGTGTTCCGCTCATTCTTCTGCTATATGTTGATGACTTATTCATTACATGAGGAGAGAACCTGATTGAGGCATGCAAGAAAGATCTTGCTTTAGAGTTTTAGATGACCGACCTTGGGTTGATGCACTACTATTTAGGCATGGAGGTGTGGCAGGAGGATGGACATGTTTTCCTGGAGCAAGGAAAATATGTTGTAGATGTTCTGAGGAGATTTTGGATAGAGGATTTCAAACTCCTGTCCACAACCATGATTACCAACTAGAAGAAGATTCATGCTTATGAGGGAGAGTTGGTGGATCCTACTTTGTTTCATCAGCTTATTGATTCGTTGATGTATTTGGTCAACACCAAACCGTATATTATTTTTGTGGTGAACACTCTCAGTCAATTCATGGTGGAGCCTAGGAAAGTGCACTAGACAACTGCAAAACATATTTTGAGATACCTTGATGGGACTGTAGACTATGGTCTGGACTATAGGATGTCAGGTGGAGTGAGCTTGGTTGGTTTCACAACTTCAGATTGGGTAGGCAGTGCTTCAAACCGAAAGAGCACTTCCAATTGTTGTTTCAATTTGGGCTTGGAAATTGTGGCGTGGTTCAGTCAGAAGCAAAAGTCTGTTGCTTTGAGTTCTGCAGAGGTTGAGTACATGGCAGCCAGTCAAGATAGTTGTGAGGCATTATGGCTTCGCAAGTTTATGGTAGACTTATTTGATCAGGAGCTTAGGCCTACTAATATTCATTGTGAAAATCAGATTTGCATCAAGCTCTCTGAGAATCCAGTGTTTCATGAGAGGTCAAACCACATTGAGATCAGATACCACTTCATCATAAACTATGTTCAAAGAGGATTTGTAGAGTTACAGTACATTTCTACAAATGAGCAGGTAGCAGATATTCTCACGAAGCCTTTGGGAAAAGGAAAGCACATTCATTTCAGAGACAAAATGGGAGTGGTGAAAAACACCTTCCTCAGTAAGAGGGAGTGTTGAATTTTTACCTAGAAAGTATTTGTCCATTCATACCTTGGGGTGGACAATGACACTTTAAAAGTGGTCCCTAGATTATATAAAAATGTGAGATTGGCTTTATTTTATAAAGTGACCTTTTTCATGTGAGTTTGAGTTATAATGATTTTAAAGTGACTTTATGAGTTTAAAAGAGGGTGTGCATTAAATTCTCATGTATTAATTAAAAGTGATTTTTAATGAGGAAATGAGATGAGCCTTATATCTCATTTAGTTGGCTTTTAATCTAAGCCAATGATTTCGAGGTGGAAGTTACTTAAACAAAAAGGCTTGGGAAAGACAAATCTAATTCATTGTTCACATTTCAAAGAGACAATTTTTGGAGAGAAGAGAAAAACCAGAGAGGAAATCCTTGCACAAAATTCCAAAACTAGGAAGAGAAAGGAGGGCACAAATTTCAAGACAGATGAAAAAGAAAATGGCACATATCCCAATGCAGTCGCACAACAATTAATGCAGGCAGACCATACAACATTTAATGTAGGTCGTACAGGTCTATACAACACAAAAATCGAGGTGAAAGAGGGCTTGGTTTTCAAGGCATCCTTTGAATTTTGTACAACATGATTTTCAAGGTAGGTACAACATTTATTATTGTTTGTATAGCACAGATTTCGAGGCATCGTGTGCACAGAAATCAAGGTATTTGTACAGTCACACGTGTGACAAAAAATGAGGGTTTCGTACATCCAGTTGTCAGATTTTTGTTCTAGCACATTTTTTGAGATGGAAAAGAGACAAGTACTGTTGTATTTTGTTGAATTAAATTGTCTCTAAAGAAATAAAATCTCTCTAAAGAACAGGTTTTCCCTTAGGGGTTTTTCTTGGACAAATTTTGGTCAAAAATGAGTGTTTAATTTTCATGTGTGTTTCCTGATTTAAAATTTATCAGTAAGAGATTAGGGTTGTCATAAATTTTTAGAGTTAAAAAGTTAAAAATAAATCTCATGTGTTTCATGCTTTCAGTGAAAATTTTAATTTTTTAATGTATGTGCATGATGGGGTTTGGGCGTTAAACCATATGCAGCACTGAAAGTGAAACCGAGTTGGGGTTACCAAAAAAATTCACCCGTTGCACTTCCTCTTCACTCTTACAATCTCTTTCTCTCATAGTCTCTCTCTCACAATCACAGAGATTGATTTTGCAATGCTACAATACAATACACATTCGTATTACAATGGTTTCCTTTTATAAAGGTAATACCATAGAAAAATACCACAATATGCCAAAACCATGAGCTCGTAAATCACCCATTATTAACCAAGTCATGACTCTGAAATTACAACATTTTACAAAGCATTTTTTCCTAAATTTTTGCTACAAGGGTGCTGCCCTCGAACCCCTTTCAGGGGGGGTCCCAAAATAGTCATCACCTGCCTGGACCCCCCTGACGACTATAGTGGGGAGGAGATCCCCCCCACACCCCCCCATCAGGTGTGGGGATCCAAATATGACTGAAATAAAATCTCTGAATCATGAAGATCAGGCTCTACAACCAACAATCTCCCACCTAGGGATTGATCACAACAACTCCACCGCTACTGCGCTTACTGGACTATACTTTGAACCTTGGACATGGATACTTTGTCATCTTCACCTTCATGCTTGAAGGCCAATAGAAACTGAGAAGGAACTTATTTTCTCTCTGGTTACTACCTTTGTCAACATGTCTGCAGGATTCTGGCTAGTATGTATCTTTTCCAACTTTAACGGTTCATCTTCCAGAACAGACCTTATGAAATGGTACTTGAGTTGTATATGTTTAGTTCTTTGCAATATGAATGGCACTTTGGTTGTCACTGTACAACCTGCTATTGTCCTTGTTCTTACCCAATTCCTCCATGAACCTCTGCAGCCAAATCATCTCTTTACTAACCTCTATAGTAGCAACATACTCTACTTCCGTTGTTGAAAGTGCAACAGCCTTTTGTAGTTTTGAAATCCAACTTACTATTGTTCCACCCACAGTAAAGACATACCTTGTGGTGCTCCTCCTATTGTCTTTATCGCCTGCCATATCTGTGTCAACATGTCCCTGTAAAACAGTGGTTGAACCTCCAAAACATAATGCATGAGAAGTGGTACCTCTCAAATACTTGAGAATCCACTATACTACCCTTCAATGTTCTTTACATGGATTTTTCATATACATGCTCACAATTCTCACTACATGTGCAATATATGGTATTGTACACACCATGGCATACATTAAGTTTCCAACTGCTTATGAATAGGGAACCTTGGACATGTACTCTATCTCCTTTGTGTCTTGGGACACATCTCCTTACCTAGTTTGAAATGGTTGTCCAAAGGTGTACTAACTAGTTTTTCATTCTTCATTCTAAACCTATCCAACGTATTTTTTATGTACTCACCTTGAGACAATGTCAATTTGAGATTTTTCCTGTCTCTTGTTATTCTCATACCAAGGATTTTGTTTTGCAGCACCCAAATTATTCATCACAAATGATTTAGATAGTTTCATTTTGAGCACATTTATATCATGCATGTTAGGCCCTGCAATAAGCATGTCATCCACATACAATAACAAAATAATATATATTCCATTATCTAGCCTCTTGAAATAAACATAGTGATCAGAATGACATCTCCTATAACCATGTTCTGTCATAAACTTATCAAATTTTAAATACCATTACCTTGAAGTTTGTTTCAGGTCATACAAGCTCTTCTTCAACCTGCAAATCATATTCTCCTTCCCTTTGACCTCATACCCCTGTGGCTGCTGCATATAAATCTCTTCCTCCAAATCCCCATGGAGAAAGGTCGCTTTTACATCTTAACTATTCAAGATGCAAATCTTTTATCGCCACTAGACTTAAAATAGTCCTAATTGAAGTCATTTTAACAACAGAAGAAAATATTTCATCAAAATCTATACCTTTATTTTGTGCAAACCCCTTTACCACAAGTCTAGCCTTATACCGTTTCTTGTCTCCTTCTTCTTTCATTTATTTTGCAATGTTCTTTTACCTACATGCAACTCAACCAAATCCCAAGTCTTGTTTCTTACCATTGAGTCCATCTCCTCATTCATCCCTTGCTCCCACTTCTTTCTAGTTTCCACCTGCATTACCTCTTCATAACATTATGGTTCACCAAAGTCAGTCATCAATAAATAATATAGTGAAGGAGAGAATCATTCAAGGGGTCTACTTAACCTTGTAGATCTTCTTACACTTGTAGGAGTTTGAAGTACCTCTTGTTGTTCTTGATTTTATGGTACCTTTGGAACTCCATTTTCTTTGATTTCATCAAGCACTGTGCACTCTGTGTTTTCATTTTCCTCATTTCCCTGCCATTGATCTTCGTACATAACATTTTCATTGAATACTACATTTCTACTCCTAATGATTTTGTGATTTCATAATCCCATAAGCGATAACCAAAATCATCAACCATGTATCCAATAAAGGCGCATTTCTTGGATTTAACCTCTAGCTTTGTTCTATTTTATTTTTCAATATGGACAAATGCTTCACAACCAAAAGTTCTGAGAAATGAGTAGTTTACCTTTTTACCTATCCATGCCTCCTCTGGAATTCCACCATCTAAAGCGCTTGAAGGCCTTTTGTTTATTAAATAAGCAACAGTATCTACAGCATCAATCTGTAACTATAAGGGCAACCCTGCATGCAATCTTATACACCTTGCACGCTCCATGATCGTTCTATTCATCCTTTCTAACACCCCATTTTCTTGTGGTGTTCATGGGATTGTCTTCTCTCTGTGAATCCCATTGTATGAACAATAACTATCAAACTCCTTGTTGCAGTATTCACCTCCATTATCAGATCTGAGACACTTCAATCTTTTCCCTGTCTCATTCTCAACCAAAGCTTTCCACTTCTTAAAAGTAACAAACACATCATTTTTTTGTCTAATGCAATAAACCCATTTTTTTCTAGTTGCATCATCAATAAAAGTAACATAATAACAAGAGCCACGAAGAGATTGTACCTGAGTCAGTCCCCATACATCTGTATGCACAATCTCTAAATTTTCACTCTTCTTTTGTTTCCCAACCCTGAGAAATCTAACTCTCTTTAGTTTTCTTTAAACACGGTTCTCATAAAATTCCAAACGTAAACAAATAACCATTATCTCCCAACTGCCCTGTTGAAATCAGATTTCTTTTCATAGCAGGAATATGCCTTACATCTTTTGGCAACCATTCATTTCAATTATTTAACTTAATATGTACCTTATGCATTCCAACAATTTTACATAGTTCATCATCCCCCAATAAAACATGTTCAAAATCACCTAGAACATAATCATGAAAGAATTTCCTATGGGGTGTAGCAGAACATGAAGCCCGTGAATCTACTACCCAGTAATTACTAGTATTCTCTATGCAAGAATCAAGGCATCTTGTAACACATCACCTGCTACATTAGCTTCCTGATTAGTCTCCTGATGCCTATCTCATTTCTTCTTTGGAGCTTTGTAGTCTTTCTTCACATGTCCTCTCTTACCACAGTTCCAACACTCCATATTTCCAAGTCTGGACTTGGATCTACCCTTTTTATACTTGTTGTGATAACTCAGACTCTTTCCTCTCTCCCTTTGTCTTCCCCTGCTCTCCATGTTCAACGCATTACCTAATGTCTCACCTGTGTTTTTTCTTCGTATTTCCTCGCCAAGAATAACACCAACAACATCATCAAATTTAAGAGTGTTTGAACCAGAGATAGAGTTACTTACAACCATGACCAAGCTATTCCAACTTTTTGGCAATGAGCACAAGATTAGAAGAGCCCTAACCTCATCATCAAAGTTCACTCCTACATAACTTAGTTGATTAGTAATCGTATTAAATTTATGTAAATTGTCAACAACATATCCACCTTCTAACATCTTCAGATTAAATAAACACTTCATTAGAAATACCTTATTGGAAGTTTAGGGTTTTTCATAGAGCTTAGCTAATGCGCTCATCACACCCTCCATTGTCTTTTCTTTTGAAATGTTGAAATCCACCAACGAATCCAGGCACAACTGTATTGTTCTCAGTGCCTCTCTATCAAGAGCCGCCCATTCCTCATCCTTCATAGTCACAAGTTGTTTTGTTTTACCGCCCAAAGGTGGAAACAAATCCTTTTGGTATCGATAGTCCTCCATTTGCATCTTCCATAACTAGTAGTTTTGGCATTAAATTGATCAACCCTAAACTTCCATTTTTCTTCCATTGCTCCCACTCGAACCAGGAACCCTTCTTTCCTGCGAGTTTACCATCCAAATAGACCTTTTGGCTCTAATACTAATTGTTAGAAAACAAGATCGAGAGCAATAACAATAAACAATAAACAAAAAGCAAATATTAAAATACATTCCAAGAGAGAAACAAATATAATGTGGTTCACCCAATATGGGCTACGTCCACACCATAAATTGTCGGTCATTTATTATTATATCGTCCAGCATAATGAAGGTATACAACCTACATCAACCCCACTGCAGTTCCTCTTCACTCTCTCACAGTCTCTCTCTCACAATCACAGAGATCGTTTTTACAATGCTACAATACAATACACAGTCGTATTACAATGTCTTCCTTTTATAAAAGGAAAACCATAGGAAAATACCATGGACCCGTAAATTACCCATTATTGACCAAGTCGTGACTCTGAAATTACAACATTTTACAAGGCATTTTTTCCTAAAATTTCACTACGAGGGTGTTTCCCCTGAACCCCCGCCAAGGGGGCTCCCAAAATAGTCGTCGCCCCCTCTGGACCCCCCTAACAACTATAATGGGGGAAAATCCCCCACACACACCCTCGTCAAGTGTTGGGATCCAAACACAGCTGAAATAACATCTATGAATCAGGAATCTCAGGCTCCACAACCAATAAACATATTCAATCCAATACACAAACACATTTTAAAACAAACGTATTCAACTTGTTCACAATGTAACAACGTACATGTTGCACCTGAAGGAAATGCAATTGTTTGGAAATACTATGCCATTCTCACTAGGAATTACGCTCCGCTCAGCTCGCAGTCCACACTATTAGCATAAGATTGTATTTAAGAGCCCATCATTCAATCACTTAAGGTGGATGCTATTCAACACAATTGTTTCAACAATAAGGTCGAGGTTGATTCCAAACAAAATTCCCACATCTAATCCCTTTCTAATCGTTGAACATACCTTTTCTCGAGAGGACTTACTCATCTCGTCCAATATAAAGTGCACACAATCGCTCAACCTGTTTTCATCTTCTCTTAGTAATTGCCTTGTGGCTCCTTTTTCCACAAGACTAAATTTGGGTTTCGCTCTAGATCTATAGAAGGATCTTTTATCAATCTGTAACTAATCTAGCTCCTGGGTCGAGGGAAGCCTTTTCAAGAAAAACACAAGGCAAAAGCTTGTTCGAAAGATCCTGCATCTAAGTCAATGGATCATGAAGTGTCGTTTCTAGGGAAACCGCCCTCGACAAAGTCGATCTTCAGTGGGAGCAGCTAATAAGTTGTTATGCGCAACAAACAAAAGACTTTGCAAGATGAAACAACATTCACAGTTTTGGGAGGTGAAAATCATGAATGCAGCTAGTCGGTAGAATTTCAAATTTCAAATTGTGCGTAGTTATGAAGCTTTCTAGGCATGCCAACTTTTCGTGCAGACTACCTTGAAACTTAAAACACATCATATGGCATCATGGCATACAATGACATCATGGGTGGGTGAAACTAAGCTCGATGGTTATTGCCTTCCAAGTAGCGGTCGTATACCACAAATTTCTCGCCATAAAAAAGAGACGCAGTGACACACAAGGAGGGTTGAGATATGTCAAAGGCCCTTGCAGCAAACTTAAATAGTTGAGATATGCCAGAGGCCCTTGCAGCAAACTTAATTAGTTGAGATATGTTAAAGGCCCTTGCAGCAGACTTAATTAGTCTGTTGCCTCGTGCATATTGCTTGCCGCCCCACACAAGGAGTGCCCTTGATAAATGTGCCAAGGTTGTTGTAACTTCCTTCAACAAAAGATAAAATAATCCTAGTGAAGTTTGCCAAGTTTGTTGGATCCATTCAAACCATGAGCAAACACCACAAGTTGCAAGGAGTTCCCATGATAAATGTGTCAAGATTGTTGCAACTTCCTTCAACAAATTGATAAAATAATCCTAGTGAGGTTTGCCAAATTTGTTGGGTTCATTCAAACCATGAGCAAAAACCGCAAGCTAATCTTCAAAACCAAGTGTCTTTTTCCAAAAACAAATCCATTCAAACAATAAGCAAAAACCACAAGCTAATCTTCAAAACCAAGTGGTGTTTTCCCAAAACCATGAGCACACAAGTAAGAGCCTTAGAGAAATGTGCAAAGGTAGTTACCCTCTTCATCAACAAAAAACATATAATATTCCTCCATATGCCAAGTCGCCACAACAAAACCATGCAGATGGTCCTAAGAAAATGTGTCAACCTCTTCAAGCCATTTAATAATATTCTAATGCATGCATGCCTCATAAGAAAATGTATCAACCTCTTCAAGCCATTTAATAATATTCTAATGCATGCATGCCTCAAAATATGTGTTGAGAAGGAGGTCACTTCAAGAAGAACAATAGTTTACCTCAAAATACCTCCATCCAATTGTGAAACCAAGCAAGAGTTTGGCACTATAGTATTAGGCTTTCATGTGCTCAAGTCAAACAACCCTCTTCAAGCCATTTAATAATATTCTAATGCATGCATGCCTCAAAATATGTGTTGAGAAGGAGATCACTTCAAGAAGAACAATAGTTTACCTCAAAATACCTCCATCCAATTGTGAAACCAAGCAAGAGTTTGGCACTATAGTATTAGGCTTTCATGTGCTCAAGTCAAACAACCCCAAAATCATCCTTAACATGTCTGCATAAGGGAGCGCTCAAGCTAGGATCATAGTTGATGCTTATATAAAGTAGCACATGTGAAATCCAACCATAGCTCCTAGGGTGTTCCTATTAATAGGCTTCAACACAACATCATATATGTTGGTAATCATGTTGGAACTTGGAACCACAAAGAAAGGTCAATATGCAAGCACCCTCGGAGAGAATGACACCCAAAATGCTAGGGCACTCCACCTCAACATATCATAATCAAACCTTTGGGAAAGCACCTTCAATCTAATCATCACATCCAAGCATCATATTAAGAACAGAGGGAAACACTAAGTTGATGGGTTCCCACTCCATGAAATGCACCAAGGATAAGTAAATATATCAAAGCTAAGAAAAAGCAAGCCTTCATCCGACTTCAACAATGTACTGCAACATCAAGATATAAACCCCTTAGACCACCATTAGCACAATGAAACATATCACCCAACACATGTTAGCAAACATCATAGCATCAACTCAACCAAAGGAAGTATCATCTCTAAGCCAAAGTACACATGCATCACTACTCTATCAAAATCATCTAGCAATGGCATCCAGCAAGCCCGATCTTTGTGATCAAATTCACAAGTGTTGTGATGAAATCACAAATGCAAGTCTCATCCAACATCAAGAGTAGTAGACAAAGAGGTATCAAATCCCTTGAGGTGAAAACCTATAGATTGCAGAAACTTGAAGAAAGTTTTACACCTCAAGATATTTGATCCCTCTTGGCTCATAATAAATACGGAGTTAAGATGAATCTACACTTGTAATTTGTTTCAGTCTAACTGTTCAAGTTGTATCTACTGAAATCTTATATCCTATTCCTATCCCAGGAAGTTGTATCTATTGGAATCTCCTCCCTGCAAATAGACTAAACATGGTTTAAGTACATATGTCAACTTCAAAACCACTAAACAGAATAAGTGTTTTTCTTCCAAAATACAGTATTGAGAATTGTAAGTATTTTTCAAAAAATATACAATCTGTGTATATATTAAATGTAAATTTGTTCTCAATATGATGATATAAAATTGTAAGTATTTTTCAAAAAATATACAATCTGTGTATATATTAAATGTAAATTTGTTCTCAATACGATGATATAAAATTACGCTTATTTTCCCAAAGAAAAACAGTATTGAGAAAGAATAAAAGTTTTTCCTAACAAAGTACGAAATTTAAGCATTGTTATGACTTTTTCATTAAAATCCATATAAATTGGACATGCGTGTCCAAGATTGCAAAGGACATAACTTGAAAATGGTTCTTGCAAAAGATATAACTTAAAAATGAAATGATCGAGAAAAAAATAGAAAACCTTTTTCATACAAATCAGTTTAAATTACGCAATATGAAGGTATGCAAGATCACAAAGAACATAACTTGGGAATTGCTAAATGAGAGAAACAAAAATAACTCTTTTCATACAAATCCATCTAAATTGCACAACATGAGCACATGCAAGATCACAAAGAACATAACTTGGAAATTGCAAAATGAGGGAAAAAACACGACATAACGTTACACAACTTCATTTCCAATATCTTGAATGCAACCTAACTTCATTTTCCCAATATCTTGGACATTCTTCTTTACATGTGCAGAAACAATTATGACAAAGAAACCCAGAAAACTTTATACGAAATCGCACTTTCTATTGTTACTTGGGAAAAAAATTAACGCTAATATGATGCTTTTGGAATTAACCCTAATTAATTTAGGGTGGTAAAAATGAATGATCGTTTTGAAAATTAACAATCAATAAGCCATCCCAGCAAGGCCACAATTCACAGCAGGGCACGCATTTCACAATTCGAGAAAGCAACTGATAAAGCTAATACGATGCTCTTGTAATTAACCCGTAAAAAATTAATAATTATTTGGAAAAGTAACAATCAATTAGACATCCCAGCGGGCCACCATCAGCAGGACACGAAATTCATAGTTCAAGAAGACAGATAACCTTTCGCATACATCAAGCATAAAGTTTTAATTGGGATATTACAACTTGGTTTAATCAACTCCAGCTTATGCATGCGTGAGGATTCCAGTGAATGGCTCTATTACCACTATTGAGTGTTCCTGTTACCCATTCCTATTGAATGTTCCTATTGTCCATTTTTGACAGGGGCAAGCAAAAAATAACCCATTTAACAGGTATGAGACAAAAGATCTGAAAAAGGAATCTTAAAAAGCGTTGGGATATGTTTCTGAACATTATAGAGATAATAAACCAAAACCCATTGAGTTAGGTCAATCAGTTTGAATAAACTGTTTCAAGCCAGAGTCACTGCCAGGTCTTCGGTTCTAATCCAGCTGATGTTAGATTCTGGATGAATCCTTCTGCTGGCTATTGTAGCTATAGCTGGCAGTTGAGACACCTTCAATCAAAGATATTCCAGAGTAAGAGGGGATCCGAATAGGTTTTTTCTTGGAAAAGAAACAAGAAGCCAAAGTTGGCCTACAGCCTACAGGACATGATGCCAAAATTCCCAATGATGTTAGTACCAAAGTGTAAATATATGCTATCACAAAAGGCCAGGGACTTTACTCCAAATCCAACTTTTCTATTGGAAAAACTTCTGATATGGATAACATCTTATAAAACATCTCCATCTTGGAATTGTTATGTATGAGTCTAGATGAAGCCGACTTCGGTTCTTGTCTAGCTGACGTTAAGAGTCTGGATGAACCCTGCTGGTGGTTATTGTAGTTGGCCGTTGAGATGCCTCCCATCAAGATATCCTGATGAAAAAGGAGATCCGACGAGGATTTTCTAAGGCCAAAGATGGCCTACAAGGCATGAAGCCAAAATTGTCATTGATGTTAGTTCCAAAGTGAAAGAAGATGCTATCACAACAACCAGGGACTTGCACTCCAAAGCCAACTTCTCTATTGGAAAAATTATTGATATAGATAACATCTTATAATACATCTCCATCTTCCAATAGTTATGTATGTAGGATATGCCACTGTATTGCGATAAAAGGGGAGTACACTGTTAAATGAAATCCCAACAAAACAATATGTCATTACCAGGAACATCAAATAGATAACAACCACGAGCCAAAGACAGCCCATAATGCATGACCCCAAAAGCATACACAAAATGTAAAAGAGGAATAACCACAGCTAAATGGGAATAATACCCAGAGACAAAATGACTGGAAGCATACATAAAATCTAAAACTGGGAATAAGCAGAGAAAAAAAATGGAACATGGCATTACTCAGAGTGATAGCGTAAAACTGATTTCAAATTGTTAACAAAATCATAAAGGAAGAAAGAAAATTCTGACCCCTATAAATTCACAACAACTACCCAAATCAAACACCATGAAGTTTAAAACTTCAAATTAGCCTTGCCTTGTGGCTGCAGCGAGAAAGGAGAAGAAATAATGAGAACCTTCAATATTTACAAAAATGAAAAACAGCTGAAGCAGTGACATGGATCCAAGCTGTTCTAGAGGGATTGGAAATGGAGAAGTGAGAAGCCCTCCTACATAAGACCAAGATCTTATGATATGGTGAGGCACACTGACAACATTGTCCCTCACTTGAACAAAAAGTGAGGTGAAGCATCATGTGGTACACTGGTTGAGGAGGTGTCAGTCTATCTAGTAATCACATTCTTCTTTAAGCACAAAATTTGGGGCTGGTTCTTGCTCCATCAAGGATTCACCATCAAGATTAGTTGGGGTAGTACCTTCTCCATCAAGGATTCGTTATCAAGGGTAGGTTACATAAAACAGGTGTGATAGATGCTAGTGTGCTTCGTGTGGCAGAGATGAAATAAATGAGCGTGTTTTTCGGAGATGTAGCACTGCTCAAGTGTTTTGACAACACTTGAACAGGGTTTCTGGCTGAGTTTCACTTCTTTACTTTCCCGCTTTCACGGAAGAGCCCTCTTCTGGGTGACACTTATATGATTAGGAACAGTTGCAAATCACTATGGTATTCCGTACAGTTGCTTGCTATTGGCTTTCTATGGAGGCATTGATGTATTGGCTTTCTGTGGAAGCATTGATGTAAACAATTTTTAGGAAGACCCTTTCCTTTTAGTCTAGGGAAAAGAATAAGCTTTAAGCAAGAGTTGGCTTTGCTTTTGTGAGTCAAATTCATTATTTCTCGTTGTGATGTTGAGTCTCTTTCTTGGTGTGTATGCTTGCCCGTTTTACCATTTTAGGGCAGGGTTTTTAAACCAAGAGTTAGCTTTGCATGTGAAAGTCAAATTATTGTTTTCAGTTGTGATGTAGAGTCACTTTCTCTTGGTGCTTTCTTTTTTGGCCTTGGTTTTCCTGGGTACCCTTGTTCAGGCAATATAATTTTCTATTCCATGATGCACCTATTCGTTCTATTAAGTAATAGATGCCTCAGTTTCGAAAAAAAAAGACCTACTGTCCAGACAGCAGTAAGATTTAAAATACACTACCCAAATGCCAGTAAGATTTCACATGTTGGCCAATAAAAGACTCTTTCTCTATCATAACTTGCATCCATAGAAGCAGGAAAGCAACATTAGTGAACTCACCCACTCTTACGGTGAGTTTTTAGAATCTAAACTATATTGAGTGTGATGTAGAGTCACTGTTTTCACTTGTGAAGTAGAGACACCTTCTCTTGGTGCTTCCATTTTTGGCCTCGTTTTTCCTGGTTACCCGTGTTCGGGCAATATACGTTTTTATTCCATGATGCACCTATTTGTTCCATTATGTAATAGATGCCTGAATTTCGAAGAAAAAACCACTGAACTGCACAGACAACAGTAAGTTGAGAAAAACTACCCAAATGCCAGTAAGATTTGACATGTTTGCTAATAAAAGACTCTTGCTCTATCATAACTTGCATCCCTAAAAGCAGGAAAACAACATTAGTGAAATTACAAGACAAATCTCTCTCACTCTCACAGTGAGTTTCTAGAATCTAAACTATATTTATGTTCTATGATTAAGTGCAGTTAAATTCACTAACCGTCAATAAAACTTCCTCTCTTGGACACAAACAATTATGTGCCAAAAAGAAAGAAAACGCACTACAAAGTAGAATTGTAGACCTATAATGTCAGATTGCAAAAATAAAATTTAACATCAAAATAGTGGCCAGAGATGCCAATAGTTGACGAGACTCAAAACTAAGCATATGCCTCACCAATAAGATTCTCTCCTAAATGAGAGCGTCATTTAACTCCAACTACAACTTTGAGGAACTCAAGCTTCTCCTTTGCTTTGGCCATATCAAAGGTATCCTTAAGAGATCCAGGGGGTTCAACACCTGTGAAAACATAGAGTGCCTTTATTTCCTCAACATAAGAGGGGTGTGGAGCTTCTGTGTATCCCACTATCTTTCTGACTGCATGAATTTCTTCCCATATATTTTCAACACGATCAAAATCCTGCAAAACATCAACCAGCTGCAATTTTTTCAACCCTCATCATCAGTTAAATTCAACATTGTCGATCAAACACTTCAATTCCCTTTAGCATCTTAAGACATGAAGAAAGGACATTTTGATGACCACTAACAAAGGCAAAAAAAAACATTTTTTCTTAAATCTATTGTTTCCATATCATGTCAAAAATGCATGATCAAACTACATCAGTGATTTCAAAAAGCAATCCATTTTAGAGGACATAAAAAAAGCACATTTTGATAGCTACTAACAAAGGCAAAAAGTACAACTTTTCCTTAAATCTATTGTTTCTATATCATGCCAGAAATGCATGATCAAACTAAATCAGTGATTTGGAAAATCACTCCATTACAGAGAATATGGTCAGAACAAATATGTGATTCAGTTCAAGAAGCCTACCCAACCAATCTCAGTAAACAATGCCAAATAGCTAAAACCAACTAGGAAAAGAGAGGAAAAGGTTATTTGATAAGAACAGATATCAAAGTTCCGACACAAATAAAAAACAAACACATCTCGTCTAAAACTAGGATAGATCCATCTTAACCATAAGATCTATCGAGCATAGTTACATGTATCGGTGATATAAGTAAAAGTGGCATTCTCCTTAACTTTCATTTTCTATCCTTTTACTTAAATTTTTAACATTACCATTAATTGTTTCAGCCTTTCAGGATGTTTGAGAGTGGTTCCAACCTCATCGGACTTCATATGCAAAAAGTAGAATTTTAGATCCCATTCTGAATTCAACAGACTTAATAGTTTTCAGGATTTCAAGATTGCAACAATTCCACTGGATTTTATCAAGTATGAAGGTATGGGATTGGCATTTAATCAAGCACATCAACCCCTCTATGTACCTCGATGTTGCCGGCATTGACTGTTGAAATCTTTTATCATGGCCTTAATAAAAATGTACCCTTCACTCATTAAGCATGGGAAGTTTCATCAATTTGTAGAGTGTTGACTAATGTCATTGGAGGATCAACTTCGAGATTTGAGGTAGAGGCAAGGGCTAGAGCCTAGAGGACGGCGGCATAGGGTGCTATTGATGAATAGGATCCCAATATAGGCAATAATTTTTATGATATGCAGTTATAGGAGAAGATAACTCACATTGGTTTCCACCTCAGCCCCATTACCTTCCACCATATCCCAAGTAGTTGGAACTTCCAATTTGACACCTAACTAATCCAAAGCACCTACAAGACCCCCTACTGTGTCCAGAGGAAGAGTGGTGCCCCTTGCTGTAAGGTTTGTCGTTACACCAAAACCTGCAGATGTTGATGAACATTTGAAACCCAACACAAGGCCCTATCACCAGGAAATTCCCAGAGGTGTGGCGGTTATACCATGTTGTTGTACCGATACTCCAACACCCCCCTCCAGCGTAGGTTGGGGGAATTGAACCTGAGACCTATGCTCTAATACCATGTAAGGTTTGTCATTACACCAAAACCTGCAGATGTTGATGAACATTTGAAACCCAACACAAGGCCCTATCACCGGGAAATTTCCAAAGGTGCGGCGGTTATACCATGTTGTTGTACCGATACTCTAACACTTGTCTATAAAAGAGGTAGAGGGGATCGATGATTCCTACTATTTATCATTGTACTATGTATTATCTAGATGCCTCATGAGTCATGATGATTCATCTCTTGAAAGACATTTATTTTGATCATTTGATGTGATTGTCTATCATTCCATCAAGAACATATTTCAGTATTTTCAATTTATAGTCGATACGTGATCATGATCCACCATTTGACATCTTATGCATCTTATATATTAGTTGTATTTTCGTATTATGTAGCAATGTGTTTATTTGATGTTGTTGTTACTTTAGATGTTAAAAAAAATGAAAAAAATGGTTATTTTTGTAATTTTTATGTTTTACGACATTTGCCGATATTTTCGTCATTATTGTCGATAAGTTACATTCCAGACCCTCGGCAATATATTCACCGACATGATATATGTAACTAGTATCGAGTGCTTAGAGGGATAAAAAAACCCAACTTTAAATACAGATAAAAACAAACGCATCTGGTCTGAAACTAGCATAAATCATTCCTAGCCCCGTGTCTATTAAGCACCAAGAAAATAAAAAAACCTAGGTGCAAACCTCTCACCCCTCTTCTGCTTAAAAGATCTGGGTTTAAAAAGAATCTAAGCTGGCTTTTTGTTATGTTATGGTAATTAATTAAAATAAATAAAGGTTGTTTTTCTTGACATCATGATAATGAACAAAAATTAGACTTGCATCAAAACTTTATTTTTCAATTTATTTTATTCCTGTTACACACATGTAACATGACACGGAGATCTGTTTGACTCAAGGACAAAACCATTTGACTTGAAACTAGAATAGAATCATCTTAACCCTAGATCTACTAAGCACCATGAGGGACTAACCCTGGATCTATTAAGCACCAAGAGGGACTTAAAAACCTTAGTGTAAACCTCATTGCACTTAAAAGCTCAGAGGTTGAGATACATATATGTTAGTTTTATTTTATGTTATGGTAATTAATTAAAATATTAGAAAACAGAGGGAGTCGACCCTAAGGCAAATCCATCATTCAACGGATTAGTGTTTTCTTCAATCATTTGCAAATTGGAATCATCTACCAGATTTACCACCAGATTAGGCTTGAGAGCAACGGTCAAGGTGAGCTAAGGAGGTGGCGGCCATTCTTCATTTTGGATGGCTCTTGGGACCTCGGTTGCAGTAATAGTGAATTGTCAATAAATAAAAACAAAAATATCTCAAGTACCCTTCAAATTTTGACTATATAGAGGCACTTATTCCAAAGGAATCCTTTCTCTTGAGCAATTTCTTCTCACATATACATATCGATAGTTTGTATGTGCAAGCAACCACGTGATGAAGAGCAACCCAATCTCCATCTACTAGAGCCACCCATTGCCACAATGAAGAACAATCAAAGCCTTATGGCTCGATCCCCTGGAGCAATCCCAAAATCCTCAAGTGAAAATTGAAATCATGTGCTTGACCAGGGCTCTCCAAAGGTCAAAATTAACCTATGAATGATGTTTTTCTTTGAATGTGGGGCTATTCCTACCACTAATAAGCCTAGAATAGGTTGTGCATATTATCTATACTCTCTATCTCTGGTAAACATGACTAGGTCATAGGGACACCTGCACAAACAAGTTGAATTATGATGGATCTCTCTGAATGGAAGCCTTCTTTATTCTTATGAATGCCTTTGAATTAATATGAATTGTGAATCACGCAATGAATACCTTCAAATTGTGAATGCCTTTACATTGATATGGGTTGTGAATAACGCAATGAGTACCTTCAAATTGATTGGAGCTATGGATACCTTTTTTATTACTTTCAAATTGATGCAGGATATGGTGAGCTAGGCCAAAGCTAATATGACGACTCTCCTTCCTCTCTTCACTAGATCTTTAGGTGAAGAGATGAAGGAGAGCTATTCTAATATTTGAAGCTAAGCTAGACGTGATTAGAATAAATGGGGAGCTTTTCATTGAAAATGGTGAGGCCCTTCAATCAACCCGATTCGTCTGCACTAGATATTGAAAAAGTTGAACCCCTTCCCCTTGGAACAATGTCGAAGCTAGTAGCAAAGAGTATGCAGAAGGACGATAGAACTTGGAACGTCGAGGAGTGATTTTTATTTCCTTTGCCACATGCCAGATGAGGCAACTTTCAAAAAGTGGTGTTTGTTGAACTGAGAGGCAAAAGGAGTCTCGTTGAATTGATATTAGGGCTTGGGATATAAATATGTTTGTCTTCTATTTAACATGGAAGTGGAAGCTCAACAAGTTCTTCAATATGGTACATGGCATATTGCAAGATCCCTAGCTTAGGTGCAATCCTACAAAGCAGATTTCAATCTAGATGATAGAGGGAAGGCCAACTATCCTTTGTGGCTCAAAGTTTCATGTGTTCCCTGTCGATCTAAGGCCCTTTGTGGATTTGCTTGCGCAACTGTTTGGCAAGGTTTTACCCCTGATGAAAAGCGTAACTCCTTCCAACCTAATCAGAGAGTATGTGTGGAGGTTGATTTCAAAAAAATAAACTGCCTCCATTTATTTTAGTGATGGTTATAGATGGCGGCCATCAATAAAAGGTGCAGTATTTGAATTCGTCAAATGCTTGTTTTTCCTGCCAAGCATAGAATCATCTTATCTGTGATTGTCCTCACTGAAAACTCTCTCTAGGGGATTCCCAATCTATAGGGGATGAAGGTGTTTCAGCTACAGTGGCTTAGCCCGACAAGGTTGGTTTATTAGTTGGTTCATTCTTGATTACCAAGGATGGCACCCCTTAGGTTTCTGCTAGAGGGTTTGTCCCCCCTTTCGCACCCTAATCTAGCACCAGGGAAAATGGAGAAGTGATTCAGAAGATCCATAAAGGTGTTGGAGGTTCGACACAGCAGTCAGTTTACAATGGCTCTAGTGGCCCTCTAATCAACCCTAGGGCCAGATCATGCAAACAGCTTCAATGAGTGGTAATGTTTAAACAGAAAAGATGGAGGTAGATGCAGGCTAGCAAGTCAATTCTAACAAACGCAAGTGGGCTTTGTCTCCCACTACTTTGGAAAAATCTAGTAGTGTTCTGAGCCCCACTTCAAAAGGCAAATCCTTCAAGGAGGTTGTGACCCACTATCTTGAGAGGTAGGCATCCTCCTTGGCAATGACCAATAAGTTTAGCTCCCCAACCAATCCCTTGTTCCTTGAATGACGCTCTCCCTTTTTCCATGTAATGTCAAAGGAATGGCAATCCCAAAGTAGGAAATAGGTTGTTTGAGGACTTCTTCAAAAAGTCAATCCAAAGCTAGTTTTTTACAAAAGGTCAAATCAACTTCATAATTGCATGACTTATGTTTAGAATGGTCCCTTCTGGGCCACGGATCATGATCAAGGAGGAGGGGTGATGTTAGCCATTTTTCTTCTTTGCAGAGTTTCGCCACAACCTTTGGCAATGACCTGAGTCACAGATGTGTATGGATCACTATTATGTTTCACAAGAGATTAGTTGAGTTGTCATGTTATATGCACCAAACCTTAGCTCTGAGCATACTCATCTCTAGACATGGATGAAGGCCTTTCTTCCAAATGTAGAATGGATTATTGGCGGAGACTTTAACATGGTTGAATGGGATGGTGACAAGGGAGTAGGCAAGTTCAATGATCAAAGATTCAAAGAAGCATGCATGGACTAAGTGTAAAGCCTCTCTTCATCTTTTTGACATGAATTTGGGGAAGAAAGGTCTGGACTACGATGGATGGTTTACTTGGTCCAATTTTAGATAAGCCTCTACCAGAGTTTAGGCTAGACTAAATCGAATTTATGGCCCCAAGGACAAAATCTCCTTTTTCAATACTCTGTGTCCAATTGATGTTTTCGTTGTAGCTATTGGGTTCGAATTACCCACCCATTATGACCTCTATTTCGGCAAGGCATGTGGTAGACTCCAAGCTTTTGTCTTTGTTCAAGCTTAATGTCTCCCATCTGAAATCTCTAGAGCTTGGGTGCATATTGTTTAGAATCTTATTTGGCCTCAAGGGGACAAAGGTTGGATATTGTGGTGAGAAGCGGCTAATGGTCATTCTGTGAAGTTCATGAGGGGGTGGGGTCGCACAATCACATGGATCCATAGCATAGGAGGAAACTTCAGGAGGACCAAAGGCAGCTAGTGAAGGTGCGTACTCTTCTAGAGGAGGACCTGCATAACATTGCCCTCCAAGAGGATGCAACCCATTTTGAGATGGTAGTGCATAAGGAGTATATTGCCAGAGGGGCTCGGGTTCATGCCAGATTGCAATGAATTCAGGAGCGCAATGAGGGGTCTAAGTTCTTCTTTGACTTCCTGAAGAAGAAAGTGGTAGCTAACAGGGATTTGGGTCTATGGTGTACGGACATGACTCTTGAGGAGAACCCAATTGAGATCTGAGGTATGTTTTGTGATCATTTTCAAACTATTTTCTCTTCTTACCCTCTATCAAATTTAGTTATGGCTTCCAAGGATGCCTGATATAGAGTGGTTTTGCACAAGGTGTTGGTTGGAGCCCTGGACAAGTTGGATGGAGCATTCACAAAAGATTAATTGTTTGCATCCCTCTCTTCCATGTAGAGTGGGAAGTCCCTAGGTATTAACGGTTTACCTTGTGAGTTTTACAAGGTGATGTGGGACACGATAATGGAGGATTTTTGTAACCTTGTGCAGGAATTTTTTTTCTACTGGGAACCTTTCAAAATCTCTTAATTAAGGCCCCATCAAGCTTATTCCAAAGAATTCGTCCAGAGACACCATTGTGGGTGGCATTTGACTACCTTGTTGAGCTTCCCCTACAAAATTATGGCAAAAGCTTTAGAAATGAGAGTCTGCCATTTGGCCTAGAAAATTGTTCGTTGGCTGCAAACATGCTTTGTGCAAGGACAATTTATTTTGGATACAATATTATCAACTTGGGAGGCCATGGAGTGAATCAGGGAGACTAATCAACATGCCTCTTTTTGAAAATTGATTTCAACAAAGCTTATGATTTAATGACTAGACATTCCTTACCGACATGTTGATTTGCCTTGGGTTTGGACAACAATGTGTTAATATGATTAGCACTTTATTTTCACGTGCCTTTGCTTTTGTTTTAATGAATAAGGTTTTGTCTTCCGCATCCATCTTCACAAATCCATCTGGGAAGGATGTCGAATGGCCCCTTATCTTTATGTGTTGATAGCGAATGCTCTTGGATATTTGTTGGAAGTGACCCACTTTTAGGGCCAACTTTGAGGTATATCTCTGCCTGAGGGAGGGAGATGGTTAATAATCACTTTGCATATAACTATTTTTTGTTGGTTTTTGTTGACTAAGAGTTAGTTGCATCCATTAGGGATTGTCTTGTTGGATCCGTAGCAAGGCTCAATTTTTTCAGTTGGAGTAGATTCTACACTCTTATTTATGGGCTAAGTATGGTGTAGCTCATGGTCTTCCCATGCCCCTTGGAATGCCTGCAACATTCCCAAGGATGAGGGAGGCCTCGATTTGATTGATGTTGTGACTCAAGCAACATTTTGGTCGTTGAATGGGTGGTTAGATGTCTGGAGAGCTCCTCCTCTTGGCAGCTTTTAATGCAACACAAATTTCTCTCGACCCTTCATGTTGGCAAAATCAAGGGTCAATTTGGTTTATGTGATATCATTTTTGCTCCTCATAATTTCCATATTGCAGGATCTTTCATCTACAAGAGTATTTGGGTATCCTAGAGGAGGGTGGTAGGTCTGGTTAGTTGGAAAATGCCAAGCAGTAGATTGGGTCGAGATCTATCCAAGAGGATGATCTCGAGGTGGAAGCAGGACAATACTTGTATCTTTGACTTGCCTCAATTTCAAACAAGGCTTAGCAGAAAGAGCATTTTCCTTCGGAGGGATATTTAGGACTCCAATAGTCGTTCTCGAAAGAATGGTGCTTAGGGGCTTGAGAGTTTTCTTTGTCTTTTGCAGACCAACCCACCTTTTTGGTGATAATTGGGCTTATTCCTCAAGGATATCATTTTAAGATGAATCTTAAAATGGGAGAGGCTAGGATTGGAGTCTCGAGCATCCTTTAACCCAGTATGATTCTCGTAAGCTCTACTCCATCCTACATCAACGACATGAGTTAGGTCCTGTCCTTAATGCCTAGTGGAATTCTTCGGATGTTAAGAGTCGATGGATTCAACGATTGCATGGTCTCTAGTCAATTAGAGTTTCCTATAAGATTTGGTTATTTGCTTGGTTGGTGATTTATCAAGGTCTTCCCTTCAAGCCCTAGCTGACCAAAAGCGATCTTTCTGAGGGCCTTTGCCTTTTTTGTTCTAGGTCAAAGTCAATGAAACATATTTTTGGGAATGTTCTTGTTATCACTCAAGATGTAGTTGCCACTAAAGGTATTCTATCAGAGACGACAAAGGGGGGACAGCTAACCAAGTGACACAGCAAGGGCCTTGTCCACTTCTGATAGAGTAGTTTTCATCCCGGATGGGTTCTTCTCACTTTAGATCAAGCTAGGAGAAAGATCAAGGGGGAGACCCTTGTTATCCAATGAAGGCCAATGAATCAAGACAAGACACACAAGCAAATCTAAACAACAATAAAACAATGATGCCTTGAATTGTAAACCCTAGATCTATTAAATGACTGTGGGATTCAAGTGTTAAGTATAGGTTGAGAAGGCTTAATAATGTAAGAAATGTTCAACCACAAATATTTACCCCCACAATGAGAGTAACAAACTATATCTAGAGGGATTGAGTGCCAATGAAGAAATACCCAATTTGTCACACCTAGGGTTTAGACAATATAATGAATATGCTCACAAATTAGGGTTTTAATGAATTATTAGCACTCTAATTAGTTAATTGACGTAGGATATGGACTCTAAACTCAAATCAAGCAACACCCAAATCACCAATCTAACAAAATTATCAACTTTCCAAGGAGGGCGAATTGCCCCAAAGAGGACCAATGCAAGTGAAAGGGTGAATGGAGTCGAATTAAGATCAAATTTGGTCTCTAAGGAGTTTAGATGACTTCCAACTTGGGTTTTCAATTTCAAGCACAAACGATGACCTGGTCTACTACTTTTAAGAAATGAGGGTTTTAAACTTTGAGAAAATAAGGCGACTAATGGAATAGATCCCGGAATACAAAAATCTTGGAAGAAAATACCTAGAAAACTTGTGGTCACCAAGTACAATGATGATCTTTCCACCCAAAACCAACTACGAGCAAGATCTAAGAATTTCCAAGTGAAATCGATTTCTCTCCAAACAAGCCAATGTGCCCCTCTCTTGCAAAACAAACAACCCAGCAAGTTAGATTTGATCCACAAAAGAAAGATAATGAAATGCAAGACAACTCATGAAATCACAATGATCCTGAAAGTTGCAAGAATGAATTCCCTGAGTTGAAATCAATTTGGGAGAGAGAGATGGAGTCTCCCCACAAACACACTCTCACCAAGTCACAACCTGCAAATACCACACGACCCCTGCAAAATGTTAGATTTTTAATGGTTATACAATATCTAAGAACATTTAGCATCATAACCATAAGCAAAAGATCATTGAAAGAAAGACAAGTACAGCAACACAAGAGAACACAAAGATTTTCCTCGGGGAAGCCACAAGGGAGAAAATCCCGCAAAACTTCCTCAGTATAGAATTCAACCAAGTACAGTGTAAAACCCCAGCAACAAGAATAGTTGCTCATCTACCACAGTAGACTCTCTCTTGCACAATGCTCGAGTGTAAGGTGTGTCCAAATGAGAGAGGCACCTCACCTATTTATATTCATTAGGTGAGTGACTCAACTAACCAACTAGGTCGGCCAAGTTCCCTAATTAGGGTCAACCTACCTAGGAAAACACAAAATACATTTTATATATTACTTTTGTGGGTACTATTGCCCCGACTTACAACAGAGGTTTTACCTCATGAATTTTACATGACCAATTACATCAAGGACATCTTTGAATAGAGGAATAACATCTCTGAAGGAGAAGACAACAAAAGTACAATAGAATATCATTCGAAGTTACAATATTTCAACACTCCCCCTTAACGAGAAGGGTATCCTACTAACAACAACAGCAACTGTAGGAGCAGGGGGAGAGAGCATCATCAACAACATCAAGGTGATACATCTATAAATCATCAGAAGTTTTCTTCGACAACATCAGCAACTGGAACAGTTACTGGAACATCTTCAATATCTTCAGCGCTAGAGCATCATCTTCTACAGCACTGAGTCTTCATCTTTGATCTTCATCTTATGCAGCACTTGATCACTCGATCATCTACAGCAACACTAGATCTTTCGATCAGCAACAACACCATCTGCAGCAACACTCCCTCTTAACTAGGAAGGTATTCTACATCAACAACAACCATCATCACAACTGTACAACTGACTGGTGAATCTCTATATGTCATAGGAAGTTTTGGAACAACATCATGTATCTTCATCATCAATCTCAGTATGAGAATACTGGATCATCTTCTACAATCTTAGTATGTGGATACTGAATCATCTTCTGCAATATCAATATGTGGATACTAAATCTTCTTCTTCAACATCAGTATGTAAATACCAAAACATCATCTGCAACATCAGTATGTAAATACTGAAACATAATCACATGCATCATCAGTATGTAAATATTGAAACATCATCTGCATCATCAGTATGTAAATACTGAAACATCATCATCTGCATCATCAGTTTGTAAATACTAAAACAACAACAACATCATTAGCATGTTAGTGCTAAAGCAACATCATCAATAAATGGTATATCATCATCTACATTATCAGCATAGAGATGTTGGAACATCATCATCATTATCAACCTAAAAATGTTAAAACAACATCATCATCATCAACACAAAGTGTTGTGACTTCAACCACATCAACATTATCAATACAGGGTGCTGGAACCACAACCATATCAGCATCATCAACACAAGGTGTTGGGAACACAACCACATCATCAGCATCAGCATACAAAGGTTGAAGCAACATCATCAACATCAGCATACAAAGGTTGAAGCAACATCATCATCAATATCAGTATAAAAATATTGAAACTACCTCATCATCATCAGTATAGAAATATTGAACTAGCCATAACATCAGTATGAAAATATTGAACCTGCCACATCAACATTAGTATGAAAATACTGAACCTGCAACACACATGATCCAATTACGGGATGATCAATCCCTCACTTTAGGACATAAGTCCAAGGATGATGCAATCATAACCACATCATTGAGACAAAAGTCTGAGGATCACTTTAGGACTAATGTCCAGGGATTCTACAATCCTATCCACATCACGGAAACAAAAGTCTGCGAATCACTTTAGGACTAATGTTCAAGGATGATACAATCCCACCACATCACGGAGACAAAGGTCTACGGATCACTTTAGGACTGATGTCCAGGGATGATACAATCCCACCACACGGAGACAAAAGTCTACGGATCATTTTAGGACTAATATCCAGGGATGATACAATCCCACCACACGGAGACAAAAGTCTATGGATCACTTTAGGACTAATGTCCATGGATGATACAATCCCACCACACAGAGACAAAAGTCTGCGGATCACTTTAGGGCTAATGTCCAAGGATGATACAATCCCACCACCTTACGGAGACAAAAGTCTGCAGATCGCTTTAGGACTAATGTCCAGAGATGATACAATCCAACCACCTCACGGAGACAAAAGTCTGCGGATCACTTTAGGACTAATGTCCAAGGATGATACAATCCCACTGCAACATCATAATCACTGCTCCCCCTTTCAAGGAAGGTCCTTCACTACAACTTGTTCTTTATCATTCTTCTCTTGTACATCCGCAACTACATCGTATATCCATAGCTTGCATCATTCTTCTTTTGTGCATCTACAACTGCATCGTACATCCACAAGTTGCATCATTCTTCTTTTGTGCATCTGCAACTTCATCATTCTTCTCTTGTAGGTGATTGCATGCAATGCTTCCTACAAGTCAAATACAATTGCATTTAATAACATATTCATAATGACAAATTCTTATGCATAAAGATATGTGTTATATAATTATGCAACTATTTCAGCTAATACAACATTCATCCATATCCCATATACATACGCTAACTTTCTAGATGCCTTCCATCTCTACCAAGACATTATGTCAACAAAGAGGTTTCATTCTAGATAAGTAGCAATGGAATGTTGTACAACACCATAAGCCACTTACCCATCATATGCATATTAGCAGTAAACTGCTCATAAATGCAAAACACTCTAACATGCATAATACACTTCTAAACAATTAGATATATAGGAAATGACAATTCAAAGACTTATCTTTGTTTGTTTGGTGGACTCCAACTTGATCTCGGTCTTCTTGATTTATTGGAGTCTCTGCCAATGTGTTCAACTCCATCGTCTGATTCGAGAGAAAACCCGAAACATCAATATTTAAACCATAAGGGTTTCCTTAATCCTTGTCCTCTATTTTTAGACCAAGGAATTCCATAACCCCCCGTTTAACCAAAGGCATTTTGATCATCTCCTTGAGGGAAACCAAAGTATGAGAACTTGATAATTTGTCATGCACACTAGTCTCAACACCTATCTTACTTTTTTTATTCGCTATTGGAGAAGACTTCCTTGTGTCAATACTTTGATCTTTTCTCCACACCACAGCTTTGGATGGTTCTGGTTCTTGTAAAGGCACATTCTTGGGAGAACTTTTCTAAGTCTCGTGAATATTTTTATTCTTTTGAGGGTTGATTACTTCCCTTTGAGGCTTTTCAGGAACTTTCTTGCTCGGAAGAACTTGATTAGGAGTGATTTTTCTAGTTATCTGACTACTGGCAGGTTTGGGACGAGTTGGTTGGTTTTTCACTGATTTGTTACTTTGAACCTTATTAGGACTTGAATTTGAGAGAGCCATTTGATCACACATATTGTTCATCATGCTTTGGAAATGCTCATCCCGTTGTTTGTTCTCTTCTTCTTCTTGTTGAACTATGACAACTATGTTGTTAACCAGCTAGAATATAGAGTACATCATTTTCATAGTTGATTCATACATGCCATCGTCTTGATAATGAGAGTCCATAGTGTCAAGTGAAAGGATATAGGGTCGCTCCTCAGTGGAGTCGCCAGGTGAGATACTAAATGAACTCACCAAAAGATATGTCGTTGGGGAAGTATGATGCGAGTGAGAAACAAGTGAATGTAAAATTAGGCAAAGGACAATTCATTCACTTAACTTAATCCGGATGCGGTATGATTCGAAATATAAGAGTGAAGTACTACTCGCAGACACCAAAGGTAAGTCTCTACCTCCCCGGCAACAAAGCCAAAAGATGTTATCACACAAAGTGTAGCTACCCACTTGAGATATCCTATCTAGGACGATAGAGGTAAGGTAGCTAACCGGTGACACCGCAAGGGCCTCGTCCACTATGGGTAAAGGGTAGTTGTCACATCGGACAGGCTCTTGTCGCTTTAGATCAATCAGTAAAATGACCAAGGGGGAGACCCTACTAGCCTAAGAGGCTAGCGCACCTACTCAAGACACTCCTAGGGTTTGACAATGTATAAATGAGGAGAGATAATGAGTGGGTAAGACTAGATCTATGGAATAAGCGTGGTATAGAAGTTAGGGCCAAGTTGATGAGGCTTAATAAAGGTAGGAAATAACCTGACTTGATTGAGGTTGTACCACAAATAGTTTAAGGATGTAGATCTAGTGAGATCTAGCCAAATGAAAGGAAACCCTAAAGGGACCCACCTAGGGTTTTTGCATAAGTGGACAAAGTGGACCCAAAAGGGCGGATCAGGGTATGTGATGACTAGATCGAGGTGCTTGATGATTGGATCTATGATTTTGAGGCAGGTCCCATCTGATAGATCTGAAGAAAAGACAACCCACCCAAGAGGGGCGCCCCCACCTAGAGTGACTAGTGCTAGATCCCAGGGAAAATGGAGTCGGATTAACGTGAAACTTGAGATCAAGGGTTTATTCATTAATCTCCAAGTGGGTTTTGATGGTCGTCATCAAAAACTCACCGAATCTATCAGATCTACAAAACTAGGCTTTTAAAGAAAGAGGGTTTGTTTGACAATTGGATGAAAATAATGAAAACAATACTTACCTTGCAGATCGTACCTGAGAATACTTGTGGCCGCCTTAGATGTCGATGATCCTTTCACTTGGTTACAATTTCGAGCGAGATCTGGCATGCAACGAAGGAAAAACGCCCAAGTGAGGAAGTGTGCCCCCTCTTCTCCACCTACAAAATCAATCTACCAAAGTCAAAATTGTCCATTGATGAAAAAGATAAGCTACGTACGACATCTACAGAGAAAGATTCAATGCAAAAAGTAACAATTGATCACTCCCTGAACATGAGGCGATTTGGCTAAAAGATGATGCGGGTTGCCCTAGCAATCTCCTCCTCCAATTTGCTACCTGCAAAAAGATGGGTACGGCCCTCACAGAAAAATAGTGCTTGCATACAAGATCCACTAAAATGTCCAAGTAAGAGGCATAACAATCACATCCACGACATTCACAAAGCTCCCAAGAGATTTCTGTAAAAATTTTCTTATATTCAATATTTCCAGAGCCAAAAGTCCCTTTTACAAATGAGAGAGCATCTCCCTTTTACAAATGAGAGAGCATCTCAATATATATATCTCTCAAGTGCATAATACCTAGATCCAAAAAGATCAAGGGTCAAGATCATAAGATAAAATCATCCTAATCTACGACTAAGATTAGTCGGATACATCTCACATGGATCAACTCAAAAATAAAAGGGGGCACATCACTAGAAAAGTCCAATGAGGGGCGCACCACATAAAATATGACTAATGACCACAAAGTAGCACATAGTGGGGCTAGGAGGTTATGTTATCCTTCACTAGCATAGCCCCATGGCACAATAACACTGTGCCTCGGACCAATTCTATGCCAATCCTTTGCCTCAATTGCCCAAATCGATTTCCTCATTAGCCATTTTTTATTATTAAAATGCTACCTTGGGAACATAAAACAACCCATATCTCACCAGGGACCAAAAACTAACGTCAAATGACTGCAAGGATGGATCGGGGACCATGGTAGTATGGTACAAACGATTGATTTCACCCCAAGAATCCCTTTAGTGCCATAGGAGAACTTAATTTTTTCCTCATTGTGTTTTATTTTCATTTTCCCTAGGCAAATCTGTTGCAAGAAGGCCAAGAGACCCATATTTGTCTTGTAACTACCTGAAACTGAAAACCAGTTGCACCAATGGACTCAGAATGTCCAAATCAACTAGGAATGAGTACTCATACACCATATGTCCATCACAAAGGTACATCAGAGGCCCCATCAATGTCAGAACAATAATAATAATAAAGCCTGTAAATGTTGATAATCATGAAAATAATACAAGCCATCATAACAAATCACCATCTGAAGTATGAATATGTCTAATGGACACCTGTAGACCATAAATAATCATCAACCATCAACATCCGTCTATAACTCATCCTCGATCCTACTCATGGCCTAGCCAACACTAGGTTTACCAAGTCAAAACTGATCAAATGATGACCTAAGTGCTAAACTCTGATACTGTAAAGTACATATGGACATGCATGCTCAATTATCTATGCTAGCAGCGACACTCTAGTACGATTAGATTTTGTTGGCAAGTATAAGCATAATACATATATAATAATCCAAATCACAATGATTAGTTGCTTCAAAACAAGAACCTCCAGTGTATACTCATTTCCAGATTTAGTCCTTTTGCTAGTCAAGGGTGAAGGCATCATAACAACAGGTGAGGCCAAGGGATGACTTGATAACTCAACACTGTAAGCATTTGAGCTAAAGGACAAGGGGATCCACACAATACATAAGTTGGACTAGGTGAACGATAGGGCATGGCAGTATCTCACAAATGGGTGGAATGATGAGAAAGCTCCACTAGACTCTAGACAAGCAACCCTTTTAATACTTTAGTTGCTCAGCATTTATTTCACTAGTTGACCTCTAAAGGCAGGTGCCTTGGTAGTCTTCTGGGCCTCCAAATAATGACAAAGACATGACCTTCTTGGGCCAGTCTCTCCCTGTTGCCCTGTGGGGGAAAATGAGCCATACATTATATAAGGAATGAGTGCTCATCCTCTAGCCATCAACTTTATTTTTCATTCATAACTTGCTAGCCTCCAAGAGCAAGTGCCCTGGAAAACCTTCTAGGCTTCCAGAAAATGACTAAGGCTCAGCCTTCTAGGGCTTGCCTCCTTGATACCCTGTGGGGATACATGAGTCTTACACCATACAATGGATGAGTGCTCATCTCTTGGCCACTGACTAGTTTTATTTTTCATTTCCAGTAGTGTCTAAAGAAACTTTTATTTTGCTGGCAAGGCATCCATTAGAATAACTTTAAGCTCTCATGCCTTAGTGTCTAAAGACACTTTCTTTGGTAGGACTACTTGTGTTCAAGACCTAGAGGTAGACATCTCCTGTGACAAAAATCACATAAACCAACACCGAGACATAGTTTTATACATGGAGACCTACCGCAACATAGAGGTGAAGGTCGGGGAAATCCCAGATGTCACTAGTCAAGTTACAAGTCAGGGATAATCAATGAAAATGGGAAGGCAACGGATGGATGGAGACCATGGAAATGATGCCAAGACTAGCAAGCTATGTTCCTGAAGGGAAAAAACTAAATCCATACTAGGAGTAGGGCAAGGCTAATGAGTATACAAGAAAATTTTCCGGTCAAACCCACTAGATCATTTATACTTTAGATTCCAAGTAAACCAAGATAAAGTATTGCCAACATATAGTCAATATCAACTAAATCTCACTACTAAAATAGGTAACAGAGCAACATTAAAATCCATATGCACAAACCATAATATCACTTGGGTCATATACCTATATTGGATCTGAAAACACCTGAAGATCACTAGAACAACTGTTGCTGCTACATACCATGGGCAATATAACAATCTCTGCTATGGGTCCTGAAATAAACATGGTTAACTCAGTCGTCAAATCTGGGGTCATTAGGATCAGTCATGGCATAGAACTAGTCAACCTGATTACTCTAGATTTGCTGAAAGTGGAAAATCATCAACTCTGGCTCATCATCTACTGATCTCATAGTCAAGGGCTGGCTCAAAGAACTACTTGGTACTGCTCAAGAACAAAAATAGCCCAGCTACTATATATGTGACAACAAGTACAAAAATTGAAGGAAAAGTTGAATTGCATGTTATATTTGTTTGCATTTTCGGCTGAGACCGACACCCTTTCTCTTTTGAATCTGTTGAAATCTTGATTGTAAAGGGCGGAGTTGCAAGTATCCGTCAGGTTGATTGAGTCATTTGTACTCGGTACTTCCTGCACAAGGAGGCCTAAAACAGTCCTCATAATGTCCTAAACTGAAGAAACATTAGAGTTGTTGAACACTCTAGTACTTAGTGTTTTAGATGACTCAATCACAATCAGCAAACAAACTCTTCAAACGATCATTAATCAACTACAGGATTTCAAAAACAAAGAGGACAATGTACAACACAAGAATCAACATTCTAAACTAGTGTTCGTTCAGAATAACCCTCTCTTTGAAGATGATTCTTATCAGCTACCAGAACATAATGAAATCATGTCAGAAGAAGTACAACCTGTTCAAAGTTCTACATGCCAACATTGTGACTGAGTTGGCCATATGAAAGATTAGTGTTTTAATCTTCATCCTTGTCAGCATTATGGGAAGCGTAACCATTCTTCAGATCAGTGTGTGAAGTTGAAGAAACCTGCAAGACTGAAACTTGCAACATAATATTGTAGCGACACTTCTTATCTTGTACCTGACAGGAGGGAACAAGATGTCAGCCTTCAATTTTCGAAGCCTCCTTCTGATAACAAGCAGTCACGACCTTCCTCAAGTAAGCAAGGTCAAGCGAGCCTGAGACACAATGAAGTTGGTAGGCCAGATTCATTGATGTAGCCACACAGATAGATGAGAACCATGCCCCAGATTATTCATGTGTTTTGTGTCTAGTCTTGACACCATGAGACTACTCCTCATGTCGTTCCTAACAAGGGGGAAATGAAGACCATTAGAAACAATCGAGCGAGGTCAAGCGAACCGAAACAAGCGAGCCTGAAACACCATGTTCGACTAAGCTCTAGAGTTGGTGGTTAGCCTAAAACCAAACATTTAGCAGAAGAATTCAGCTTCTGTTAGACATCAAATGGTGATCCCCCAACCACCCCTTTCTAGAGAACCACCAAGACTTTGTGCCAAGTTCCAAACAGAACCTCTGAGCCTTCATGCCAAGTTCAAGAGTTTGTGTTCATCCTTAAACCACACACATAGTAGAAGATTCCAGCTTATGGTAGCCCCTTCGATTGGTGGTCAACGAAAACCACCTCTTCACAGAGCACTTGTAGTAGCAGAAGACAGTGCAAAATTCTAGCTAACTTGCTTTAAAAATTCAATTTTGTTCCCCTAATGTTATTAGCAAAAATAATACCATATATCCTTCATTCAGTGGGGAAATTTTACCCCAAAGTAATCAAAACAACAGAGACAGAGAACACATCAGTGCTACCAAAATAAAACTCAAGAATTTTGGGAGTAAAAATGGCCCTTTGTGGGCTTGAATACTAGCGCCAAAAGGAGGCCTAATTGGAGGCCTCCAGGGGGGATTTTCCAGCTCTAGAAGAAACCCATTTCAACTACATCCACGCGGTCCTATAGCAACCTATTGATTTCAAAACTTGGCTCAGTTTTCAACTTTGGTGTTCAATTTTGGCTTGTTTAAGCCCCAGATCAGCACTTTTCGGAGGCCTTTTGGAAGCCAAATCCTGCCCATTCAAAGCCTTATTTGTACCAAACGAAAGGCATTCTGAAGTTGGTAAACAGCGAATCACTGTAGGAACAACAATTTTCAGTTTGGAGGCTATTAAATTGAGTGGGCCAGACACTCAATTTTGAAGTCCTTAGCCTCATTGTGTTAAATTGGCCTCAAATCAAAGCCATTGTTCACCAAGGCTTGGGGAAGCAGCATAGGTAGAGAAGGGGGCATATAAGCAAATATGAAAAGCACCCAAACAGTGGGAATTTCCTCTCTTTTGGCAACCAGTGCCAAACCCCCTTGCCCTCCAAAGCAAACCAAAATTCTCCCACTCCTTGGGTTATCATTCTCAATTAGGAAGCCATGGATGACCTCTTGACACCTAAAAATCAGCTAAGAATGCAGCAAAAGAGTGACCAACCAGAAATGATGCCACTTGGACTCAAAATCCCCAGTCAAAGCATGATGGCATGGCATTTTCTTGTCATTTTCTCCCAAAGAATTTTGTCAAATCCATATTTTCCCGGCAAATGTATTTCTTTTTCATGAATTAAAAAATTGTATTTGAATCACAAATCAAATCATATTCGATTTACATTTAGAAAAAGACAAAGTTTTGGGTGGTCTACCTGTCATTTTTCTTTCCAAAAGTGGCAAGTGTCTTGTGACCTAACCCTAACCTTCCTGCTCTCTTCTAAATAAGAGGAAGGCATTTGTAATTTGAAGGACTTGTGAATTATAACATCTAAGCTCTAAAATTTTCCGAAGGTTCTTAAATGTGCCTCACTTGTTCAGTTGTTGGGATTGCATACTTGCTTGTTAAGGGTTGAGGGGTAATAGTTGTTGTTGTTGAATTTTTAACTATTTCCAAATCATTGACAATTATTTCACGATGATTTCAAACATTCATTTCACACAACAGTCTCATTGAATAATTGCACACTGTTGGAGCAGGATCCCGCAGCTACAGAAGAAGCTGCTAATTTTGGCGGAAAGAGAGAAGTTTAGCGGAAAAAGGACAGGGCAGAGCTACGACG
>LPNX010577927.1:568427-722869 GCA_001517045.1 Pseudotsuga menziesii
TTCTATCATTGTACTATGATACTATCATACTATGTTGGTGTCCTATGTCTAGACTCTATACACTATGATTCTACATGCCTCATGAGTCATGACTCATGATGATTCATCTCTTGAGAGAGTCACATTTATTTTGATCATTTGATGTGATGTTCTATCATTCCATCAAGAACATATTTCAGTATTTTCAGTTTATAGTCGATATATGATCATGATCCACAATTTGACATATTATGCATCTTATATATGAGTTGTATTTTAATATTTATGTGGAAATGTGTTTATTTGATGTTGTTGTTGCTTTAGATGTTAAAAAAATTGAAAAAAATTTGTTTATTTTTGTATTTTTTAATGCAAAACAACATTTGCCGATATTTTCCGATATTTTCGCCGTTGCTACCGATAAGTTTCATTCCGGACCCCCGGCGATATATTCGCCGACACGATATATGTAACTATGGTACTAAAAAATCCTTAAATTAAACTTCAATAAGCATTTAGATCTGTACTTTCATTTAATAAGCAGAGATTACATCCCTGGAAATGACGGGAAAGTCCCTTGCATTGGTTGTTTGACAAAAATGTTGATTATCTCTTCATAAGGCAGATTTATGGCAGCAATAGGTTCACGTTCAACTTCCCAATATTGTGGTTGGAATATGAAATGTCTAAAGCAGCAAAGTGGACGCAGAGATGCACTATTTCCATCTACAAATGTGATCCCCCAAGTGTTGTAGATGACAAGGACGGCCTTGGCAATTGATGGCCTGTCATTGCTATAGATTCACGCTAGGAAAAATTCCTTCCAACTCCTGTAGCAGCCTGTCCATTAATGGGAATGCTCACAACTTAGATCTAGCTTAATATATTGCCTCCACGATTTCACCAGAATTAGCAAATAGTGAGTATGACCACTCTCTTGTACCAAAATCAACTTCAACAGTAAGTAGGGATGGCCCAAGAGATGCAACAGGATTTTTCCCAGGTGTTTGGCAGTCTAAAAGCAATGCAACTAGATTCCTGTAGCAGATTCTCCTTCCACTAGTTGATGAGCCACGAATTTCACAAGAGAAACCACAACCACCTCAACAAGTGTGCCCTTTACTTTGTTCTGCAAACTCAACTTCAAATTATAAATCTGAGGATGAATATGCGCTAAAATTCCCGGCAATGAATAGCAAGTGAGAAATCTGAGATGATTCCTCTTTAAACAATGGCTAGGATAGATAGTCTCAACATCGAAGCCATTCACCTCCTCCTAAGGTTTCGTCCAAGAGAAGCTTTGCTCAAGAGCTCTTTTTTCACAAATGCAAATAGACAAGTATGAGAGAATGAGCTCTCATTTCCGTTTTTATAATTCACTCTCCCTCTTTTAGTGACTTTTCCACTTCCCTTGGCTTTTCTCCCTAAAAAATTTAATAAAGTGACTTTATGGAGAAAAATCCTTCATTCCACCTTTTAATTTTTAAATTGAGCACTTTATGACTTAACTTTAACTTTTCCGTTCAATTTGTCATAAAGTGACTTTTATAGAGTCACTTTAATTAAATTAATTACTAATGTCACTTTATAAAGTCTTTTGGGCTTGGGTGACATTAATAATTAATTAATTCCCTTTTCGTCGACTATAGCCTATGGGAACTAGAAAGGCTAATGAGTCGCTTGTGGTGACTACTCGAAAAGGGGCATTACATTGATTTTTTTCATATTGAGGTGTATGTAAACTATTCTTGGACAATACTCTAGCCTCCTCTTGAACACAATCGGCCCATAGTTGATTGAACTTGGGTAACTCTTCTCTTCCACAAGTACTCTGAACAAATGACTCCCATGAAGAAGGAAGTCCATTAAGAGTTTCCAAAACACGTTTTGCATCATCAATAATGTCTCCAATGGCTTTAAGTTGATCTCTCAATTGGAAGACCTTCATAAAGTAATGGCAACTAAATCTGAATCGGTCATCTTCATACAACAGAGTTGATTCCTCAAGCCTAGCTTCTTGCTAGTGTTTTTTCACTCGAACAATCCTACTAAGGCATCATACATTGCTTTGGCGGTCTTCAACTCAGCAATATGTGGAATCAAGTGGTCTTTTACAGAATCCATTAAGATCCTCTTGGCCTTTGCTTCATTCTTCTTGTATTTGGTTTTCTCCTCGGCATCTTCTAGTTTTGAGACATCTTTCTTTACATAATCCTGGATCTCATTTTCATCCATGATGAAGAGTATCCTTGTCTTTCAAGATCTAAAATTTGAAGCACCATCCAACGTGTCTTCTACTTTGAGACTGGACACCATTTTCAAAGTCTGATCCAAAAACCCTAGACCCAAAAATTAGGTCAAAATTTAAATTTGACTCAACAAATAGATGCGCCCTCCTTAGGCGACCTCTAGAACACTAAGATCGATCCAAAACCTAGGTTGGAAATGTCCAAACTTGGAATCCCTAGTTTCCACACTTAGGGCAAACAGATGCAAATGGTTGTCTTTCACAACAGCTCTGATACCATGTTAAAATTTTAACTATTTCCAAATCATCGACAATTAATTCACAATGATTTCAAACATTCATTTCATGCCACAGTTTCATTGAATAATTGCACACTTGAAAATATCAGCTTAAATTGCAGCAGAAATAAAGGATCATAGAAACATTTCTATGCACAAGAGACACAAAGATTTTATACTGGGAAACCCAATAGAGAGAAAAACCAGCTAACTTTTCGTAGAAGAAATCAATCCAAAAGTATAGTACCATTCATGAAGATGAAGCCTACCACATAAGAGTGTGCCCTTCTTTGATAAGAAACCCTAGAAAATCTCTAGGGAGGAATAACGAACTACTAGAAGAGAAAAGAATCCAAAATTATTTGCTCCTTGCCTTTGCTAGGCCTTCCTTGGAAAATGCACACAAGTGGAGAAGAGAAGAGGTGATGTTATGATGCTGAAAATGAAGCGTGTGAGAACTTTTGTTGAGTTTCGCCTTGCATGCAAATATAGATGGTGGGCCCCTGAAGTAAACTTAATGATGTTCCTGTACCGTTGAACAGTCGCAGCAGCAATCCTTGACTGGCTCCCAATGTCATACCTTAATGCGTCAGCATGCATATAAAATTCAATATTGTTCTCCTAATGTCGTCGTCGATTCTCATCAAACCATAGGTTTTGATACCATGCCCCTCGACACAGGACATTCATTTCCATTGCCTAGTAATTTAGTGGCTCGGCCCATGTGACAAAACAAACTAAGATAAGCAACCAGGAATAAGTAAAAGGTGTAACTCATTCCTATGTATCAATGGCGTCATCTAATAATTCATTCAGTAGGAATGTTGCCCAATTCATTTGCACTCCTGCAACGCATTGCTCAGCAACAGCGATAGTACCAGTAGTGCACTGGTTCGGCCGCATTTTCTGTAGTAGCTTACTCGACAAAACCTTCGCTGCAAATCTAACACCTTGATCATTAATGGAAGCTATGTCGAAGCCCCGCTTATATCATGTGATATTATACTTCTCCTTCATCCGAGCAATAATACTTTTTTCCTGCTCCTTGGCAGCATAGAATGGTGTTGGATCCAGCCCTCCCTTGGGTAAGCCTACAATAGCAGCTATGAGGTCAACATCGATAGAAATTCATATATTTAACAACAGACACCCTCCACGAAAACAAACTAGCAATTGCATCACGCATGTGTTAAATTCAACAGTTCGACCAACATGGGGCATGTACAGCAGCGATAGAATGCTCGACTTCTCTAACCCACGAGCCCAGCCCATGGGTACCAACTGAATAGGCCCACCTTCCACCAGTTGCACTACTGTCATATACTTTAACATGTGAAGTTCAGGGAACTTCCTCACGTCATGATCAGACAATGTCAAGTTCTTGAAATTATCCATAATGTATGCCACCACATGAACTCACTTTGGAATGGTTGGATTTACCAGCGGATATTTAGCATTCTTTCGAATGACTATATGTGGAGCATCATCCTTCCTAGGGGAATATATCCTAGCAGTATGGTCGCAGAACCAGACCCAAAAGCTTCAACATCATGGGTGGATTTAAATCTTTGCTCTGAAAGAACTACCCGACCAGCCATGCATTTCATTCTTGGAGGATTCAGAAGGACCAACCGCGACACAACCTCTAGTATCTCCTCAACAATGGGTATCGTAGATGGGGTTTCTACAGCGAAACCTTGAATAGTGCTAGAGCTTGATACAAGGATCTCCATGGAGAAAACTTAAACACAAAATAGTTGGTTGCAGATGACTAGCTTGTTCAATGAAACAGCCAACTCTCATTTAAAGGTGTAGTATATCTACGCATGCGGAAAATAGATATGATCACGTGGGTAGCTATTCTGACTTGACCTGCAATAAATTAGGAAAGGCGGCGGTTAATCCCCTCGCATACTGAAATCTTTTCGGTCATTTATGACAAGGCACCATTAAAGCCACTACTCCACTTGCAATAAAAGTGGTTATTACCATGCATTAAATGTAAATTTAACAGAAAAGCACGCTTCAAAATCCCCCTGCGACTGATAGCCAACTTGGAATGCGACACCCAAACTACAAGACTGCAGTATGCAAAGCACGACTTATATACAAGGCTGCCAATTTTTTTTTTACAACAACTCATTTTAGAGAAGTATGGTTATCTAGATATGGTTTTACTCGACTTTCATTTACCAATTTTCCTAGGGGTGTACCATCTACTTCTGCAATTTAACTCCACCCTCATCTGTAACATATTCAACAACATATGGTCCCAACCAATGTGTTCGAAGCTTACCAGGGTGTTTTAAAAACTTATTGTCATATAGAAGAGCAAAATTGCCAAGCTAGAATTGCTTAAACTTAATATGTCAATCATGCCATGCCTTTTGTTGCTCTTTTTCAACTCGTTTGTGGTAACCCGCAATGAAGCGATCTTCCTCCAGTTGCAGCAACTGAGACAATATTTCTTCAATTGCACCCACATCTATCATCTTAGTAATTGTGCCTATTCTTAAACTGGGTACGATATATTCCATAGGCAAGACAGCCTCCTGTCCATAAACTAGTCGAAAGGGAGTCTGTCCCGTAAGCTTCTTACATGTTGTGCGATAAGCCCATAATACTGTAGGTATTTTGTGATCACAATCATCACAACTCATATTGCAAATCTTTGTAAGCGCTTGTCCCAAAATCTTATTAAAAGCTTCAACCGTTCCATTTTCCTGCAGATTATATGGCATTGTCTTCCTGTGTTGGACGTGGAATTTTTCATTCATTTCCTCAATCACTTTATTAACAAAATCTTTGGTCGCTTACTAAGATCTTTGGGCAACTAATCCTGGTTACTACATGACAAAACAAAAATCTGGCAGCAATTGCTGCAGTACAATCTCTAACCGGTGCTGCTTCAGCCCATCTATTTAAATAATTTGTCGCGGTAATTATATACCGAGCACCTGTCCTTTTGCCTGGTGGATTAATGGGACCCACAAAATCAACAACCCACTTATCAAATGCTTGTAACGTTAGCTATGGAACCAAAGGCATTTCATCTCGGCGGGATGGTTTCCTTGATCGTTGGCAAATGTCCCAACAACGACAGTAGTCAAGCGCGTTTGAATGGAGTGTAGGCCACCATAATCTTGCCTGTAAAATTTTGCGCGTCGTTGTTTGTCCTGCATAGTGACCACTTGCCACTCCAGCATGAGCTTTAGCTAACACAATTGGTCGCTCATGTTCCAAAACACAGCGACGTAGTATCTCATCTAGTCCCTGTTGAAATATTGTAACTTCGAAGAATATTCTATATGTATTTTTTGTGGTCCCCGATGGTCCTACCGAGAGAAACACTTGTATTACTTTATACCCCGATGTTTCTAATCGAGAGAACTAATAAGAGTCATGAGGAAGTCCCCTCAAATTGTAAGTCGGGTCATTAGTACCCCAGTTGTGGTTACTTGAGCCTACAAGATTAAATTAGGATTACTCGAGCCTACAAAACTGAATTAATTATTAAGTGAACGAAAGAATACAAATAGAGGTGTGGCGCTCCTCATTTGGAACACACACACTCACTTGTGTAGCGCATGAGAGAGAGAGAGAGAGAAAGAGCTGTGGCTGGAGAAGGAGGATCAGTTTTTTGGGTTTTACCTTTTATCTTTTTGGGGCATCTATATTGAGGAAGCTTTTGCTGGGTTTTTCCCATTAGGGTTTTCCCAGGATAAATCTTTGTGTTCTTTTTGTATGGTTGTGATTGTCTATCTTTCAGTGATCTTTTGGCTTATGGTTATGCTGTTATGATGCTAAATATTTTAAGATCTGATATAACCATTAAAATTCAACATGGTATCAGAGCCACCCTGAAAGAAGACATTGTGCAGCTGCAGAAGCTAGGGCTGCTTACTTTTTGGGTCTCTCTCCACAATCCATCAGCAAAAGAAGGCTAGGCTGACTCTCCATTGAAGGGCGCATCTTTTTGTCGAAGCAGAATTTGATTCCGGGCATTTTTAGTTTTTGCTGCAGGAAATTAGGGCTTTTTACAGAAGAGGAATTTTTTAGTGAGCTCGGCATAGGATTACTCTCCTCATCAAAATCGAAGTTTAGAGACCTGGGTCGAGATTTTTGGTTGGGTGAAACTTCGAGAAAGTCAAACCCTAGTTTAACACCGGGCCTGAAAAACCCTAAATTCTAAAACTGATAAGTTTTGGTACATTCGCTATTTCTCGAAATTGAAGAAGTCTCAGAGGCCGAAACTTTCACAGGTCGAAGAGAAATTCCTGATGTACACTCCGTCCAAGTTTCAGCCTCAGATTCGCTATATTCTAGGAGATATGATTCCTCCAAGTTAGGGTTCCAGCCTCTTCCAGGATTCATCCCTAAACAGGACACATAGGGAGAATTGCTATATCTCGGGCTACGAAGGTCCAAATGAAATTTCTCAAGATGTTCCAGAAAGGGTACGAACTGTACTTTCTATGGTACAAGTTTCAGACCCCAAATATGAAACAGTGACATGTGGAAATTCGTACAACTTCGCTATGTTGAACAGTCCTGAAACAGGTCACCTTGGGAAAACGCTCATAAGTCCCAATTGGTGAAACCAATTCTGATGAAACTTATGGAGTTGGAACAAAGACAAACGAGGCTACCTCAGTACAAAATTTCAGACACAGAGGAGCAGTACTTTCTGAGATAACGCAGAAACAGTATCATGCATTTCTGCAAAAGAAATTGGTAAACTAGGGCTTCCTAATCTGGGAGCTTCCCTCCACTGTTTTCAGAAAATGAGTACATTGGACAGCTCGCCTTGAAGAGGTCTATCTTTCTATACAATCAGATCTGAAAGATTCCAAGTTTTGAAAATTAGGGTTTCTCTGACAAACCCTAGATCAGCCAGATTCGGAACCAAGACGAACATCTCAAACCGGTGAGATCTAATCTTTTGCCATTTGCATTTGAGGTTCTTATTTTGACCTAGCACCTCAGCTTGATGACAAGCTTGGTGAAGCTGAAAACTTCCAAGAATGGAAGCATAGGATTTTACTGGTTCTTGAAGAAAAATGAATTGGACACCTACATAAGTGGAGAGGTTCCAGTTCCAAAGGGAAATGAGGCTAAATCCTTACACAAGAAGAAATTCGACTCATAATAAGATCAAGCGCTCACGATTCAAAGAAGATCCCTCAAGCGATGAGGAATATGAAGAACTCAATTCTTGAGAAACTCTTATCCATCTTATCATTTGGATAAGAAACGATGATGTCATGAATGAATATTCAGATGATGAAGCAGAAGGATCAAGAAGGAGTCTACCCACGAAACAAATAAAAGATAAGTATTCAATTGTCATTTCATGATATTGTTTTATATTCAGTTGATGTATTATGCATGATAGAATGTTTAAATTAATGACAGTATGCATGTGATGAGTAAGTAGCTCATGGTGCTATACACCTCTCCATTGCTACTTATCTAGAATGAAACCTCCTTGCTGACATATTGGATTAGTGCACAATCTCAATGATGTCATCTAGAAAGTTTTTGTGAGATATGGATGAATGTTGTATTGGCTAAACAGTTGAATGATGCGTCGTTATGCATATGTTCTATGAAATGGTTCTAACCATGCTACTAGTGCCTTTGAATTGTAGGAAAGGTTATGTACAACCGCCTACAAGAAAAGAAGGATGAGACTTGTTCTGAAGAACAAGTGATGACAATTCAAGATTCACTCCAATAAACATGAATCTGAAGCTCCAAGGGTCAGAGACACCATGACGAAAGAAAGAGCTTCAGAGAGCGGTAGATCCACCTTGAAGGATGAAGACCACCATGGGTACGAGATATAACTCAAGATGGACAAAAGAATGGCGAGACTTCCAAACCAAAGTAAGAGGCCTCGAACACACTCTAGTTATGTAACACAGTTAGCTGACATCATTGATGCTAACCTTTCCAGTTATGAAAGAAGCTATGATCAAAGAGCAACAGTTGATCATGGGAAATGATGTCTACGATATGGTTTCGAGACCTAAAGGGAAGTCCGTAGTAGCTTCCATATGGATCTATAAGAACAAGTGTACAAAGCAAGGTTCATGATTTGCCTTAGAAAGAATAGACTATGAAATGACATACTCTATTGACCAAACCCACTAGAAGTATATATCAAGCAGAGAACCACCTGTACAAAATGAAGAGGGAAGATGATGCTCCGCTTCAGGGGGAGTGACTATAGAAGATCTCTGAGTTCGACATGGTACGAAAATGATGGACAGCTTCCTGATGGATCGAGACTTTACCAAGAGTAAATTGGGTTCCAACCTTCAACGCTGAATGCAAAAGACTAGGATATGTTGATGACCTGACAAGACGAACTCATGGAAGATGCTATGATGAAAGAATACTAGAATGATGTTTGGGATATAGTACTCAAACCAGAAAGAAAGAATGTGGTATCTTCCAAATGGATTTGCAAGATAAAATATGCTTCTAATAGAAGTAAGGCAAGACTTGTGGCTAGAGGTTTTCCTCAGAAAGAGGGAGTTAATTCTGAAGAGACACTTGCTCCAGGAAGCAAGGTACACTTCCTTCAGAACTATCATGGTACTTGCATCCATGATGAAGTGGACCTTGCACCAAATGGATGTGAAGACAGCCTTCCTGAATGGTGTGATTAAAGAAGAAGTACACATAGATCAACCACAACGATTTGAAGTTGAAGACAGAAAGACTCATGTATGCAATTTGAAGAAGGCCCTGTATGGCCTGAAGCAAGCTCCTAGAGCTTGGTATGGAAGGATAGATAGTTTCCTGACGAGCATGGGCTTTACCAAGAGTAAAGCCGATCCTAACCTTTACTTCAAGGTTATAGAAGACGAACCTGTCATACTATTACTGTATGTGGATGATCTATTTCTAACAGACAGATTGTAGAATACAAGAAGAAGCTCGCTAAAGAATTTGAGATGAAAGACCTTGGTCTAATGCTTTATATCCTAGGTCTGGAAGTATGAAGGAATCTTTCTCAATCAGGGAAAGTATGCAGTGAAAGTTTTGAAAAGATTTGATATGTTGGAATGAAAAGCCATGGCCACACCCATGGATTCCAACCAGAATTTGTTAGCCGATGACTCATCAGAGTTAGTGGATGTGACTCAATATAGACAGATTATTGGGTCGTTGATGTATCTAACAAATACCAGACCAGACATTTGTTTTGCTGTGAACACCTTATCTAGTTCAACCTAGACGTGTTCACCTGATAGCTGTGAAACATGTGATGAGATATTTGAAAGGGACTATAGACTTTGATCTATACTATGATGGAAACCATGATTACAGATTGTATGGCTATACAGATGTATATTGGGCTGGAAGTGTCTCAGACAAAAGAAGCACATCAAGTGGATGTTATTGTCTGGGGTCTGCTATGAGTTCATGGTTTAGCAAGAAACAGTCCAATGTTTCTCTTAGCACGGCTGAAGCAGAATACATAGCAACTTGCTCTGCTAGTTGTGAAGCCATATGGCTTCAGAAGCTAATGTCAAGTCTCTTTGACCTGGAGATGGATACTACAGTGATTCTATGTGATAACCAGAGTAGTATAAAGATGACAGAGAACCCTGTGTTCCATCGAAGCACATAGAAATACGGTATTTCCACATACTGGAGATACAGATGATGATAGTTTAGTATTCACATACTGGAGATACAGATGATGATAGTTCAGTATTCACATACTGAAGATGTATATGATGATGGTTCAGATAATGATGTTACAAGATGATGATTCAACACTTATGTGTTGACGAAGCCTCTTTCTCAGGTAAAGTTTGAATACTTTCGAGACAAGCTTGGTGTTTGGAAAGACCTTCCTCGAAAGGGGGAGCAGTGATGTTGCAGTGGGATTGTATCATCCCTAGACACTTGTCCTAAAGTGAGCCGGTGACTTCGGTCCTCGAGAATGAAGAGGGATTGTATCATCCTGAGACATTTGTCCATAAATGATCCGGTGACTTAGGTCCTTGAGAATGAAGAGGGATTGTATCATCCTGGGACATTTATCCAGAAATGATCCGGTGACTTCAGTCCCCAAGAATGTGACAACATTGCATCATCCTTGAACTTCGATTCAGAAAGGTATTTGGAGGCTTCGGTCCCCAAGAAGGTGGTGGGATTGCATCATCCTTGAACTTCAGTTCAGAAAGGTATCTAGAGGCTTCGGTCCCCGAGAGTGTGGTAGGATTGCATCATCCTTGAACTTCGGTTCAGAAAGGTATCCGGAGGCTTCGGTCCCCGAGAGTGTGGTAGGATTGCATCATCCTTGAACTTCGGTTCAAAAAGGTATCCGGAGGCTTCAGTCCCCGAGAGTGTGGTAGGATTGCATCATCCTTGAACCTCGGTTCAGAAAGGTATCCGAAGGCTTCGGTCCCCGAGAATGTGGCAGGATTGTATCATCCTTGAACTTCAGTTTAGAAAGGTATCCGGAGGCTTCAATCCCCGAGAATGTTGTAGGATTGTATCATCCCTGGACTTAGGTCCAAAAGTGATCCGAAGACTTTCGTCTTCGTGTTGTGGATTGCAGGTTGTTGCTAATGATGATGTTACTGATCGAAAGATCAGCGTGTGATGATGATGACGTACTGATCGAAAGATCAGTGTGTGATGATGATGACGTACTGATCGAAAGATTAGAGTATGATGATGATGTTGTTGTTGTTCGAAAGTTCGAAGTATGATGATGATGTTGCTGATCGAAAGATCAGAGTATGATGATGATGATGTTGCTGATCGAAAGGTCAGTGCTGAAGATGTTGTTGTTGATTGAAAGGTCAAAATGCTAAAGATGTTGTTGCTAAGTGTTGCTGTCGTTGAAGATTGAAGATGAACACTATATGATGTTGAAAAGCTTCCAATGATTTATAGATGCGTCACCCTGATGATGTTGATGATGTCCTCTCTCTCCTACTATTGTTGTTGTTGATGTTGTAGTAGAATACCCTTCTCGTTAAGGGGGAGTGTTGAAATATTGTAACTTCGAAGAATATTCTATATGTATTTTTTGTGGTCCCTGATGGTCCTACCGGGAGAACCACTTGTATCTCTTTATACCCCAATGTTTCTAATCGGGAAAACTAATAAGAGTCATGAGGAAGTCCCCTCAAATTGTAAGTCGGGTCATTAGTACCCCAGTTGTGGTTACTCGAGCCTACAAGATTAAATTAGGATTACTCGAGCCTACATAACTAAATTAATTATTAAATGAACGAAAGAATATAAATAGAGGTGCGGCACTCCTCATTTGGAACACACACTCACTTGTGTAGCGCATGAGAGAGAGAGAGAAAGAGCTGTGGCTGGAGAAGGAGGATCAGTTTTTTGGGTTTTACCTTTTATCTTTTTGGGGCATCTATATTGAGGAAGCTTTTGCTGGGTTTTACCTTTTATCTTTTTGGGGCATCTATATTGAGGAAGCTTTTGCTGGGTTTTTCCCATTAGGGTTTTCCCAGGATAAATCTTTGTGTTCTTTTTGTGTGGTTGTGCGTGTCTATCTTTCAGTGATCTTTTGGCTTATGGTTATGCTGTTATGATGCTAAATATTTTAAGATATGATATAACCATTAAAATTCAACAGTCCCATCTTATATAATTGTCCAACTATAAGCTAGAAATCTACTATTTTCACAACCAATTGTTTTTTCTGCACCGTGTTAAATAATTAAATCCTTCCGGTAGTTAAGAAATGCACATTGTCTTCAAAGTAACCATCAACCATTTTTACTGTAATAGTTGTGCGTCAGGAAGATTATCATCTATACTAGTCGGTTCTTCTCCATTTTATAGCCTTGAGAGATGGTCAAGACCTACAGTCAACCTTCCTAGTTTCACAATAGTTTCAAAGTCAAACTCTTGAAAGAGAAGAATCCATCGACATATCTTCCCCCCCAACACTAGCTTATTGACCAGGTATTTCAAGGCAGAATGATCTATAAACATCTTAAAACGACCACCCAATAAATAATGTCGAAATTTTTGGAGTGCATATACCATAGCAAGTTCCTCCCACTCGGTTGTCGTATAATTCCTTTCTGCAGTCGACAGCTTTCTACTAGCAAATGCAATGGTGTGATTGTAGATTTCTCACCTAGTTGTGCAAGTATTGCTCCTAATGTGACAAACAATGCATTGACATGAACATGAAATTCTTTTCGTCGATCAAGAAATACCAGAATAGGTGCTGAAACCATTTTATCTTGAACTATCACATTCCATTGTGGTAGACTGGATACTGAAATAGGAACATTGTCAAAAATCTTGGCTTTAATAACTTGTAAAGCAGCATCAAGTGACAGACTTTCATCCACAAAGCTAAAAGTATTTTGAAGCTATTAGCCAACTCGCCCCAATCTACAGTTCCTCGTCGTAGTTCAACCAATGTATACCAATTTCTTGGTATAGTATCCAAAGTATGTATGAACAAATGTACCCATTACTATCTGGGTGCCAATCTCCATGTCGCACAACAATTATCAAGATTGTCGACGAAACTCATCAACCCAGTGTACTTATTACCAACATAAGGAAGTTTCTCACCAAATCGGATTTCTAAGAGCCTTCGACACTAAAGCCATCCATTCCAAGATGGACTCTTTATGAGCATCCCACCATCTTGCTGGTGTAGCTTTCAAGGCCACATCAAGAGGTAGTAGTCGCTGGGGGTCGAATACCTTATCTTCAAATTCTAACAAAAATGTGCTCAAGTTAGGAAATCCTTCATATGTAGGCAAATCACATATCTCAGTACCCACCCGTTGCAAGGATTTTGTGATTCTTGCGTATTTTCTCATTGATACTTCAATAAATTGGTTCTGCCAATTTTCCAATGCTTCCCTTGAATCTGATGAGTATGAACCAACACTCCACCAACTTAATTTACCATCAACTGTAGGATTTATACAATCAGCCATCATAGAAGATATATTGTAAATAGTATCCAAATTCCCTTCATGATACTCTCCTCTCACTAGTTCGACATAGCGCTAGCCTTCTAATGGGTTGATTAGAGCGACTACCCACATCTCTGACTCTTCAAATGATAAGATGCTCTTTCTAAATTAATGACAACATGGTTCTCAATGGCCTAGTCGATCCCCAGGAGTGATGGATAAGGGTTCGTATCGTGAACAATCGCTATAACCTCAAAATTTGCAAAGGTTCGGAGCCCTTCCACCTCCACAGCAACCTATGGTAATCGATCAATAAGAAGGACCTTCAGCTGGTTAACTAATCTCAATTGAACAGGTGAACATACTAACTTGGGTTTCCCCATACTTTCCCATGTCTGCTTTGTCAAAATGTTGCCATTTGACCCCAAGTCGAGAATAATAAAATCCATATCATAATCACCTATTTGCGCATTCATGCGTAGTTCTCTACCAGTCTTCTGTCCTTTATGAATATAATTGACATTTTTTCTTGTCGAATACCTCTTTCAGGTTCTTCAATTAGAGCTAATAGATCTGCCAAAGAATCTTCATTTTTAACAAGTGTTAGACAACTTTTCAAAAAATTCTTCAAAATGCTTACATGTTCTGTCGACTTCTTTGGAATTGACCGATCAAAGCTCGATGGCATATCAATGACTGGACCTTCGTCGAATCCCAAAAGAATAGTAGATGTCGAGGCATGGTTCCTATCCATAAACTCATTTCATGCATCAAAGAAGACCCCTTTCTCTTTCTGGACATGAAAGGGCACTTCCTTATTGTGTTGCAGGTCGTATTCTCATATTTTGCCATGGTTCTTCCTTATCATCATCACCAGTTGCAGTACCTCCCCTAGTTAACACAGCGACAGTCGATAGTTTATCTCAAGGCTCAGCTGAAATCTTTTGAACATTCTGATTTGCATTCAGGAGATGGTTTTGATTCCCAGTGACCTTGACTTGCCATTTAGCAATAAGATGGGGACATTCCTCGATGGTATGATCTAGTGCTTTACAATATGAACACATCGACGTAAGACTTGTACAATCTCTGGCATAGTGTCCTGGTTGTCCACAATTATAGCAGATGACCTGACCTCTTCCTCGACCAAATCCTCCTCCTCTGCCTTGACCTTTAAAATTACCACCCCCCCTGGGTTGAGGGAACTGCGCATGTGACCTTTCATCTTGCATTTGCTCGTCATTCTTCATCAAGTAGGTATCCATTGCCTTGTTAATGTAATTCTAACTTCGGAAGATATTCACTTGTATATTTCATATTGTATTTTATTGTACCCCGACAGAGATGTTTATTCCTCCGATCGGGAGAGTCATTAATGTATTTAAGTCATGTAACCTTTCATCTTGCATTTGCTCGTCATTCTTCATCAAGTAGGTATCCATTGTCTTGTTAATGTAATTGTAACTTCGGAAGATATTCACTTGTATATTTCATATTGTATTTTATTGTACCCCGACAGAGATGTTTATTCCTTCGATCGGGAGAGTCATTAACGTATTTAAGTCATGTAAAGTCATTGAGGTTAACCCTCCATTGTATGTCGGGGCATTAGACCCCAGAGTTAAGTTGTATTAGGATTATTAGACTCTCCTAGAGAAGTCGGCCCTGTTGAGGGAAAAAGTCAAGTCAGGATAAAGTATAAATAGAGAGAGTGACTCTATTTTACACACACACTCACTCATCAAGTGCGCATGAGCGAGAGAGGACAAGCTCGCACTAGTCACTAGTGAGAGAGAGGGCAGTTGTCGAAGATCATCTTTATACTTTTGGGTTTTACTTTTTCTACTGGTGCTCATTCTATCTCTGAGGAAGTTACGGGATTTTCTCTTTTATGGTTTCCCCAAGGAAAAATATGAGTCTCTTCTCTCTTGTGATTATTGTTGTGCATGTTATTCTCTCAGATAAGATCCTAGATCATATTGAATAAACTGTAAAAAACTAACATAGTATCAGAGCCAAACTGAGAAGAAGGCATAGTGCAGCTGCAGAAGCTAGGGCTTCTTAATTTTTGGGTTTCTTTCCACAGATCATCAAAGAAAGGAGGCTAGGCTAACTCTACTTAGGAGGGCGCATCTTCCTGTCGAAGCAAAATCTGATCCTCGACATTTTTATTTTTTGGCCTGTCACTGCTGCAGGAAATTAGGGCTTTTCACAGAAGTGGAATTTTGGAGTGCAATCAGCATAGGTTTATTGTCCTCGAAATTGAAATTTTGAGACCAAGATCGAAATTTTTGGTTGGGTTAAACAACAATAAAGTCAAACCCTAATTTGACTCCGAACCAGAAAACCAGAACTGCAAAAGACCAGTTCCAGATCCAGTCCGAGCATCTCAAAGTGGTAAGATCTAAATCTTTTGTATTACCATTTGAGGTTCTCATTAAAGATGTCTCACCACACCAAGCTTGAGGATAAGCTTGAAGGAGTTGATAACTTCCGAGCTTGGAAGTACAGGATTTCACTAGTCCTTGAAGAGAATGAATTGGACACCTACATAAATGAAGAAGTTCCAGTTCCAGAGGGAGATGAGGCTAAATCCTTACACAAGAAGAACTTGGTCAAGGCCAAGAGGATTATTGTTGATTCTATCAAGGATCACCTTATACGACATGTGTCTTCCTTAAAGACACCTAAAGAGATGTTTGATTCCTTGACCAAGCTATTTGAAGGAAAAAATATAAATCGGAAAATGACCTTGCGAAATCAGTTGAAGAATGTGAAGATTCAAAATGCAGAGACCATACAGTCATACTTTACAAGGATCTCTCAAATCAAGGAACAACTTGAAGCTGTGGGATAAGACATAAAGAATGGAGAAGTTGTGATCACAACCTTGAATGGTCTCCCTAGGTCATGGGACTCCTTTATTCAAGGAATTTGTGCTAGAAGAAAGTTAATCACTTTCAATAGGTTGTGGGAGGAATGCTCACAAGAAGAAGCTTGAATCATAGCTCGAGAAGAAAAAATGGGAAATGAAGATCAAGCTCTCACAGCACACACCAAGAATAACAAAAGGGGGCACTCTCATCACAAGAAATGAAAACATCACCACCAGAATCAAAGGGATAATCTTAGAAGACCTAGACGAGATCTATCTAATGTCAGATGCTATACTTGTGATGAGAAGGGACATTTTTCCAGAGATTGTCCCAAGAACAAAAGGAAGAAGAACAACAAGAGACATCATGCTCACACTGCAGAGGATGATGAACCTCCCAAGAACAGAACCAGAGTAGACAGTGAAGACTCTTCAAGCGATGAAGAATATGTTTTAATTTCAGCTCTCACAGGTACTATTTCACATGGGAGCAATGATTGGCTTGTAGATAGTGGGGCTTCCAAGCATATGACAGGATTTAAGGAATCCTTTCTGAATCTATCTGAACATGAGTCACCTCACGAGGTGAAACTTGGGGATGACTACCAATACCCTATAAAAGGAAGTGGTGAAGCCTCTTACAAGCTAAACTCTGGAAAATCTTTGAAGATGAAGGATGTTCTATATGTACCAGGACTCAAGAAGAATCTTCTTTCCATATCTGCATTGGATGCAAAAGGTATGAGGTTTGCATTTATTGATGACCAAGTTCTTATGTGGCCAAAAGGAAAGACCATAAATGATGCAGTAGTAATTGGAGTGCAAGAGGGAGGCTTATACAAACTGAAAAGCCAACCTGAACAAGCCTTGGTCCATGAATCCATGGAGCCAAGTGAATTATGGCATAGAAGGCTTGCACATGTGCACTATAGAGCACTATCACTTGCAAGCAAAGTAGTTAACGGTCTTCCTGAAATCCAGACAAAGCATGAAGGCATCTGCAAAGGATGTGTGAAGGGAAAGAACATAAAGAAGACATTTCCAAGTAGTGAGAGCAAAGCAAAAGGAATCTTGGAAGTCATCCACTCTGATGTATGCGGTCCAATGTCATCCAGTTTATTGAGTGGGTATGTATATTATGTTTCTTTCATTGATGATTTTTCTAGGAAGACATGGACATATTTCTTGAAGAGCAAAGATGAAGTATTCAACAAATTTAAGGAATTCAAAGCCCTGATGGAGAATCACACGGAAAAGAAAATCAAGACCTTTCGATCAGAAAATGGCAGAGAATTCACATCAGAAGAATTCAAGGAATTATGCAGAGATCCAGGGATTAAGAGAGAGTTGACCACTCCATACAATCCACAAGAAAATGGAGTCGTAGAAAGGAAGAATAGAGCGATTATGGAAGCAGCAAGGGCAATGCTTCATGATCAGGATCTTCCCATGCATCTATGGGCAGAAGCTACAAGAACAACCGTGTATGTATAGAATCGTACTCCACACAGAATACTAGACAACAAGACACCAGAAGAAACGTTTTCCAAAGAGAAACCAGAAGTCAGCCATCTCAGGATATTTGGCTGCCTGGTGTACATACACACATTCCGAAGGAGAAAAGAACAAATTTAGACCCTTCAGGAAAGAAGGGCATATTTGTGGGATATAGTGAAAACTCGAAGGCTTACAGAATATACTTTCCAGGGTACAAGAAGATCGATATTAGCAGGGACGTGACATTTGACGAAGACTCAGCATACAACAAATCCAGAAAACTACCTATTGAAGACATTGAAGAACCAAAAGTAACCAAGAACCGAGATACAACAATGAATGAAGGAACTCCAGAAGGAGATCGAGAAATGGAAGAACCACAGGAACCTGTAGATCCACCCCGTGAGAAGAATTCTCACAAGAGGAAACCAGCATGGGTACAAGAGGCAATTCTAGATGCAGAGAGATATGGCGCTCTAGAGGGAATACGCAGTGAAAGCAAGAGACCTAGGCCATACTCCAGCTATGTAGCCCTACTATGTGACATCATTAACAAGGAACCTTCCAGCTATCAAGAAGCGGCAGAAAAGAAAGAATGGAAGGATGCCATGATCGAGGAATACCAGTCGATCATGAAGAATGATGCCTGGGATGTGGTCCCAAGACCAGAAGAGAAGTCTGTTGTAACTTCCAAGTGGATCTACAAGATCAAGCATACTGCAGGTCGCAGCATAAAAAAGTATAAAGCGAGATTTGTGGCACGTGGTTTCTCCCAAAAGGAAGGGATAGATTATGAGGAGACTTTTGCACCTATAGCCAGATACACTTCCATCAAAACAATCCTTGTTCTGGCTGCAGCGATGAAATGGAAGATATACTAGATGGATGTCAAGACAGCATTCTTGAATGGTGTAGTGGAAGACGAAGTGTATGTGGAGCAGCCACTCGGATCTGAGACACATGACAGGAAGACTCATGTGTGCAAATTGAAGAAATCTTTGTACGGATTGAAGCAGGCGCCCAGGACATGGTACGGCAGGATGGACAACTTCCTGACTAGTTTGGGCTTTACCAAGAGTAAAGCAGACTCCAACCTTTACTACAAGGTTGAGAAAGGGAACCCAATAATACTCCTATTGTATGTAGATGACCTGTTTGCGACAAGTGAAGATGGGTTGATTGCAGATACAAAGAGGAAGCTTGTTGTCGATTTCAAGATGAAGGACTTGAGCTTGATGCATTATTTTCTAGGCATGGAGGTGTCGCAAGGTACAGACGAAGTCTTCCTTGGTCAAGGGAAATATACAGTAGAGATCCTAAAGAGGTTTGGGATGATCAACTGCAAGGCCATAACCACACCCATGGCATCGAACTTGAAGCTACTTTGTGATGCTTCATCAGAGTCAGTTGATGCCACGATATATCGCCAGATGATTGGGTCATTGACGTACCTGACGAACACAAGACTAGACATATGCTTTGCTATGAACACTTTGAGCCAGTTCCTGACGGATCCGAGACAAGTTCACTTGGTTGCTGCAAAAGCATATATTGAGGTACCTGAAGGGTACAATTGATTATGGGCTCAGATATCACATGAATCAAAAGGTTAACCTACAGGGTTATGTTGATTCGGACTGGGTTGGCAATGCCTTAGATAGGAAGAGCACTTCAAGGTGTTGCTTCAATATGGGATCAAGAGTGATCTCTTGGTTTAGCAGAAAGCAGTCTTGCGTGGCACTAAGTACAGCCGAAGCAAAATATGTCGCAGCTTGTTCAGCTAGTTGTGAGGCAGTATGGCTTAGGACGCTACTGTCTTATTTATTTAATCTCCAGTTGGAGGCGACTTGTATCTTCTATGACTACCAGAGTTGTGTGAAGTTGTCCGAGAACCCAGTGTTCCATGACAAGTCGAAGAACATTGAGATCAAGTACCACTATATCAGCGATATGGTGTAGAGAGGAGCAGTGAAGCTCCAGTATGTTGCGACGGACGAGCAGATAGACGATGTGTTGACCAAGCCACTAGCCAGAGTGAAGTTTGAATACTTCAGAGAAAATCTTGGTGTACTTCAAATCGAGGTTCCTCCCAAGGGGAGGTGATGCGTCCAGAAGATGCAGATGCACAAGAGCCATTCTCACATGGTGGTAGGTGTGTCCTCCCATGGTGCAGATGTAAGGGCTGTAATCGATATGTGTGCATCTGGGTTGTGCTCCGAGTGACAATGAGATGATCTGAAGATGATGAGATGATAATAGGGGATTCAGGTTTTGCAGAGGCATATAATCAGTCCTGGGATGCCCCTTCAGGTTTTGCAGAGGCATATAATCAGTCCTGGGAGATCCTTCAGGTTTTGCAGAGGAATATAATCAGTCCTGGGATGCTCCTTCAGGTATTGCAGAGGCATATAATCAGTCCTAGGAGATCCTTCAAGTTTTGCAAAGGCATATAATCAGTCCTGGGATGCTCCTTCAGGTTTTGCAGAGGCATATGATTAATCCTCGAAGATCCTTCAAGTTTTGCAGAGGCATATAATCAGTCCTAGGATGCTCCTTTAGGTTTTGCAGAGGCATATAATCAGTCCTGGGTGATCCTTCAGGTTTTGCAAGGCAATAAGTCCTGAGCTTTACCTACTTGATGATTTGAAGACCTACATGGAGGCTAGGCCTACATCCAGCATGAAAAAGGGTTGGCTCTGTAGAACTTCCTATGATGAGTAGATTCGAGAGATAGCACCATTTGCTCGAGATGATGAGGACAGCAACAGCAATGACGATGATGATCCAACATTGAAGACTTGTGCCTATATGTATTCATGTCTGTGTCAAGAGAATACCTTCATAGTTAAGAGGGAGTGTTAATGTAATTGTAGCTTCGGAAGATATTCACTTGTATATTTCATATTGTATTTTATTGTACCTCGACAGAGATGTTTATTCCTTCGATCAGGAGAGTCATTAATGTATTTAAGTCATGTAAAGTCATTAAGGTTAACCCTCCATTGTATGTCGGGGCAGTAGACCCCGGAGTTAAGTTGTATTAGGGTTATTAGACTCTCTTAGAGAAGTCGGCCTTGTTGAGGGAAAAAGTCATGCCAGGATAAAGTATAAATAAAGAGAGTGACTCTCTATTTTACACACACACTCAGTATCAAGTGCGAATGAGAGAGAGAGGACAAGCTCGCACTAGTGAGAGAGAGAGCAGTTGTCGAAGATCATCTTTATACTTGTGGGTTTTACTTTTGCTATTGGTGCTCATTCTATCTCTGAGGAAATTACGAGGTTTTCTCCTTTAAGGTTTCCCTGAGGAAAAATCTTTGTGTCTCTTGTCTCTTGTGATTCTTGATGTGCATGTTATTCTCTCGGATAAGATCCTAGATCATATTGAATAAACTGTAAAAATCTAACATGTCTTTTCCTACAGCAACTAGTATGCCCTGCAGTCCTTTTCATCATGGCCCACAGATCGACAGAACTTACAATAAAGACTAGCAAGTGTACTAACTATTTTTGTAGATACAAACATTCTTCTGAACGTCCCCTAGTTTGAAAAACCCTACACCATGGCATCCCTTGTGAACTTAATGGATTTGGAGCACTAGAAGCAAGAGTCTAGAAAGGTTGGGCACAAATCCTTATGAGGGCCTTCCATTTTACACCTCATGCACCAGACATCCTCACAAATCTCATTTCCCTTCTTGATATCTTGGATCTGCAGTGAAAGATTAGCCAATTGCAACTGAATTTGTGGCATTCCTGCACCAGTTTCTCTGACTGGTGATGCTTCTAATTTCATTGCAATTTCTAAAGCTTCTATCTAGGACACTATCTTCTATTGCATCAGGGGGACACGAATATGGGGTAATAGCGCAGCAATAAACCACTCTTTATGTTGAACATCGGATATTTGAAAACTTACCTTAGCCATCAGAGTTTTGAATCTATGGTCAAAATCCCAGATAGATTCACCCAGTGACTGCTTAATCTCCTTCAACTCCGTAATACATTGCGACTCGGATTTAGGCTTCTCGAATTCATCTATTAACCCAGTTTGAATCTGATCTAAAGACTTTTCAGGGGTTTCTATAGGAACCACAAAGAATTTCATATACCAATCTAGAGCTCGACCCCTAAAGATCGTGATCATTTGACCCCTTTTTACCGCATCATCCTGGACCTGTCACACAGTCCATATAGCTTCACACAAAAACCAGTGTTGGTCGGGGTCTTCCAACGCATTTCCATTAATTATAGGCAACTTCATGTCGTCCTCGACCATTTTATGCCTTTGGGGTACTGTCGAACCCGAATTAGATGGACCACTAGTAAGAAGTTTTTGACCTCTATCTTGACTATTGTTATTACTCTAATTCGACAAGAAACACTTTGATGCACTTTTAGGTCTTACCTCTCATACCGAAGATGTACGTGAAGTCGTAGGTATGTCGTAGTCTCGGATCTGGTATGGATCTAGCACCTCTTCCTCGTCTTCAAAAATAAGCCAATACTCCTCGTCCTCGTCGCAAGACTCCTCGTTGAGTTGCAGCAAAAATTCATAGTCCCCACCTCCGATCGCACTGCAACTCTCTCTCCTTATCGGAGTCCTCCTCTTATTTAATCGAAATCTTCTTCCACTCCTTAGGAGGCCACCTTCTTCATCAGTCTCACTATCGCTTGGAACATTTCAACTCACTCTTCCCATCTTTTCTAGACCTTCTCCACAGCATTACCCATGTTCTCCACGCACAATGCTTACTCGTCAAGCTCCATTCACAGAATCCCTTTTTCACAGACTAGCATTTTAATCCGTAGTTTTAAGGACTTTAGGTATCTTCCTCTAGGACCTTGGAAAAATTCACTCTCAGTCTCACTATACAACTTAATAGTATCCACAGCGATCTCAGTAAAATACCCTTCTAGAATGTTGTCAACCCAAAAATCAACAGCTCTGGAGATGGTATTATTAACACTCTCCAGTCGTGGGATTAGTAGAGGCGTCCAACCTCTAGGTTCACCTCCTTAGAAATTCCTCCTATGGAGTGTTAATCTTGCTAACCATTCATACAATTTAACAGGGAATTCACTAAAGAAAATATCATGGATGTCTGAGTAAATATACCTTTGTAACCATTCCCCTATAGTCAATTGTGGCCCTTTCTATTCTTCTTACACAAATTCCTTGCTTCACATGTCCCCTTCACAACGATCCCGGTCTCGGCAATGAAACCATTTGTTGAGTTTATTTTCGATTGTCCTAGCTTCAAAATCCAACAAAACCCAAAGGTACCAACCCGACAAGGTTTAACCCCGTCGGCAACAGCTGCGACGCAAGTGAAGTCTCACCCGAGATACCTATAGGAGCTGCAGGAATCAGGTTTCTATAGTGGTAAAGGGGATCTTCTCATGTTAAGCATCGACAAACAGGTCATCACACATAATTACCAACATAGTGTTATAAACCATGCATAAACTCACAACATATCCATAAGATCTATTAAGCCTTGTCGATTCAATTACTTAATCGGAAACTAGCATGTTATTATGAGTCGCAGCAATACACAAAATAAAACATTCACACACAATACACAAAATAAAACATTCACACAATTATCATGCACCATTCGACACAAAAAGTTTAACATGGAAACCCATACATGAAAAACCAAAAAAGCGTTCATTAATTAGCAATAGTCGAGTCTTGAACGCTTTGGTTTGCACACACAGCCTGCAGACATCTCTCCATAATCTCCATTGCATTCAGTCCGCGCAAACAGCCTACAGACATCTCTCCACAATCTCCATTGCATTCAGTCCGCGCACACAGCCTGCGGATCAACAATACTTTTATTCATCTCTTTCATACAATACACACAGCTTGCTGACATTATAGACTCTTCCTCACATCAATATCTATTATTCTTCGTACCAAACTTGACAAAATAGAACAGCACAGAACTGAAGCAAAGTAAACAGGACGAAACTGAACTCATAGAACTGAACCCCTAGAAAGCCCAACCCCTTACATTTGTATAGGCTCTATTGGATGCATTTACATCCCGCGCCCACTACCCAAAAGTGGACAACCCTTATAACTAACTCATTGACTTTTCCATCTGACTTTATCAATGCAAATACTTTTCTAAGAAAACTGCCAAAATTATCAGAGCCAACGGTTTTAACCCCGCTCCATCATAACCATGTTCACACTTGGCCAGGTTTTCCCTATTAGAACCAAAACTTATTTAACTTTTACCTAGGGACAAGAACTTTATTTATATTCCTTTGTTCACTTGAATTTTTCTTGAACGAGATCAACTTGTCTTCTTTCACTAGGGTCGACTTGTTCTTTTGGTCTTCATCTTTCATTTTATCTTCAAGACGACTAGACTTCTTGTCCTTATTTTCTTTTGCGACTTCTTCAATGTTGGATTCCTTCAATGGTTGACTTTACTTCTTGGTTATTTCTTCATCATAAAAAAGTTGTCCTTGTTGATGTTCATCTTCTCATGTGCACGTCTATCCACACATAGAGCTCTAATGTTGATTTGACCACACTCTAAGAAGTCTCAGACACTTCTGAGAGCCCATGCCAATTTCAACATTAGATTAGACTTTGTATATTTCCCAAAGGGATGAAGTCCCCTATCAAATAAATCATCCAACTCAATCTCATCAGAATAGATCACTCTATCACAAGGGCACTCCCTCATAGAGTATGCAATGTGACCTCTATCCTTATACACTCTCAGTCAACACACATGACTAATCAAGGCTAAGCATCTCGAGCCTCATACACTCTTAGTCAACACACAAGACTAATTGAGGCTACTCCAAGGCCACCCTCCTCTCGCCATTAGTCAACACACATGACCCCTCTAGGAGAATGTGTGCAGAATGTTTGCCTGATGCTGGAACCATAAAGAAACATCAACAGTAGTTGTTTAGGTTGGCTATCTTAGTAGGGGATTGGTTAGCTAGGTTGCTTGCTATTGTTTCATTGGGTTTAATATGTTGGTTTTGTTAACTAACAATTGTTGATTGTCATATATATGAGTTTTTTATGCAAGTTTTCTTAAGGAAAGGTACTCGTGTGCTCTAGTTGGCAGTTAGGAGGTCTAGGAGCCCATCAAAAAAACCCTAAGGACCCCTTTTCTTTGTCGGTCATGAGTGATGTCTCTTCTTGTCCTTTCTCTCTTCTTTTAGCTTGTTTTATATCGATGTCCTATATAGGCAAAGAGACCATTTTGGCATGATTACCCTTCTCGGAGAGCCACCTTGTTGTATATTTTCTCCCTGTTACATATTTACGTTTTATTACGAATTTTGGTTTTGTTTACTCACATATATTAAAAGAATTTGCTAACTTGCTAGGAAACTCGCTCGATTGCCCTAGTTTCTTCCCTTAAGTGGTGGGGAACCATCCAAAGACCTATTTTGAGGCAAACAATCCAGTAGGTCAGCAATCAAAAACACAGTACAACAATGTAAGTGTTCATATTTGTTTTAGTTTTCTTTACTTGATTAAGTTTGATAAGTTACGCACACACTTCAAAATTATTTCAATTTTCTAAACACCAAAAATTCAAGCACTTGTTCATATTTTCCTTTATTTGCTTTAGTTTAGAGTAATTTCATTGTTACATATCATTTAGATTTTATTTTGAGCAAGTAGGATTCAAATTCCAACCCACTAATCCAAGAACCAATTGATGTTACTTTTGCACATGTCGGCTCTGCCAACCCACAAAGGACTTCAACCCCATTCCTTGGGTTGTTTTACATAGTATAAATTTCAAATTGTTTTCTTTCCTACATTTCATTAGTGCCACAACACCCGAGTTGAAGGCTAAAGGCGCATAACCGAGAGCTTGGGTGATGGTTGGGTCTCGCTGCCATCACACCTACTAAGGTTAACGACAAATTCAATAGGGAGAGTGAATTGGCACTGTTTGTTTATAGATTTTGGCATTGATTTCTCACTTTCAGGTGGATACCCCTAAAGGGACCTGCACAAAAAATACAAAAAAACGCCATAAAACAGCCAAACACACAGAAAACAAAGTAGGGATAAATTCGCCAAAAGAAAACTATCATTGCAACAGGGAAAACCTATGTATATATCTATATGTAAGTACTAACGGTATTTATTACATATATCATAGGATAGTTTCAATTTTGCTAACCAAGGGACACGCTTGTGAAAGGAAGACGTGGTCTTGACATGTGGATGGCTTGGTCCTTTTCATTTCAAGCATAGTCAATTTCTTAGAACCTTAAGAGTTGAAACAGAAGAATCCCCCTTCAGGGGCCCTCACAGGCTTTTTTTCTTGATATCTATTGGGTGAGTCCCTTGCTCAACTGGTTGCATTTAAATAGATGGTTGTACTTTGATTAGCCTCGCTTGGTTGAAATACTACTCTACTTGGTTAAGTTCAACTATACTCCATTGGGAGGTTCCTAGGCCTCTTCCTTTTCGCAAGTATCCTCCTTTCATCTAAGCAGGATTTTAGACCCGAAAGCGCTAGTGCGAAGATTGAGCGAATACCCCATTTCTCTAAACTGCATGGGGTCCTCATCGTTCCAACCATATTGTTCGCCAACTCACTCTATTAATACCAAGCGAATCAAACTACAAGAAGGTGAGCCTGAATGGGAGGACCTTCAAAATGGTATTGCCTCCTTGAATGTTGGTTAAACAAGATAAAATCTCATAAAATTTACAGGATTAAGGAGTCAACCTTTCGTAAGTCGACTTAACATCAATATGGCACATCAGAACATCTAATCTCATACCTGTCCCTGAGTTGTTACATTCATATTTTTAACTTCCAAAGCTCTTATTTTGACCAAAATTCTTGTCGAAAACTCTAGGAAGCCCTTTCTTCAGATCTGGTTTAATTTCCAGGCATTGCAATCTTTTCCGTAAGGATGTTCCAGCCATCTAGTTGGCTGGTTATAATTTCCAGATTCATTTATTTTAACTCAACCCATTTCACAAATTGCCCTTAACACTTTGTGTGTGAGTTTTGGGTTCACTTTCAGGTTGAATTTGGCCTGGACAACTTCTTGTCCATAACTTTTGTTCACTGTCCTAATTTGCCAGCCACATTAACAACGTGGTTACTATTGTTAGGTACCCCTTTTGACCAAATTTTACAAGAAAATTGCATCTCAAAAGCTAAGATGTTCTAGATCCCGATGGACCCCGTGAGTCAACCTAGCCCCATTTCCGAGCCTAAAGGATAGCAATCAGCTTGTTGTTAGCTGTTATTAGTTTGTTGGTTTAAAAAATCAGCGGCCTAATCTTTCACATTCATGCCCCATTTTAACACATCCTACCCATTCGAGCCTTCCACGAAGCTAAGGGAGGACAATACTTGAGCAAGGTTATCCAAAGGGGGCTTGCACGTAACTCCCTCTCCTCTCTTTCTTCCCCTTTTACCACCTCAAAAACAAGACCATCAGAGGTGTGGGTAGCTTTTGCCTCTTGCCGGGATGACAAAGAGGTTGTAACCGGCTCCACCGCCGAATAGGTGGAATTCATCTCAACAGACAGTTTTTGCTTATAACACCCCCTTTTTTGGAGACTCCGCTGGGGACACTTGCAAATCTCTTTTGATTTGCACGTATCTCACATTTTTAATAAGGATTGAACTTACAATCTCCAATTGCAGTTTTCAGATCACCGATCCTAATCATTTCTCCATCTTTCAACATAAAAAGGCAAGATAAGACACTAAATATTCACTAAATTTCTTTGGTAGGTGGTATAGTTCAGTTCCCATTTTGTTTTCATTTGATTAGGGAGCCATAAATACCATCAATTTATTTTCATATACTTTTGCTTTTCCTGCCTCTACTTTTCAACTTCAGTTGAGGAAGCCACTTCACTCTCATACTTTACTCATAGCCTAGAAGAAAAGGCTGAAAATAAGATATTTCAAAATTAGCACGCGGTGTAATCCAAAAGCAAACATCACAATACAATGTATGTTTAGTTGGGTTCTTATCATGCCTTGTCTGGAACAACAAGTTAGTGGCACCACTCTTGTGACCTCAATCACATTACCTGATTCCCTTGCAAGCTAGCAGGTCAAAAACATCATAAAATTAGGGAAACCATGTCCCCTAGGACCACAAGAAGCCAAAGCTCGGGAAAAGTAGCAAGTGGCGAATCACATACATATAGGAAACCAAAGAAGATCATTATACCTATCATACAAGTTGAGTCACCCTCTTCCTCTTCTTCTATGTTTCAGAACCCCATACTAAAGTAAAAAACAATAAATCCATCAACAATTGCAAATCTTCAGATTATTCCTACAACTGTTACAACAAGTGTTGTTGTTCCTTCAACTTCCATTCCAATGGCAATGCCTTGGCAACCAGGGGCAACCAGGGACCCCTTTGGACTTCGCCCATCCTTTACATGATATACCTGCAAATGCACCAAATCAAGTCTCTAAGTTCAATGGTGTTGGTCCATAAAATGTTGAGGAACATATCCAAGACTTTTATGATGCATTAACACTCATGGGCATAAAAGCCCCCGACATCATCATTCGAATGTTCATAAGAAATTTTGAAGGAGAGGAAATAATTTCAATCAACGCTTTACCTCTACCTTGGGTACAATCACAACCACTTCGCAACCATACAGTAACAACTTGTTTCACTACTACATGACTACAATGAATCCAAATGTAAAATACATGTCGAAGGACAAAGCAGTCACCATTTTAGATATGGCTAAAACAAACGCCCTAGAGATAAACATAACATGGAGGAATCTGGCATGGTTTCCTCATCTATAACACAACCCTATTTTAATGGGAGGCCTAGGAATGAAATGATTCTAAATGAGGGCCCTTGATATGAACCTTCACCTCCCTAATCTTCAAGGATGAAAGAAAGGAAAATTTTTGAAACATTAAGAGTCAAGACTACTAATGAACATGAATAACCAAATTCTTTCTCTAAATAAGTAAATGATTTATAATTTTCTACAACTATGAGGTCAAGATCTCCTCTTCCTCCCCCACCTCCTCCTAGACATATTGTTGCTGAAGAGGATTGGTATCATTTTGCCGGGACTTTCACGAACCTATGTACTATTATTCATATACACACCAAATGGAATTATCCAGAAGTGGAAAGGCCCCTTTAGCACAAGTTAATAACAAACTAGCCTCCACCTCTCAAAATGACCTAGTCAACATGCAAGAGGCCGCTCCATGTAGTGACAACACTTCCTCTTTTGGGAGTTTTGTTGTTGAGACTAGGAATCAAACATCCAAATCAACTATGAAAGGAATGGATGAGGCCATAATCAATCATAAAGAGAACAATAAAGCATAGCTCCCATAAGTGGGAGATCTCCTTCAGCTTTGAGGAATAAAGTTCCTTGGGTTCCAAACAAGCTAAACCCATCTAATGAGCAACTTCCTACACGTTTCCCAATACCAAGACCTTACAACGTAGTTGAAGATCTAGATGCTTTAGGGACACCTACCCAATTGAAAACCCTTCTCGTGTCCTACAAGATCCTCCTCTTCCATGATTAGAGTAAAGATTTTTTCCTTCCAAAGTGGTCTACTCTCAGCTAAAGGAGGCATATGATGTCATCGTTCTAGATCCAGGAGTTCCTCTCCTCCTTTCTATGTCTCGGTAAACATTTTATACTATGTGCTCCTTAATTGTGTCATTGACATGGGAGCAAGGCAAAATGTCATGCATCTTCGAGTTATGAGGAAGTTGGGTCTTAAATGCATAGGCCCTTGTAAAGACCTGTTGACCTTGGATTCAAGAACGGTAGAAACAATTGGCTATATCCATGATTTATCCATTTCCTTTAACCAAGCTCCTAATGTAAGCAAGGTTATAAATGTGATTGTAGAAGATATACCTAAAGCATATGGCATGCTTTTAGGTAGAGAGTGGTCCACCAAGTCAAACAGGGTTGTTGCTTCACAGAAGGAACCCACTTCACCTTTCCTCATAAGGGTGCAAAATTTGTCATTAGAAGGGAACCAAAATACCAAGAGCATGTTGTACTTGCTTCCTACAACAAAGGCATGTGTCTTTTCAAGACACGGGGATGGGTGCTTATACTGTACTATGATTAGTATCTGAAGAAGACCTCCATATTCCCCCTCCCAAACAAGATGAAACGATTTCGAGTATGGACATTGATGGTGCCAAATCCAAGCATGGATCTGGTGTTGGGGTCCTTTTGTACAATCCCAAGGGAAAGGCATTCCCTTTCTCTTTTTTATTAGAATTCCCTAACACCAACTATATAGCTAAATATGAAGTGTTAGTTCAAGGCCTCTAGAAAGCCTTAGACTTAGGAATTTGCCACTTGTTGGTAAGTGGTGATTTAGAGTTGGTTGTGAAACAAGTTAAGGAAAAATAAATTGTCCACATCCCTCACCTCAAACAATACTACCAAAAGGTTAAAGAACTTATGGAAAAGTTCTTATCTTTAAACATCCAAGCTATCCCTAGGGCTACAAACAATGTAGTTGATAAGTTGGCCTTAGCTGGCTCATGCTTTACTTCAGATTTCATAAGGTCCATTGAGGATGTAAAAGACTAAATTTTGCATAAGCCTGCGTTACTCCAATGAACAAATTTGTAGGTTCCTCCAAAACAAGGGGGAATTTGAAGACTTGCATACTTGTCATGAGATAGAAGAAGAATTGGGAATATAATCCAATTGAACATGAATAAAATACCCCCAGATTATCTATGTTGGAATCCATGTTGATTCCAACGATGCTCCTACATCTACACCTAAAATCAATAGTGAATCTGTTAGGAAGGTGCAAGAAACTACCCCTATAAATCTAGGAACCAAAGAAGATCCAAAGATGGTTTATATAGGGTCACAGTGTTCTCCTGAAGAATTCACCTAGTTCACGAAACTCTAGATAGAGTTCAGAGATGTTTTTGCTTGGCCCTTTGAGGACCTTAAGGTTCTCAATATGGACGAAATAGTTCATGCCATGCCATTAATCCCTTATTCAAAACCTTATAAGCAGAAACAGAGAAAGAACAACCCCACATTAAAGCAAAAAATAAGGGCAGAATTAGATAAAATGGAAGCCTCAAGGGTCAGTTATCCTATTCATTATTCACAATGGATATCTAATCTGGTTCCAGTTAGAAAGAAAACTAGGCATATTCGTTTATGTGTTAATTTTCGACATTTGAATCAGGTGTCTTTAAAAGAGAACTACCCTGTCCCACCCATGGAGGAGATCCTCCAACAGGTTTCTAGTTCCCAAATGATGTCCCTCTTAAATGGTTTCTCAAGCTACAACCAGGTAGCCCTCAATCCTTTGATCGTCACTTAACTACCTTCATTGCTCGTTGGGGCACATATGCATACAACAAAATGCCTTTTTGTTTGACTAATGCCGGAAGTACATTTCAGCCTGCCATTGCCATTGCTTTCAAAGGCTCGATGAGTAACATTGTTATTGTCTACTTCGATGACCTTACGGTATTCTCCAAAGAAAGAGGTAGTCACTTTGATCACCCTGGGCAGGCACTTCTTAGATGTCACAAATTAGGCATATCGCTAAATCCTAAGAAAACCATTTTCCGTGTTACTGAAGGGAAGCTTTGGATCACATTGTTTCTCATGAGGGTGTCAAAGTTGATCCCGAAAGGGTGATTGCAATCATAAGGCTGCCTTTACCTACCAATAAGAAGGAGATGCAAACTTTCTTTGGGAAGATAATTTTCCTAAGGCGCTTCATTCCTGATTTTGCTGAAGTTTTCAAACCTCTAAACCAGCTAATGAAGAAGGATGTCAAGTTTAAATGGGACCCTCCTACACGCCATGCTTTCGAGTCTATTAAACTTGACATTGCTTATGCACCTCTATTGATTAGTCCTCACCAATCCAAAGACTTCGTCATATATACTAACTCGTCAGAGGATATTCAGAGCATTAAACTGCTATGTTTAGAATTTTGCAAATGGTAAAATTCAGAGATAAACGAACGACTATCCTACATGATAGGCTCTTACTCACTTAAGAATCACACAAAATTGGATGCAAAGTAAGTATCATCTTACCAGATATTCACTATTAATAAAAGCCGAATCTCAAACAACTAAAAGAATACAAAGATGAATCAAAGAACTCTGAGCTAAACAACTAAAAGAACACAAAGATGAATCAAAGAGCAACTCTTACCTGTTCAAAAGCGCCTTCTGATACAGAATTAGAGGAGTCTGAAGAAACATGCACTTCAAGACTTGGAGTATCGGTCTTCCCTGTTGCTTCATAGGCTCCTTCAGCATCATACTCGGAGCCCGAAAAAGATGGCGTATCTGGGGGACTGTCAGCCTGGATAGCTTCTCCATCTGAATAGCTTGGTATTTCCAGTGTCTGAGAGTTTCCAGTTCCATTGTTCTCGCTAGAGTGTTGTGCTGATTGCTCAGAATCAAACGCTTCGTGCTCTTCATGCCGAGATCTCTTAGAGGGGATTTCACTAATCTCGTCGGGCACTTTCTCTCCCCCCTCTTCTCCTCCATTCCTTTTATGCTTAGTTTCAATGCGAGAAGTTTTTTCAACAGAGATAGCAGGCAGCTCCTCAGATTTCAATTGAGTTTCACTTTCAAGGGGTTCCTCTTCACTCTCCCTAATCAATTGGGTTTCTCTTTCAAGGGCCGCCTCTTCATTCTCCCTAATCAATTGGTTTTCTCTTTCAATGGCCTCCTCTTCATTTTCCATACTCCGTTGGGTTTCTCCTCCAGATACTCTCTCTTCTTCAGGAGGCTTCTCCACTGGGATAATGGTATGTGGATCTGATTGCAACTGAGTCTCCACTTCTTGGGATTTTATTTCATAGGGCTCTTCTTCTTTCTGGGGTTTGCCATCATGAATCTCCCCTTCATGAGGATTTTCTTCTTCTTCGCAGGTTTCACCATAAAGATTATTTTTTTGAAGGGTATATTCCTCAGGTTGAAATTCCTCAAATGGACTCTCTATACTTTCATTCTCGGCATTTTCTGCACTGTAGTCAGTAATCTCCACCGCACTAGAAAGGGCCTCAAATGTAGCTGATTCGGATTTTCCCAGCAGAGATTTTCTCTTGAAGCCCACAAGCGTCTTCTGATACAATATCGTATAAAATTTCCTCAAACAAATAAAGCTACCCACCAGACATCCCAATGGAACAACAAATGCAACACTGAGTGCCGACAAAAACATCAAAGGAAGAAGCAGAAATGGCAAAGCAGAAGCCAACGCACCCCATAGTGTTAACTTCTTGCCAACTCTCCACAGTTTGCTGGCCATCTCACTCACTCACTTCTCCAAGCCTAAAACTTCAATACCCAACTATCCATTTTATTGGACCTTGCAATCAAAATTTCAAAAGGCTGGAACTCTTACCTATCCTGACTCGAATTCTTGGAAGTAGGACTTGCATTGGGCCACTATATGCAGGAGACTCTGGACTTCACGAGTGATCAAATGCCTTTCTGCACTTAAAATTCTTTACCAAATCAGAAGACAGATTCTGATAAAACTAATTGTGTAAAGATTATTGTGGTTTTACAACCATCTGATGAGAGCAGAACAGTGTCAGAGATATTGTATGTATTTCAATTGGCTTCATCATTCCTTCTATTCTTGTGCTAAGCCGTTATGCTCCTTGATTGACACTTCAGCTGCCATTCCTGCCATGATCAGTTACGTGGCTGGCCCACAATTAAGTCAATAAAATATATCAAATCTTGTTTTTACGCTGAAAGACAATTTATATCACGTCACATCCCGATTTGGATCGTTTAGATTATCCGATCAAATATCACTTGCAGATAGAGTACAACAAATATCTTAATTGAATTGTATAACAGTGTATTTTATTATGAATGAAATCTAATGGTGAAATTATGGTGACTCACGCATTACGATGCACGTAACATCGGTTTCCTCGAAGCGATCAAAGTGTATTGGACGAGTGGATGACCCATGCAAGTATTATCTGTATAATTATACTATTATTTAAAAAATTATTTATCTAAAACACAACAAAATGTAAAATACTGCATTGGTTGATCTAGGAATATGATTTTTTTTTCCAGATGGAAAGATCCACGAGAAACCCAGCAATACTTCCCCACATTCGTGGATGGTAGAGGTGGTAAACCGCCGGTCATCCTAGTAGAAGGCCTAACCCCAGAGGACTCAAGGCTCGAACCCGTGACCTCCCCCAAACCGAGAGAGTGTGTGCACGTCTTACCATTTGAGCTAACCCTTGGGGCTCTAGGAATATGACCTTAAATGATCTTTAGCTCTCGCTACCACATTCATTGTTGGTTGATCGTGGAATGTGACTTTGGATGATTTTAGTTCTTGGTATCATATTTTATTGTAATTCACATTGGAATGCTTCATGGGTTCTTGAATTGATTTTCATTATAGAAGAGAGCTCAAGGGAGAGGAGATTGGGTTTTGATCTCTAAGAATTGGGTATTTAATTTAAAGGACTTTTTTTATTTCAAATATTTTTAATAATAAAATAAGGAGACATGGTTTGGTTTTTAGTGAGATAAAGGTTTTGTATTTTTAGTATTTTGCATTATTATTATGGTTATGGTTGTGTGTTGTTATTCGAACTAGTTTGTGTATTGCTTAATGTTATTTTGACATAAACTATTAAAAGCAGTTTGTTTTGAATTTTTTTATTGTGACTTGAAAATGTTTTTGGTATACAACATGGAGATGATAATTAATGTGCATTTTAAAAAGGAAGAAATGGGTCTCTTTGTGACATGTGTGTAGGCTCGTATGTTTGTTTCCTTAGCCTTCTTTCTCTGTGTGGTTTATATGTATGTGAATAATCACTATAATATACCAACACAAGGTCTTCATCTACCCCACTAGAAGTGTTGGAAACATTGTCCTTTGGCCACGAAAAGTCCTAGGATGAGCAAGTAAAATATTCATCTATCTATCTACACTAAACCATCTACTCCTATTTTATTTTCTGGGGTACACACGTTATTTGTGTATATATGCATTATCTTTTCTTCTTGTTATTCTCTTGTCTTGGGCAAATCTATTTGGAAACATTCAGCATTTCCAAATAATGAGATGTTCTTTCCTACCATTTCAAACTCTGCATACATGGGCAATTTATCTATCTTTTGTTTCAAGATTCAAATAAGTTGTGAGCAGACTCTTAGTGATCTTGGTCACTGCCTCCAATATTTAAGTAAATTCTAATAGTAATGCACATGGCAAGATCTTCCCACACAATTGTTGAAACTCGATTCAACATAACAATGTGATAACCTATACATCTGCGGGATTTAGTATCTCAAAAATAAAATAAAAAACATCAGTGCAATGTTTCTAACATAAAAGCAATACCAATAGGGTTGTGCTAAATCTCCTCCCGTTATGGACAAAAAAAACTCTTAGCTATAACTTTTTGGGAAGATCTTCATTGAAATTTTAATTTTTGCATTGGAAATTTGGTGAAAAACATGTTTGACAAAATAAAACTCTCATGTTTTACAATGACTCTCCAAGTATAATATAAAGCTATGTAATTCCTTCCATACTAATCAAATGTCTACACATCTTCACCAGCACTTCTTTGTGCATGACATTCATTTGTAAAGATGACCCTCTCTATATACCCTAGTCGGATTAGAGACAATAGGGCAGAGACTTCTCTATATAGAGAGAATGTGTTTAGAGAAGCCTTAGTATGCCTTAGGGCACTAATCGTTGGTTGCGGGTTTTTGCTAGTTTTCCTGTAGGGATTAAAGATAAGATAGATAACTTCTGATTTGATTTCTAGTAATGAACTTGTATTTGTTGTTTGTTCCTACCAGTGATTTGAGAAAGGGTGAATGAATAGATTCACTGTGATTATTATGCACCAGTTGTGTATTCTTGTGACTCTTTGATATGCCATCCTTATGTGTAAAACTCTTCCCTTGATCCCTTCATAATAATGATGTGTCTCAGAGTCTACTTCCTTATTTTAATACTAACCCCTTTCAATATTTAGGGAAACTTTATTTTAATGGTTCTATTAGGCTAGTTTAGAGTATGCGAGAGAGCTTTAGCAGATCTAAGAAGAACACAATGTTGCAAACCTGAGGTGTTTGCATCACAAACATAAGGTTGTAACTTGTAAGTGGATGCTCATACCTTGAATGGAGATTTCTATAAATACTAAATTTAAAACATTAAACTAGGTTAATCTAGGATAATTTTATTAAACCTCCCTTCCCCACTTAGGGTATAAATTACCCACAACACTTTTCATGTAATCATTTTATACATATTTTCTACACTACGTTCTTCCTCCCCTCAAAGCTCGAATCCGACTCCACTTTCCCACAGTTCGTAGCACCTTCCCTCCAGGAAATCTTCTGCGCATCCATTTTGATCACTTCACACCTACACCCGCTCCACCTGCATCTCCCTCCTCGGCTGCATTACCCTCCACCACCTCCGTTGTTATCCCTTCCGCCAGCTACCTACGCGCTCATCTCCTGCCTCTCCCTCTCGCTGCTCCACCTTCTCTTCATTTCCCCCACGCCCACACGCTCCTTCTCCCCACGCATCCACCTTCTCTTCATTTCCCCCACGCCCACACGCTCCTTCTCCCCACGCATCCCTTCTACGCTGCTCTCGCCTCATCCACGTTGTACTCCTCCACGCCCACACGCTCCTTCTCCCCACGCATCCCTTCTACGCTGCTCTCGCCTCATCCACGTTGTACTCCTCCTGCACTCTCCCTTACCTTACCTCACCTCCCCTCGATGCGCCCTTCTCCTCCACACGCCCTCCCTTCTCCTTCACACTGCATCCTCACGTTGAATAGCATTTTCCCCTTCCTCAACACCATCTATTGCCCCCACTGCTGCTCCTCCACGCAACACTCCTTCCCACAGTGCCTCCAACACATGTGGCTCTCCCCAAATGGCACACCCAGACCGTTGCTTCAACCGCACGCCACCGTGCCCCTTCCATTACCGCGCCTGCCACTCCATCCTCCCGTTGCTTCAACCGCACGCCACCGTGCCCCTTCCATTACCGCGCCTGCCACTGCCTTCAATAAACTCATAAACCCTACAACATTCACGCTATAAAGCAAATCATTATAATATAATAATAAATATTATTATTCTTAATAATTTTTATTATTGCTCTTATAAAATTTATCCCATTTTATTCCATTACACAACCGTATAATAAAGATAAATCATGGTGGGCTAGCATCATACAGCAAATAAAAAATAAATCCACATTTAGCACCGAGAAGATTCCATCCATCACCAGATCAATGGGTGACTTCAACGCCCGACTCAAGCAACTCAATGAGAAGATTAACAAGAACTACGACGACCTCCAAGCAAGGATCGGACAAACCAATGACGCTTTGACATCAAACTAGACACAAATAATGTCACGAATAGAGAATATCATCCTTACTCTGCAGGAAGACCAAAAGAAAAACCAAGAAGTTTTAAACGCCATCCTGGCAAGATTACAAATATCGAATGATCCATAGCCGAACTCACTCAGAACACCTGAGCAATCGAAACATCACGGGCCTCTATTCAACATGTCGTCCACAGCCTCATCCACACAAGGACACCAAATACAAGTGAAAGTCGAGTTACCCAAATACGACGGGGACGAACGACAATGCATAAAATGGATTAACAAAGCCGAGGAATACCTAGACAACCACAACATCCATTACAACGATGAGAAAATTAAATATGCCTCCATGCAACTAGAAGGAAGCACTTACAACCGGTACTTATGGTGGAAGAATACTGTAAGAATCTGTTCTTACAACTGGGTTAGCTTCAAGAACGACCTCCTCAAAATATTCCAGAGCGTCGAAGAAAAAGACTTCTTACAACATGGTTACAACAACAAAAAGTGTCGATGAGTACACCTGTGAGTGGGAAGCGCTGTCAACTCGAGTTCCAGAGTTAACCGATGACCAACGACTACAGACCTACATACACGATACGGTCTAAAACAACACATCTATGATGAACTAGAGTTACATAACATCTCTACCATGGAGGAAGCACGACATAAAGCCAGGATTATTGAAAGCAAATTCAAGAAATCCTTTCATACAAATTTCGACAAAGACGACTCCAAAAGGAGGCCCCTCCAATCAGCATACACAAGAAATCCAAGATATACACTGCCACAACTTAGGGAAAGAACGAAGCCCAATTTAAAGGCCCATAGAATAAAGGAAGGGAAATGTAAGCTGTGTGGAGACAAATGGGATCCTAAGCATAGATGCTTACAAAAGAAGTTGTATGCCTGTGAAGCATAAGAAGCATAGTTTGAAGTCGTCGAACCAATTGAAAACGATGTGAATAGTCAACAAGAATACCAAACTGAAATTGAGTGTTGGTTCTGGAGCCTAATCTTCCAGATCCAGAGATATTATTCAATCATGTTTGTACCCCAGGTGTACTATACACTCGTTCCCCCACTTTGGGGTTCGTGGGCAGTGCCCCCGAGAAACGGGGGTTCAGTGGCGGAGCCCCCAAGAAAAAATTTTGGGATGTTTGTTGGCCAACAGTTTTGTGGACCCATGGTATTGGGTTAATCGTAGTATTTTCCCATGGTATTTCCCCTATAAAAGAAGAGCATTGTAATACGATTGTGTATGGTATTGTATTGTATTGTAAACAATCTAAGTGATTGTGTGAGAGAGACCGTGAGAGCACGAAGAGGAAGTGCAGCGGTATTACTGCAATTTGTATCCCTTCATCTTTCTGGATGGTAATAAAAGGACTGAAAATTTATGTGTGGACGTAGCCCATCGTTTGGGTGAACCATGTTATATATGTGTCTCTCGGTAATGTGTTCAATGTGTTTTGCATCTTGTTTAATGATTTAACTATATATCTTCTATTGCTCTGCAGTCCTATTTTCTAACATATGACACCCTAAAAATCTCATTAGCTGCTATTACCGGAATCTCCCAACCGCAAACATTGAAGCTTAAAGGACATATAAAAAAGAAACGTCACGATTCTCATCGACACTGGAAGCACCCATAACTTCATTAATGTCAACCTTGCTAAAGTATTGAACCTAATTATTTTTCCAGTACCTAACATGAAGGCTATGGTAGCAGAAGGCAAGAAGATTGACAATGTGGGAAAATGTCACAAGGTCAAGTTACAACTGCAAGAGTATAACTTAGAATCATATTTCTTTGTGGTACCACTGGGAGGAGTCAATGTAGTATTAGGAATACAATGGTTACAAACCTTGGGTACATACTCCGTAAAACACCAAGAACATTTTATTGAATTCCAATCATTCGGGAAGACACACAAATCATACGGGTTCCAACCACCTCCGACATAGTTAGTTACATCACATCAGATGGAAAAGCTACTTCGGAAAGGCGCACCGGCTTACATACTTCAATGTCAAGAAATGGAGCTTCTAACATGTGAATGAGATATAGACAAACATCTAGAGATACAAGAGCTTATTCAAAAACATCACAAGGTGTTTCAAGAGCTACCCATGGAGCTTCCACCAAACAGAAAGATCGAACACATAATTGAAATACAACTAGGGACAAAACCTGTCAATAGCAAACCATACAGATACCCACATCACCATAAAACAAAAATCGAGAGGTTAACTCAGTATCTTCTAAAATGTGGCGTCATTTGAAAAAGTAGAATCCCATATGCAGCTCCAGTAGTGTTAGTACGAGAGAAGTATGGTTTCTTCAGATTGTGCATAGATTATAGAGGACTAAACAAAATAACTATCAAAAATAAATTTACAATCCTATTCGTTGATGAGATGCTGGATGAACTTCGTGGGGCCAAGTACTTCTCAAAATTGGATCTCCGATATGGCTATTATCAAATCAAACTTAGAGTGGAAAACATAGAAAAAACCTCTTTTTGGACTCATGAAGGCCACTATGAGTTCAAAGGAATGCCCTTCGAATTGACTAATGCTCCAGCTACATTTCAAGCCATAGTGAATGAATTGTTCCAACCATTTTTAAGAAACTTCATACTAGTATTTTTTATGACATCCTCATATATAGAAGAACATGGAAGGAGCATCTGGGACACTTAAGTCAAGTACTTACCATTTTGGAAGAAAACCAATTCTATGTAAAGAGGTCTAAGTGCACCTTTGGAAAAGAAGAAGTGGACTACCTGGGTCATAAGATATCGAAGGAAGGATTCAAAGTCGATCCAAGTAAAATCAAGGCAATCATGGAATGGCCCAAAACCAATAACATGTCGAAGCTAAGGGGATTTCTAGGCCTAACAGGATACCATCTAAGATTTGTAAAGAATTATGCCCATGAAGCCGCCCCTCTCACAATTTTATTGAAGAAAACTTCCTTCCAATCGAATAGGGAAGCAGAAAAAATGTTTTGAAACATTAAAATGCATGACGTCTTCAACACCTTTATTAGCCACGTCAAACTTCACAAAACCTTTTGTAGTCGAATGCGACGCATCAGGTTTCGGACTAGGAGCAGTTTTGATGCAAGAAGGTCACCCAATAGCATTCGAAAGTAGAAAGCTCAACAAGAGAGAAAGTTTGAAGTCCACTTATGATAAAGAGATGTTGGTCATTATACATGCTTTAGCAAAATGGCAACAATACCTTCTAGGGAGAAAATTACTGATAAGAACATACCATAATAGTCTTCAATATCTCCTTCAACAAAAAACATTATCAACAAAACATCAGAAGTGAATAGAAAAAATTGCTACCTTTGATTTGGAGATATTACATAAAAGAGGGAAAGACAATCTAGTCGTCGATGCTCTATCTAGGAAGGATGAAGTCCAGACATATCCAATTTCAATCATTATTCCATAATGGTTGGAGGAAATATGAAAAGAATACGCTGAAGCTCCCAACACTTGTCCCTTAATCGAAGATCTGAATAGAGGTCCGAAATTCGAGTGGTGAAATGACATCTTGTGGTACAAAGAAGGATTTATTTAAACCCAACATCAAGGTTTAAAACTAAGGTGATGATAAAATCTCGTGATTCACCTGTTGCAGGACATGTAGGTTTTTTTAATACATATTACAATGCCATACAATCGTTCTATTGGAAATGAATGCATAAATACATTCAAAAATATGCAGCCAAGTGCGACACGTGTCAAAGGAATAAAAGTGAAAACGTCATGACTCCAAGGCTACTCCACCCACTGCACATTCCGAAACAAAAGTGGGAGGAAAATTCTATGGATTTTATTGAAGGGTTACCCTTATCATATGGTAAGGATAAAATCCTTGTGGTAGTAGATCGACTAACGAAATATGAACATTTTATGGGCATAAAGAAAACTGACTTCGCTAAGCAAATCGATTAAGTGTTTTGTAAAAATATTTACAAATTACATGGTTTTCCAAAAATTATATAGGACATCCTAATTCATATTATGAATTCTGATACACTTTCCAAATGCTTCTGCAACTTTCTTTTTACCCTAGGGAAAGAAGGACAAAAACACGAGGAAAATCTATATTAAAACCCTCAAGGGTAGATGACAATTTTGGCTCTCCAAGTGCAGTATGACCCTCCAAATTTTCATAAAAGAGTATGGGGATGCATATAATACATCAATGTACGTCATTATTCATGGTTATTAATCTCTTCAAACTGATTATGAGGCACAACATCTGTATGGTAACTTTCATGGAAATTCGTCAGGGGAAATTGCATTACTAGCTTAAGATTGGCACATGAACAGTAGAATAAATGGTTCAGATAGTAACATGACATATAATTACCATATATATCATACAAAATTCTTCCCCAACAACATCAAAATCATATAAAATTCCTCATACAAATCTAATATAAAGCTCTTTCAAGCTTGAATCCAAATTCATGAAAACTAGTTATTCAGGAGCATGGGAATGCAAGTCTTTTACAAATGGATTTATTATATTTAGAATTACAGATAATATGGAGATAAAAGTACATATACATACATCATAAACCCAATCATTGGCATCAAATATATTTAGCAAAGCGCAAGCACCACTCCAGCAAGTGTGCCATCACATGAGAGTATGGGGAATGGAGAAGAAGGAATGAGATAATAGGGAGATAGATAAGAACTCGAGATGCATGGAACTTAAGCCTGCAACCAAAAACCATAAATAAGCTCCATTTATAGGTCTTAATGGCCTCTCCATTAACCAACTTGGAAAGGAATCCAACTCCCTGGAAATTGGTTCAAGCAGAGAGAGTAAACACCCATCGTGCGATGGACAAGCAAAATATCTCCAAAATGCCAAAGGTCAATTAACAAATGGTAAAAAAAATATGTTCTCCTTCCTAAAAACATCCTTTTATTAACTTCATGATGCCTTCTAAGGTCGAATTTCCCTCTTTAGGATTCCTCCAACTCAACTTAGTGATTTAGTAACCCCTATGACACTTGTCTTCTTCTTCATCGCCCAACTCTTTCCCCAATTAGAATGGATGCCTCTAACTCCCAAGTGTGCACTCTTGGGGGATATTTTTAGCCCTGTCATGTCATATTTTTCATAGGTATGCAATCATGTCTGTATTTGTCATATTTTTCATAGAATCTTTCATCATTTGTTGTCATAGAGTGCATGGAATCTCCTTCCAAGTGGCACATGTTGTCTTGTTAGTCTCTTCCTCTTTCATGGAAGTTACTCTCCTCTCATAATTTTAATTCCTTGGATCATGCTAAGCTATGTGACACCAAATCATCCTCCTAGAATGTTACATTCCCCTTGGGTTCGAATTTGGATGAAGATCATGCCAAGTGTGTGGGGAATCTAGTCACCCAAAGACTCCATAAGCTTCAAATTGTCTTCATCAACCAATTCCACTTTATTTTCTTGACATTTATTATTTATGAGACCCAATTTAATGTGAATATGGTAAACTAATGTCCTTTTGGGTCCTATAACTCCCTTATTACAAAATTTATGTCTCCACCTCAACCTAGGGAACTAGTAGGTTGGTGAAACATTATTTGCAAGTAGTCTCATTTGGATGGGGACATGACAGTCCTCCCCACCCAATATTGTTTGTCCTCAAGCAATGTCAAGTTTGGATGCTGCAAATTTGTTCATCTCCCCAAGTGGCATCCTCACTTGGTAACTCCTTCCACTGTACCAAGTACTCTCTTATGGTTCTACTCCTTAATTTTGTTTAGTTGCAATTTGAGTAGTGGCACTCATGTACTACAATTTTTTGTTTCCAAAAGTAAAGAGATGTGGATTTTGCATATTGGTATCTCTTATGACATCACCACTAAACACCAAAATATTAATTAATTCCATCAAAACAAAATTTGCCCAAATAATCTTTACCTCCATATTTGGAAACCTTTTCTAAACTTTCAACCCCCTTTTTGCTCATGTATAATTCTTTGAAGTTGGTATTGAGTTACCAAACTTTGAGTCTTTTTAATATCTTAAGAAAATTTCATATAGGAACCACCATGCTTGTTGTTTCACTACTCTAATTACAATCACCTTCTCAAGTGGTGACTCAATCTCCCATACTGTTGTTGCCCCCACAATTGAAACTAATCAATACCATGATCCCATTGCTTGTATTGCACCCTTCCAAACATCATGAGTACAAAAGATATATCATGTAAGTACATAACAATATCATACAAATGTACATCAAGAAGGTACCTCATCAAAGAATACTGAAAGTGCTTGTGGATCATCATGAAAGTAAGTAGATCATCATGTGGCCCATACACACAAGCATCATGTATTATATCAAATATGCTCCAACGACATAGGTGAGGATCCAATGTCCTATAATGCTTCTCCAAAAGAATGTAAGATGCATCAAGATAGTCAACATGTGTTCCTTCATCCAAGAAGTGAATGAAGAACCTCCACTAAAATCTAAACCAAATATGGAGAAAAGAGAATAGGGAGACTTCAAGTGGCTCAAATAAGTCTCATCAATACACCCATGAATATGTATATCATCAATAAATAACGAAAGATGTTGTTGCCAACAATAATGTGCTTAAATCGTATATCTCTTCACCCGTGTTGGATGAATTTCCTCCAACATCAAAAGGACTAAGCAAGGAGCAAGAAAAATCATGAGTCTTCAAGTGACTCAAGTGAACATCATATATGCATCCAAGTAGATGTGTATCATCATAATGTAACAAAGGATGATGTTGCGAATGTAAAGAATATGGTTCTCTAATAATGCCATCAACAAATGGAAGTGTAGGATGTAGGAGAAAGAACCAACTCACCCAAATGATAAAAAAAAGTGAAAATTTTTCATCATATGAAGGATCCATAGGGGTAGGATCATGCACCTCCCTCAAAAGTGTAAAAATTTCCTCATAGGTTGGTTCCAAGGTAGTAGAATTGTGCACTTCTTCAAAAAATTTGTAACCATTATCAAGAGGCAGATCAAGTTACTTTTCCTCCACAACAAGTGATTGGATCTCACTAAGCTCATATTCATGCACATCAAGAACCTCCAAGTTTCCATGTTTCTCATGATCCATGATGTCATGAGAATCCTCCAAGCAATGTACCATATGACAATCTAAAACATAGGAGGAAGAACAAGTATCTTGCAACCTCTCAAGAAATTGCTCATTTTGAATTTTGAGCTTATGAATATCCTCATTATTCTTCAAGTATACTTCATGTAACCATTCATTAAGCTAAACTAAATTTTTTCTATCAAAAAACAAAGACATGAAATTACCTTCGATGTTGCACATTTCTCTTTGAATCTTTCTCCATGTCTTCAAGGAAGGATGGCTCCTCCAATGAAGAAACTTTCCAACAAGAATTTTATACCAATGCTTTAGCGTCATGGAGTATGTAAAGGGCCTCATGGATATTCCTTTCGCTCATCTTCAAAGACCCTTCAATGAAGGATGGTTCATGAAAATGAACCTCCTCCTCTTCTTTCTTCTTGAAGCTCAAGTGGTGATGGAGAAGTCGATCTTAGTTCTTCTTTATTTGATACAGGGTCTTAATCTTCATGCTTATGAGAACTTTGTAGTGCAGAAACATTCTAAAATATTATCTCTATGTCACCAACATAGAGTTATGAGCACCCATCAGTAGGTACTCCTTCACAGTTCAAGGATCCATCAGTAGATGCTCTTTGATTTGCACAAACCCCATCAGTAAGGATTGTGTGCTTGTCTTCACTTCTCTCTTCATGTTCTTCTCTACAATCACCTTGAGGTGATTGATGCTCCCCTTCATTAGTCTCTTCTTATTCCTTTAATGGTGTATCTAGTCTCTTTTCATATTCTTTAGGCCAAAATTTCTTCCACACATGCACCGTGTGGTCCACAAAATTGTTTATAATTTCCTCATCTACAAGGAAGGATATATCTTTGCTCTTTTCACAAGTAGGATGAATTTTACTCCTTTCATGCTCCTCCAAACTTGTGGATTGTTGATTGTCCCTTAATGAGTTCACACATGCACTATTAGGCATATATCCAAACACCCAATCAATAAAGTATTCAAAATTAATGGTATTATGTGTCTCTCCCATCAACGCAAGATCTACTTGATATTGTTGGGGCAAAGTTTTACATGTTGCTCTCAATCTTTCTAATTCATTCATAGGAGTAGCTCATGGTGGTTTGGCACATACATAGTCACAATACATAGGGTCATAAGAGTAACCCTCATCCCTTATGAAATTGTAATAAGTGCTGCAAGATGGAAACTCTCCCTCATACCATTCACATTCTTCTTCATATTACTCATAATCGTCTTCATAGGAGTCATCATAATAGTAAGAGATGGATGCAACTTTTTCTTCAATGGGTGGAATTAATTCACATGTGCAAGGACCATGATCTGATACCACTATAATGTACCTTTTTGGATAAACAAGGTACACTATCCAAAATATTTCAACGAGGCTTCAAAAATTTGACATTGAAAACATGCTTTCTCAACACCCTCATTGACAATGGATTTCACACTCACTCCATGGTTATGAGACAAGTGGGGAATCTCAAGGGAAGTGATATTAGGTTCTGATAGGATTAACTAACTGATATATGTGGCTTCTTAATATGGTGTGTCTTAGGACTTTTCACAAATATTTCACATACCTCCTCCTTCAATACTTTGTCTAATTTCGAAACGAGGAAAAAGTAGTACACTAGTGTTTATTGGTTTGGTTCCAAAAACCACTAAACCTTTACAAATATATTATGGAAGGACCCTATGGGAATTAAAACATACTAATAGGCATTATATACTCAATGGTCAAATCAGAAAACTCATTTTGACATGTTATTCAAGTTTGCGCAATTTTGGCCAATTTCTAGCTTTGGACTAGTGAAACCCAAGTTGATCCAAATGCACCCAAATGAATTCAAATTATGTATGGAAGGGATTGAGGGGTATTATGAAATAATAATTCATATTATGGATTCTCATACACTTTCCAAATTCTCTTTTAACTTGCTTTTTTTTTATAACAAAAACGAATATTTTTATTGAGAAAGAATGCAGGTCTGAATTGGTAAAAAACAATCAGCCTCATTGTTTTTTACAAAAACTAAGAAGCCTGAGGCTACTAGAATCATTTAAAAAAAAGAATGTGTCACCAAAAGAAAACCTACTGATAACTGAATGCTTACGGAATTGAAAGAAAAGACCTAGTCTCCCCGTTGATACTGAGAAATCCAGGAGGAAGGAGGCATGCCTTATTTGCCAAAACATCTGCTGAACTATTTAAATCCCGATGAATGTGTATTGCATCAATCTTAGAAAATTATTTCATATTTCTCTTAATTCTCTGAAGAATTGCATTCAAGGCAAACTTGTTGAGACTAACAGAAGAATTTAGAGAATTTATCAAAATCTCAAAATCACCATAAATTAGAACCGACTTAAAACCTTTCTCCTTAGCTAGCTGGGATGCCATAAGCATGATGTAACATTCTTCCTGATTGTTGGACATGATGACAAGCCCCCAACAAAACCTGAAAGCAGATAATATATCCGGAGAGAGAACCAGACCACCAGCACCTGAAACCTTGGGGTTCCCTTTTGAAGCACCATCGAAAAAAATGACAACTGAAGGAGATCTCCACCATAAAGAGAAAAAATCCTCTTGACTTCCACGAAACCTCCAGGAAGGAGCCAAGACCATTTTTAGCAACCGCATAGATGGAGAGGCCATCGAACGCATTGAGAAAGGCAAGGAAGAAAGTGGGCAACAAATTAATTCCGAAATCAACGCCAGTGTCTTGGAAGAAGCAAATTGGTAAATTGGCCTCTGATTATTGAAGACACAATTATTCTTGGATATCCAGATAGACCACAGGGAGAATTTCAAAATCGAATGCCATATCTTATGTAAAACAGGAGCCCGATTCTTAGAGGGGTGACAGTCGTGCCAAATTAAATAGAGGTATGATACTGTTGATTACGTTGGAAGAGATAATTGAACACCAGAAAGAACCATTGCACAGACATTTCTGGAAAATTCACATTCCACGAAGAGATGATCCCTAGTCTCCATAGCCGATAAGCAAAAATAGCAACAAAACGGCCCAAAAAATCCACGCTTTAGAATATTGTCACTAATTAAAGACTTATTTTTCAATAGCAACCAGACAAATTTGTTTACCTTCAGCACGCAGGAATGCCATACAGATTTCCAAATCGCTGGAGCAAAACAAGTCAGAAGAGATGGTTGAAGAAGCTTGAGGCCATTGGTTGCTGTATATTCTCCATCGTGACCCCAACCCCATTGATCTTGTTGGGAGAAACAAACAGGAGCTAGACCAGAGAGAAGAGGGAGCAACGCTGTTTTTTGGGACTCTAGACTAATAGGGAGATTTGGAAAGCTCCAACTAGTCCAAAATCCATCGAAATACCAAGTATAAATGTCAGCCAGATGTAAAAGACCTTTATTCTTGGACCAATTCATGATATCAGAAATCTCAAAGACAGAGGAAAGAGAAAGTTTTTCGGAAATATGATCCTCCCAGAGAAGAGTCTACAATCCATTGCCTGGAACTCTAAAAAGCTGTTGACAGAAGAAATCAAACCCTTTCCTACAGGAGTTCCAAATTGCTAATCCTAAAGGAGTGTTAGCAGCATAAATATTTCTTAATGTACCTCCTTTCAAATACTTCATCCTAAAAATTCTACTGACAAGATGTTTTGGATTGTCAAACAGTTGCCAAATAAGCTTCCCTGTCATAGCCAAATTAGCAAGAGTTGGATCACGAATTTGAAGACCTCCTTTTGACATAGAACACTTAAGATCCTCCCATTTCACCAGATGAATCTTATTTTGCCCATGCTTCCCACCATTCTAGAGAAAATCTCACAAAATCTTTGCAATTTGGGTTGAGATCGACTTAAGAGCCAAAAGCGGAGTGGACTAGAAAACCGGAAAAGCTGAGAGGATTGATTTGATCAGGATCAATTTCCCGGCTTTAGACAACCACTGGCCACCCCAGGAAGAAATTTTTTTCTTTAACTTAGCCAATACCTTGATCCAAAGAGAAGGAGTGGACGTACCAAGAGTTAAAGGAAGCCCCAGATACGTAATCTTTTCCCACTTGTCAAAACCTGAGAATCCAAAGAAGTCTGATATCCAGAGAAGAGCACATTCTTCAACTTTCCATCCCTATACAACACTTTTACTTTTATTTATCAAAGCTCCTGAACTTTGGCAGAAATTTTGAAGAACAACATTGAAATCCTGAGTAATCATCAAAGAGGCCCCTCTAAGAAGAAGGGAGTCATCTGCAAAAAGAGCATGATTGATAGGATCAATTCCCCTGGCAATCTTAATACCCGGTAAAAACCTAGCTTCCTTTTCAACTAAGAGTTTTCTATAAAGGGATTCAGCCATCAAAATGTACAAGAAGGGAGACATCGAACAACCTTGGCGTAGACCTCTAGTGGATTTGAAGAAATCAGTAGGCCTACCATTAACTAAAGGTGATATCCAAGGCTGATTCGTACAAGCTTTAATCAAATTTACAAATTCGGGACAAAAACCAAAAGAGAGAAGGACATCATAGAGGAAGGGGAGCTTCACTCGGTTGAAGGTGTTCTTCATATCCAGCTTTAAAAGCATGCCTTTTTCTTTCCTTTGAAAGCTGGAATGGATAGCTTCTTGAACTTGATTAACATTGTCAACTAGATGCCTGCCTTTTACAAAACCCCCCTGAAGAGGAGAGATCAGCTTACCGAGCAAGGGCTTGAGCCTGCTAGCTAAAAGCTTGGCTATGATCTTGTAAGAAGAGTTACACAAGGAAATTGGACAAAACCTATCAAAAGAGGAAGGATTGACTTCTTTTGGGATGAGGGCAAGAAAAGTTGAATTAGTACACCCACCCATTTTTACTTCTCTGAAAATCCAAGACCATACGCAACAGATTGGTTTTGATAATGGGCCAGTAGACTTTAAAAAAATGAATGGAGGAGCCATCAGGCCCAGGAGCTTTATCAGACTCCATAGCCCAGATGACATCTACTATTTCCCTTTCCGAGAAAGGATTCATTAAATCATAGTTTTCCTCATTACTAACTAGAGAAGGAACATGATTCATGAAATCCTTAGACACTTCTTCATCGTAAAAGCCATCATCTTGAAACAACTTCTGAAAATGCATATAAGTTGACTGTTTTAATAAGTCTTGCCCTTTAATAACGACACCATCATCATTAATAATTTCCGAAATATGATTTCGGGAGAACCTGGCTCTACATTGACGATGAAAGAAAGAAGTATTTATATCCCCTGCCTTGAGCCAGATACTTTGAGATTTTAACCTAAGATGCTCCTCCTCGAGCCTGAATGATTGAGTAGTATGGAACTGGGCATCCCATTCAAGCATAATTTGGGAAGGGGAAATATCATTGTTTTCCATTCCAATCTAGATTGCAGCTAACTAATCCACACAATCTTTCCTACTAAGCGAAGGAGAAGGAAGAGGAACTCTAAGCCATATCTTCAACGCTTTTTTAATCATCTTCAATTTCTGTTCCCAAACAAAACTTGGGGAGCCATGAACAAAATGATTCCAAGCTTGAAAAACTGTGGCCATAAATCCATCGTGTTCAATCCAAAGTGGACAAAAACAGAAGGGAATAGGACCTAGCTCATCTTCCTTTTCAAAAACCAAAGCAATGGGATAATGATCCGGGGAGAGCTTAGGGATAATTTTGGAGGAAATAATCTGATTTCCATCCAATAGAGAACTATGAACTAGAAACCGATCCAGTCTGGTAAGGATGCTAGCGGCCTCAGCCCTTTGATTTGACCACGTGAAACGCCCAGTCTTAGGTTTCAGATTGATCAACTCCCAAAATTGAATTAATTCTTCCACTGTATCTTGTAGATGGTCTTTACCACGATTTCCTCCTTTCTTTTCATTCGAAGCAAGAGTTATATTTAAATCACCTGCTAAGATAATGTTTGCTGGAGAATTACACACCAGAAAAAACGAATAATGATAACCAACACTCTTTTTTTTCCATATCATTAACTAGGACGTAGAGGTTGAACAGGGAAAAAGTGGACTTACTGGAGCAATGATATAATTCAATCAAAATCCAATGCTGAGTAGAGTACCATTTAGTTAACTGAAAATTCTCTTATCACCAAAGAGTTGCAAGTCCCATGCAGGAACCTCTGGCACTAATTGATTTACCTGAATTCAAATTCCATTTATTTTTACCGATGAGAAAAAGAGCTTCCCCGTCTATTTTGGTCTCTTGGAGAAGAAGGATTTCAGAAGGGGCCAACTTCAATAAATCTTTGACAGGTTCAGATTTAGATGAGTTTCCCAAACCCCTACAGTTCCAAGAGTTTATATGCATTACTTACCCAAAGGAGAGGGAGTAATTACTCCCTTAGGAGGTCTATTTGTTTTATTCCTTCCGTAATACATCTCTATAGTGGCATGGCTTCCCTTAGTCTTATGCCTTTCTGCCTCTTCTTCCCAAATTACCTTCTTAGATTTCCTGCCTTTTTTGGATTGCTCAAAGGACTCATCTTTTGAAGAACCAGAACTAACTCCATGCTTCTTCCGAGCAATGTCTGCATAAGAGGGGCTAACCTCCTTACGAAGAGGATAAACACCACGACTCAAAAAAGAAGAATCATCTTGTTCCTTTGAAGCAATATTTTCATCTGTAACCAAATCTTGAACATATAATTGCTCCATTTCACCTTCTTCAAGAATAGTTTTAGAGGAACTTAAAACAGAAAATGGATTGGGGAGAGCCTTGGGGGAGACAACAACATGAGAAGCGATTGGTATTTTCTCAGCTACAGGAACACCTGACATGGATTTAACTTCTTTCCCTTTCTTTATAGCTCCTTGATTGGAATTTCCTTTCTGAACTTGAGTCCACTGATCTTCGTTCTCAATTATGATGACTTCTTCTAGTCTCTTTTTGCAATTTCGAGCAAAATGCCCATAACCATGACAAAACCTGCATTTAAACGGGATTTGCTCATAATCCAACTCCTGGATATAGGACCACTCTGCAACTGTTAACTGAATTGCTTCAGGGAGACCTATTTCGAAATCAACCTCTACAAAAATTCTAGCACAAGCATACTGATCTTTCCTCTCAGCCCTGTCAATAAATTTGCCCAACTTATTCCCAATGATTTCTAGGGATTCTAAATTCCAACAATGTAAAGGGAGATGCGAAAGTCTCACCCATACAGGGACAACAGAAGGAACATCCTGCGAGGGGTCAAAGTCAGGGATCCATTTATTCAAGTATAGACCCTAAGGATCCAGGAAGTATGGGCCATTCCGAAAGATCAGAGCTCGGTCCTCCACTAAGTAAAAAACAAAAACAAAAAAACCCCATCCAACAAAATGGGTATGGATATCTGCTGAAATAAGAGGCCTCCAACTCCTCTGCACCCAACCATCAGTTGCCTTAGGGGAAGGACAGAGGCCAAAAAATTGACCAATAAGCCCCCGATCAGCCAAATTGAGAGCCGAACGACAGGTCCGTTCAGCAGGGAGTTCAACTGAAGGAATATCCACCTTGTTAATGAATTTTTGAGAACCTCCCCCATTCCTCTTTCTACCAAAAGCAATCAACTTCTTAAAAGCCTCCAATTCAGGAGGAAGGGGAAGTGGAGTAACCCCACGAGGATCCATGAGGACTCCACCACCAATGCACCGTACAGAAGGAGATAAGAGCTTTGAAGGACCCCAAGAAAAAAATCCCAGAGGACAAGCCACAAGCAAAGGCTAGGACCAAGCAACGAACCCACCAAGTCAGGCTGACAGAGGAGCCACAAAAGAACATCTACCACAAGCAGACAAGATGAACCCGCAAGCAAGAAAGCTTAAGACCAATATCAAAACTCAAAGGTAAGGAATCCTGCAAACAAGAAAATCCCACCAACACTAGGATCCTCCACCAGAAAACATCTTCAGATGCAAAATCCACCAAAAGAACAAACACTGTAGAGACCAAGAATCGATCCCAAACAGCCAGGCTGATAGAGAGAGCCTCCAGAGCGACTACCACAAGCAAGCAAACCAGATCCAAGAAAACCAACCCTGGAACAATTCTAAAATCATTTCAAGAATTTAAATCTTGGAGCTCGCCTCTAGATCACATCACGAACCAGGAAATGCATGGATTTCCAGGAAGTAATGAAAGGCCACTGCAACCTTAAGCTGAACGCAGACTCCAGAGAGCCTCCAAACCGAGCAAAGGGATAAAACTTGCAAAAATAATCTTGAATCTTGAAGCAAATTCCAGATCAATGAACTTCAATCAGCAAGGAAAAGCTTGCATGGATTTCCAGGAAGCCCTTTAGCAGAACGCAGTCTCCAAGAAGCCTCCAAACCGAGCAACAAACCTGCAAATTTTTTTTTTGAATCTTGGAGCGAAAATTCAAATCGTTCATCTCCTTAAAACACCCTTGTAACTTTCTTTTGACCCTAGGGAAATAAGGACAAAAACACTAGGAAAATCGATGTTAAAACCCCCAAGGTTAAATGACATTTTTTGCTCTCCAAATGCAGTACAACCCTACCAAATTTAATAACATAGTATGGGGATTCATATCAGACATAAATGGATGTCATTATTCATCGTTATTAATCTCTTCAAACTGATTATGAGGCACAACATCTGAATGGTAACTTTCATGGAAATTGCTTATGGGGAAATTGCATTACTATCTTAAGTTTGGCACATGAACAATAGAATAAATGGTTCAGATAGTAACATGACATATAATGACCATATACAACATACAAATTTCTTCCCCAAAAGCATCAAACTCATATAAAATTCCTCATACACATATTATATAAAACTCTTTCAAGCTTGAAGCCAAATTCATGAAAACTAGTTATTCAAGAGCATGGGAATGCAAGCCTTTCACACATGGATTTCTTATATTTCGAATTACATAGCATATATACATAAGAGTATATATACATACATCATATACCCAATATTTTTCATCAAATATATTCAGCAAAGCGCAAGCACCACTCCAACAAGTGTCTCGTCATATGAGAGTATGGGGGAATGGAGAAGAAGGAATGAGAGAATAGGGAGATAGATGAAAAGTTGAGTTGTATGGACCTTCAACCTGCAACTAAAAATAATAAATAATCCTCATTTAGAGGTCTGAATTTCCTATCCATCAACCAAATTGGAAAGGAATCTAACTCCCTCGAAATTGGTTCAAGCATGGAGAGTAAACACCCACCGTGTAATGGACAAGCAAAATCTCTCCAAAACGTCAAAGGACAATTAAAAAATGATAAAAAAAATATGTTATCCTTCCTCAATACATCCTTTTATGAACTTCATGAGGCATCCTAATCTCTAATTTTCCTCCATAGGCTTCCTCCAACTCAACTTAGTGGTTTAGTAACCCCTATGACATTTGTCTTCTTCTTCATGCTCTAACTCTTTCCCCGATTCGAATGGTTGCCTATAACTCCCAAGTGTGCCCTATTGGTGGCTATATTTATCCCTGTCATGTCATATTTGTCATAGGTCTACAATCAGGTTTGAATTTGTTATATTTTTCATAGAATCTCATCATTTGGTGTCATAGAGTGCATGGAATCTCCTTCCAAGTGGCACACATTGTCTTCTTGGTCTCTTCCTCTTCCATGGAAGTTACTCTCCTCTCCTATTTCGAATTCCTTGGATAATTATAAGCTATGTGACACCACATCATCCTCCAAGAACGTTACATTTTCCTTGGCTTTGAATTTGGATGAAGTTCATGCCAAGTGTGTGGGGAATCTAGTCACCCAAGGACTCCATAAGCTTCCAATTGTCTTCAACCAATGCCATATTATTTTATTAACATTTATTATTTATGGGACCCATTTTAACGTGAATATGGTAAACTAAGGTCCTTTTGGGTCCTATAACTCCCTTATTACAAAATTTATGTCTCCACCTCAACCTAGGGAACTAGTAGGTTGGTGAAACATTATTTGCAAGTAGTCTCATTTGGATGGGGACATGACACTCATGGATCCACAAAGACATCCTTCTCATATGTGTGTCATGTTGGAGGAAATTCAAGATATTAGAAGACAATTGGAAACCCGTAAAGGCCTTCCTATCCATCCAAGCAGAAGCTAATGAAAGGAAATTCACGGAGATAAGTGAGGCCATAAAAGAATACCCACAACATGACTTAGGTGAGAAAAATAATTTGAATGCAGCCTTAGAATAACAAGTTTCCACTCAATATTATGCCATCATCATTTGAGCAAGATGGAAATGAATTTAGAAGAGGTGGATGAGTGACTGAGTAAGTTGGAGCATAATAAAGAATGTGAAGACAACTTCTTCCGGGATGAAAGCAATTATGACAGCTGCAACCTCGCCACCAACATAAGTTCTCCCATGCTTATTGAAGATGTTGATATTGATATAATTGGAGTTTTTTCCAATATTAGTAAGGGGACTAGTAAATATAAAAAGGAAATTATAAATTTTTCTTTGAATTAATTTTGTCTTTTATAGTAAAACTGGGGAATTCAATAATATGGATGTCCAAATTATGGTTACAAACCTTGTTTTGGAATCTAGATACAAAGAATGGTCATATTCTTATACAAGGTCCTTTTAGTTTATTCTAAAGGACCTTGTTTATTTCTTTTAGAAACATTTCATTCGTTCATGTCCTACACAAAGGAAGTAGGCTTATGTGTTCCTAGGCAATACAACAGTTGCCCATGGTACAAGACCCACACTTTAATGTTTCATAATTCCCATTAATGACCGAGATCTTATTGAAGCTAATTAGATTGTAAAGGTTTTAAGATCTTATTTATAATTGGACTAATGATTTTTAGAAAGAAAGGGCCCCTTTTTGTTCAATAAAAATTATGATGCCTTAGGAATATAAATAGTAACTTGGAAAGTCTCGCACATGGAAAATTAAAATCAAATTATTAGTTCCTATGAGTGCCATTGACCATGTGGGTATAGTAGGGGCCTTGTAACTTCTAATAATCATTATGAAAATTACTTTATGCTTCTATTAAAGGATAATAATAAAAACAGGACTAGTCTTCTCGTATAACTTCTTACTAATGTAGCAAAACAATTTATCATGGATTCGTCATGAGTATTTCTAGATAGGCATTGTATCCTTCAACTACATATTGTGAAAAGGTTAGGATTTAGGATATTATGCATACCTTCAAAACTAAAAAAATTACAGAGATGGGAGGCATTGGGTTTTCTTAGTAAGCTCACAAATTACTCCAATGCTAGTAATCTTAGTAGCCTTTGCCAGCAAGTCTTTTTCATTCACAACTTGGGAGAAAGAAAACCTATCTTCTCGGGGTTGGAAAAGGTCAAGAGTTCAAACAAATTGAGATTCAAGATCCTGACCTATTACTAGGCCATGAAACTCCCAATCAAGTTAAAAGGAAGTCGTCTTCTAAGCCTTCCAAAATTTGTTTACACCAAAGAACCTAACAATTGGAAAACGATAGTTATTCCTTTCACAATACCAAACCAAAATATCCTTTGATACCAACAAGTTCCAACATGCAAAATGGTTACCAACTTGCATCTGTTGAGTGTCTAACAAAGGTATCTTTATTACTAGTGCTTCAATACACTTTATTTCCAACACTACACTCTAGGCATAGACATCAATTAGTTCGAGCCCATATCTCTTCAAGGAGAGTGTATATTTATCATATTTGCAATTATTGTTTTAAAAATGAAATTCCCACTACACCATGTTTAAACATCTTTAAATGCTTCTTTCTCAAATTAAGGTTATGTTTGAATTTGATCTATGGCTTTTAAATGACATGTTTTCTAACATTTAACTATCTACCATGGTATTTTCAATGCAAATTTTTTTCCACTATGTGATAATTAATTTTCTAATCTACAACAAAGTAGAAACATTAATGCTTCTAATTCTAGTTAATGTGTCATAAACACTAGTGACTAATCGTTTCGCATGGTATTTCGCAAACCAGTGTTCAATTCTAATAGTGTAATGAGGGCTATAGATAGAAGTACAATAGTTGTCCAACTGTGAGATCTTTACATTCCCAATCCCTTAGCTTCCTATTTCACCCAACATGCAATGTAAAGTTGAGGCACAAAATTAATGGCGGCATGTGATTCCTAGTTAAAGTGGACATGATTATTGGTAAATACACCTATGCTAAAAAATGCTCATACACACCTAGGTTGAATAAAGATTAGATTCCAATGCATACAAATTGTAGTATGGCATACATAGGTAGATAGTCAATGCAAAGGGAATGATGAAATGGAGATGGAACCGATAGAAGAAGAGAACAATAATCTAGATAAAAATAGGAATGAAGACCATAGTCAGAATGATTTCATTTAGAACCAACTTTTATATATTGTGGCAAGAGATTATAAAGTTACAGAAGGGGTTTTAGGTCATCCCTCTTCAAATAGGGATCAATTCAAGAGAAAAGAAAGAGCAATATGCAAGACAATACTATTTGATGAAAAATAGGGGTCATCCCGCCCGCCTTCCCCTGCTCGCCCTCCGCCTCCCCCTCCCTCGCCCTCCCTCGCCCTCCCTTTCTCCCGCCNCATGTATTTTTTGGCCAAAAATCCCATACCTTTCTCCAATAAAGAGAAACGCCATTTGAATTGTCACCAAAACATAAAGTCTGTATATAGCAAGAAAAAATACACAGTACATCACTCTTCTATATCATATGACCATCATAGTTGTTAAAAAAAAAAGAAGGCACAAAGTTCTAATAACAACAAAATTCTAGAACAAGTTTAATAAGAAAAAGTAACAATATACTCTTGTAGAGATTCGATAAAAAAATTCTAAACCATATCCTATGCTACCCCACTATGTTGACAAAAGATTCATTTTTGCACTGGAATATGATCAACTAGAAACTCAACAAAAGGCCAAGAGTAATACTCATAGTATTCTTCATTATTTTTTCAGCAAGTAGCGATTGTCCTCGAGCCATCTGAATTCCTTACTTAGAAAGCCGATCTACTTCCACTTTATGTTCTCTATAAACACACACACAATGCCTATGGAAGAGACTATATGTTCCACCCTACTCTAATCTCTATTATTATGTAGGGTGTCATAAAGAAGTTAAAGATATGACTAAAGTGTATGGAAAATGTGAATTATTTGTATTTTTATATGAATTATTTTAATATGGGTCAAATTCTGATTGGACTATAAGTCTTGATTAGACTAATTTGATCATAAACCATATTAGAAAACAACAAAATAAATAAAGAAAATCTTTGAACTTTAAAGTAATACTTTCCCATCAACATATTTTGAAATAAGTGATATTATCACAAAATACTTGCATTAAATGTCTTTAGTATTCAACGTTATTTCATTTAATGTTATTTATCACTCACGATTCACTCAGGATTTGGTTCTCAACTATTCTAGTGGGAAAGTGACTTGTCCTTCCATAGCCCAATCCAACCCCCTGTTTAGCTAGGCTTAGCAACACAATTGAGTAGTGAATGTTCCTATGGGTCAGTGACTAGGTTTTTAATATATATTGGTGGCCTATAATGGAGAGTCTGGCTATTATTATTGTTATTGATTAATGTCATCACTAGTTGAGTGCATCTTCAATAAGAGATGAAGGATCCATGAGGGGACAAGAAAACTCCCTTTTCACTTGTAGATTTTCTCGTATGACATTCGACACACCGTACAACACTCAGGGTTTTGAAGGCCCCTCTTAAATTGGCAAAGAATGGATTTTTATTTGGAGAATGGAAAAAGTGGGAGATATCCATTTGAAAATTAGTGTTAGATCAATTCGCAGGTTATGGTCACTAATGGCCTGCACTGCATTTAATGGATGTAAATTTAGTATGGCAATTTATACAGGGAAGGTGGCGAATTGGATTGTAGGGGGATTCATATGGTTTTCCAGTTCTTGTAGTTTCTATATTGCTTCTTGCATCTGTGTTATAGGGATATCACCAAACTTGTGGAAAACAAGGTTTCGATCGGGTAAGTTTTCCATGCTATCTAAAGTTTAAGTTAGGGTTTTTAATTATTTTCCTAAGATTTTCAAGCATTGTTCTCAAGTCCTTCAATTTTAGTTTGTTGTAGCATACTATAAAATGGTTTGGCATCTATTGTTATTATGCCCATTAACTGATTTCAATCATGATTCAATCATTAGTAATAGGGGTTATGAATATTTTTCATGTTTTGTTTATTTTCATATGGTTTTTAGAATCAATTGAATATGAGGAACAATTATGAGTGTAAAAAATGCATGTGGTTTTATATATATCCCATAGCTTCATATTTCACCCAAAACATGCATTGTAAAGTGCAGGCATGAAATTAATTGTGGCATGCAATGCCAAGTGGTTAAAGTGGATGTGATTTTTGGTAAATACCCCATGCGCTAAAGGATTCTCACACACACTCAGGTTGAATGAAAATTAAATTCAAATGTATACAAATCTTAGTATGGCAAACACATGTAGATAATCAACACAATAAGGGAATGAGGAAATGGATATCGAATGAATAGAGGAAGAGAATAATAATCTATTGGAAAATAGGAATGAATCCAAAGTGGTAATGCTTTAATTTAGAAACGGGTTTTATATATTTCGATAGGCTATTATCAAGTTGTGGAAGGGGTTTTACGTCATCCCTTGTCAAGTAGGGATTGATTCAACAGAAAAGAGAAAGAATTTGGATAGGAGGAGACTATTTGATGAAGGGGTTACTACCTATCTAGGTGTTGATACATAAGGTATAGACTCTATTGCAAAAGGAGAAAAAGAAGTGCATCAAGTCCAGGTTTCTCTAACTAGTTTGGTATTGGGAAAAATATATGTTTGTGTGTGTGTGTGTGTGTGACGCTTAAGTTGTGAAAGCTTAAGTATTAGATACACAGAGACTATAAAAATATAAATGTATATGATATTGAGTAAATGATATGATGACTTTCAAATAAGAAAATCCTAGCTTATATAGGCTAGATGGTGACTCTTACATAAAGTCACATCTTTACAAAGCACCATTTCAATATATTAATATTAATATTATTTATGTTATTATTTTACATATTGATTGTATTCATAACATTGTCGTTGTCTTTGAAAACAACGGGTCAGCCTAAACCCGAGAGACCAGGCACACAAAGACGCTTGGGGTTTACTGGACGATCAAGGCGTTAATGTCAATGGCCATGGAGGATTGCATTCTAGGAAATCTGCAGCCGGAGGAAGAGGAGTTATCCATAGTTGATTTCCTATCCAATGTGGAAGCCACTTTGTTGGCCCTTACCAGGTTTCAACGTGAGAAAATAGTGTGCATCGACACAAAATTAGACGCATTGACGCAGGATTTGACGAGAAAGACATTCACCAGGACTCCCCTTGGCTCGGTGGCGAACACCTAGCTTGTGTTCCAGTATCTTCCTAAGATAATAGAGAAGGAGCATAAGAACAACAACACAAGTGTTGGACCCTCCTCGCACCCCCCTTTCTAAATATTTGTTTGTTTGCAATGCCTTCGTGCTAGTTTTAGTAGTCTTTGTGGCTTCACCATTTTGAGTAACTGGGTCATAACCCTCATCCTATGGGGGGACATTTTCAAAAAAAATCTTCTTAGATAACACTGTGTCAGCATGAAAACTATTTTTAGCACTAAAACATCTCTGGGTTTTTTTGGAAACATTGGCAAGATGTAGGTCATCCCTGTTTTTTTAAGGTCTAGAGTAGCGATGAATCTCAGGAATTGGGTGACTCTGTTATGAATAATTTATTTTTTCATATAAAGCTTTCAAACCTTACAAAAAATAAACGTTGTCATTGTCTTCGAATTTTTTTTTCCTCAAAGCTATATCAACAACTTCATCTTCATTTCTAGGAAATTCGTTGAAAACTATAAACATTATCTCCTACTTAAAAAATACTATTTAATATTTCTTCTTAACTTCCACTTTTTATAATTATCCTTGAATAGCTTAAAAATATAAAATGCATTTTAATATTCCCTTGAATTAATCCCTCCCTTTCCAGTATAGCTTCCATGTATGTCCTCAATTTGAACATTCTTGAGTACATATTTTTCTAATTATTTAAAACAACGCACTCCTTTATAGATTTCAACATCTTCAAAGACCATGAGCTCGAATCCAATCATAGACCTTTAATTATAACTCTCAATATTGCCATGCATAGTGATCTCGAGGAGGAAAACTATCATTTCCAAAAGCACTTGATCTTCGATAAAAATAAAGCTGACTTTTTTCTCCATGATCTAAAAAAAGAACTGTTTCATTTATCTAGTATGGAGAATATAGAAAATCTCTACCATAATTTGACTACAACCCTCTCGTCGTCCATTAACAAGTTCTCTATTAAAGTCTCGACTAAAACAAGCGATAATAGAACCAACCCTTGGTATGATCAAGAGTGTAAAGATGCGAGAAAAGAAATTACGCAAGTTACTACAAATTCGATAAAAATGGACAAGATAAATCAGTACAAAGCCCTAATTAAAAGAAATAAAGGATTATCTAAGTAAAAGGCTGGAAAATCTCCTATACCTCTCTAAGATGGCTCCTAAGAAATTCTGGAGGCAAATTCTAACTTGCAAAACAAAAGAAGACAATAAAATTGCTTTAAAAGATTGTAATTCCTATCTTAAAAAGCTTCATGAAGCCCAAGATATCAGAGATAACATTCAAACCCTTCTTACAACGAAATATTTTTTCTCGTTAGAAGACATAGATTTCAAGGTTAGGCGCTTAGCAAATGGAAAATCCAAATACATTGAAGACTACCAAGCATAAATCTTAAAAATTGGAGGGCATGTCCTCATCCCGCACATCCATAAACTCTTTAATATAGCGGTTAAGCAAGGGTTTCCTACACCTTGGACTCAAAGCCTCATTACTACTATTATCAAAAGTGGTGATAAAAATGATCCCTCTAATTATCAGACTTTTATGATTATCCCTCTCTTAGCTAAGTTCTATGGTATTATCTTAGAAAAGAATATCAATGAATGGCTAGAAATGGAAGGTAAGCAGGCTAAAGGCCAAGCAGGTTTTAGAAGGCATCATTCAACCAAGGACCACCTCGTTACGCTTAAGATCATTGCAGAGGAATGTTGTAATAATAATTATGACCTATTTTGTTGCTTTGTGGATTTTAGAAAAGCTTTTAATACATTGCCTAGAAATAACCTGTGGAATAGGCTAGAGGAGCTTAAGGTTCCTTTTGAGTTAACAGTTGTCACGATAAGGTTATACGAAAATCTCATTGCTAAGTTTAAGAATGATGAGGGGTGGACAACGGATATAAATTTTAATATTGGAGTTAAACAAGGTTGCCCCCTCTCCCCTACCCTTTTTGGCATTTACAGTGATAAGCTAGAAAAGTGTTTAAAATAAGCAGGTTGTGCGGGTACAATATTAGCTGGGATAGTTATCATCTTCCTACTTTATGCTGATGATATTGTTCTTATGGCAAAGCATCCTTCTAATTTCGATAAGCAATTAATAATTCTTAAATATTTTTCCTCTAACATGGTTATGACTACGAACACCGACAAGACAAAAATCATGATTATAAAATCTAAGAAATACAAATATGCAAATTTTATTTACGATAATAGAAATATAGAGGAAGTGACTTGTTACAAGTATCTCATAATTGATATTCATCACAAGCTCAATTGGAACTATAGCATTGAGAAAATGATTAATGCATCTTTTGAGGTTGATATCGGATGCATGTCCTTCATTTCCAAACATGTATTGCTTTTCCTCATTGACATCTATAACAACATTTTGTTTCTAATTTCAAGCTCTCAAAGTTGGGCTTTCAACAGTTTATCTTCTCCATGTTATTTCAAATTCTTCAAATGGTTGTTGATAGGTTCTTCCATGATTTGTTCAACCTTTGGTATTTCCCTCTTCATATCTTGACTAATTTTTATCATGCTCTTATTTTTTTTTAAACAAAAACGATTATGATATTATAATGGACTCAGCTGAGAAACACTGATCAGAGCAAATTACAACCATCCATCAAGTCACTCCTTCCTTAATCTGATGATACTGACTAAGGAGGAATATCCTTGCTTACCATCGAGTTTACAATAAGGTCATAGCAGTCTACATCTATTGATTTATTAGTTGTTATATCCGCTAGCCCATTAAGCTCCATGAGGACATGGAAAAATTCAATCTTTTTAAACCTTTTAGCCATAAATCTTATTCTGTTAATAATCCTTTCAGTTCGCTCATTTTCCCCCTTCTTCCCCCATTTAGAGCTTGGATAATTAGTCTAGAATCTCGAATGACCATAACTTCCTCCACGCCTTTCTTTTGCACCTACTTGAGCCCTTGCCAGAGCCTGTAAGCCTCAGCCATGTTATTTGAATTATACCCGATATTCCAGTAATATTCTATATCAACTTTCCCTCCGGGATTGATGATTACTCCTCCTCCTCCCACTCTTCCCGGATTCCATTTTGAAGCTCCATCAAAGAACAATTTAAATAACTTCCATTCTTTTAACCAGTTCTCAAATTGAGATTTATCCAGCCGGACTTCCCATTCCTCCAGCTTTTTAGGGGCGTTACTATTTACTGCTTGAATATTTAAACTTTGCAACCAATTCAATTCTTTATCAGTTAAGCCAGCATTATTTTTTGGTATCTTAGTGACACTTACCACCTCACCCAGTAATGCATTTATTTTAGCCACTAACTTCCAGGCTGGTTGGTTCTTGTTCTGAAATATTCGCTGGTTTCTTTCTATCCAAATACACCAGCATATGATCTTTGGCAATTTCAGCCAACATGCTCTCAATCCATTTTTCTGTTGGAGATCTCCCTGGTACATGTTCCCCCAATTAATAAAACAGTCCTGAATATTGCCGATCCATTGAAACCCAACAGTTATGTTCATCATTGCTTCCTTCCATACAGAAATAGCATACTGGCAATTTAAAAATAAATGATTATTAGTTTCTGAATTTTCTTCACAGAGGGGGCACCGGAATGGGCCTGCCATCCCCCTTTTCTCCAGGTTCTCCCCAGTAAGCAATATTTGGTGCATCAGAGTCCAGCTAAACATATCAATTTTCGGCAACGTCTTGGTTTTCCAAATTCTGTTCCAGATATCAGGATTATTTGGCACATTGTAATTTTCAGAATACATCCGGTAACCTTCAGCCATCGTATAGCTGCCTATTCTCCTTCCCCAGCCACGCCTGTCCTTCATTTTTTTTAGACTGGTGCGTTCCCAGCCAGATGGGCGATCAGTAATTTATTCTCTTCAACGTTCTCTGCTGGACCTTCAGGCAATTCCTAGCCAATCCAGCGATACGGTGGTTCCATCTCCCATTTGGAAATACTCCATAATGTATTCAACCCCAACGCCTCCATTCTATTCAGCAATCCTGGAATTCGTGGTGGAGGTTTCCCAAGGATCGTGTCCTGCCAATAATGTATTTTTTCCCCATTACCCGGTGTCCAATAAAAATTTTCAGCAAATTGGGCCAGCGATTTTTTGCATAATTTGAAGATTGAAGAGCCCACAGCTCTCACATGCTCCCCCTCCAAGCATCTGAGCCTTGATCCCTGAAAATATTTATTTTTTAAAGCTTGACTACACCAGGTAGGATTTGGTTCAAGCATATTCCATAGTAATTTTTCCCCAGTAGCCAAATTTTGAGATTTTAGGTCCTTAATTTGAAGTCCTCCCTCGGATCTTGGCAGCTTGATAGTTTTCCAGCTGACCAGCGAAAATTTTTTACCTCCTCCATTTTTTCCACCATTCCAGAGAAATTATCTCATCAGTCCTTCAATTTGATTGATAATTTTTATTGGAGCAAGGAGAATAGAGCATTGGTAAAGTAGGTAACTGTTAAGGACAACTTTTATTAGCACTACCTTCCCAGCCTGATTTAACCATACAGTACCCCATCCTATAATTTTCTTTTTGAGTTTTTCCACGATAGGATTCCAATCTGAACCCTTGGATTTCTAATTGAAAATAGGGACCCCTAAGTACTTGAAGGAATCCCAACTAACAGTGCCATCCATATTTAAAATTCTGGAAATGTCTGACATTTCCCTTGGATTTAATTTCCATCCATAGATCTTGCTCTTCCTGAGATTGATTTTACTCCCTGAGGCCAGACAGTAACGATTCATTTCAGTTTTAAAACGTCTGGCTATGATCTGACTGGCTCCTCCCATTAATATGGTATCATTCGCGAATTGTGCATGGTTGATATCCTTAGTCCCTCTGGCCAGCCTTATGCCTGGAAGCTCCTGCTCTTGCCTGGCATTTTCCAATTGAAAACTAAGTACCGAGGCCTGAATGGCATAGAGTAGAGGGGATTTATCATGCTCTTATTATTGTCTCTTATTTCTTTTATTAGATTAAGGGCTTCATTTATCATTTTTATTTCCCTTGCTCTTGATCCATGTTCCTTTTTTGTTGCCCTATCGAAACTTGCTCTGAATTGTATGACCAAATCCCAAATTCCTTTTATAGTAAAATTCCAACACTCTGATACCAATGTTACGCTTAAGTTGCAAAAGCTTAAGTATTAGATATACAAAGACTGTATAAATATAAATATTTATAATATTGAATAAATGATATGATGAATTTCAAATAAGAAAAACCTATCTTATATGGGAACGATGATGAATCTTTCATAAAGTCACATATTTACCGAGCACCATTTCAATATATTAATATTATTTACAATTAAATTATTATTTATGTTATTGATTTTCAAAATGATTGGATTCATAACAGTGTGTGTAGGGAAAACATCTCACCCCATGCTAAGATATATAAGAAAGACCGTCACAACTAGTATATTTGGATAGAGATTTTTGACATTAATGCCAAGAAAACCTACATAGCAATATGTTATTTTGCCCCCATTAATTCTAAAATTTATAATAATAAAAACATAGATAAAAATTGCTCATATAATGGGTTAGAAAATGATATTTCCAGTCTAAGTAATTAAGACAATGTCTTTGTAATGTGTGACTTTAACACTCGAACTTTGAATAAACAAGATATTCTTCTAAGCAATTATTCCAACCCTAATCCTCTTTGGTTAGATGAAGACCCTGTTCTAGATTGCTGGTATACAAGAATTTATGCATATCTAGGTGAAAATTTGTTCGAGTCCAAGCTAATCAAGCCCTATAACACTCAAGACCTTATAATTTGTAACAGTGTAATGAAGTGGTCAAATTCTAGCTAGATGACTTGTATTAATGGGCTTGGAAGCAGTGTGGTAGATTGTCATATATAATATCCCTTTATACAATTGAATGATAAATCTATACATTTTAAATGAACATGAGCCTAACTCAGATCATAGACCCCTAATTGTAACCTTCATTTTTTACATATCTAGAGATCCCACAAAAGAAAATTCTGTCAGTCAGAAACACTTGATATTCAATAGAAATAAATATGATATGTTCATAAATGAGTTTAAAAAATGGCTTATTTCCCTTATCAACTAAGCACAATATAAAAGACCTCTATCATAATTTTACTACACTCCCCTCATCTTCCATTAACAAGTTCTCCATCAAAATTTTGAGTAGAAAAAAAAATCAAAGAACCAACACTTGCGTGATAAAGAATGTAAAAATGCAAGAAGAGCCATAAAAGAATTTATTTAAGAATCTAAAAAATGACAAGATAAATAGACACAAGCCCTAATAAAAAGAAGAAGAAAAATGCACTATGTAAATAAAAAGTAGGAAAATCTTTTACACCTTGCTAAGGTAGCTTGTAAGAAATTTTAGAGGTAAATTCTAACTAGTAAAACTAAAGATAATAATATGATTTCTTTGGAAGATTAGAATGCTTGTCTTAAAAAGCTTTATGAATCCCTGGATGTCATTGATAACATCAAAACCCTCCTTACAGCGGAAGAAGTTTTCTCATTAGAAGACATTGATTTTGGGGTTAAGTGCCTTGCAAATGGAAAAGCTAAGGACATTAAAGGATGCCATGTAGAAATTTCAAAAATTTGTGGGCCATATTCATTTCTCACATCCACAAAATCTTCAATATAGCAGTCAAGCAAGGTTTCCCTAACCCTTGGAATCAGAGCCTCATTATTCCTATCTTTAAAAGCGGTGATAAAAATAACCCCTCTAATTATCAACCCATTACAATTATCCCTCTCTTAGCAAAGCTTTATGGTATCATTTTAGAAAAGAAAATTAGCATATGGCTAGAAAGTGAAGGTAAGCGGGATAAAGGTGAGGCGGAATTTAGAAGACATCTCTCTACCATGGACTATCTCATTACGCTTAGGTTTATTGCAAAGGAATGTCGTAATAGTAAATACAATCTCTTTTGTTTCTTAGTGGACTTTAGGAAAGCTTTAGATACAGTGCTTGGAATTAACCTGTGGAATATATTATAAGACCTAAAGGTTCCTTTCTAGTTGATTATTATTGCGATAAAGTTGTACAAGACTATCATTGCAAAAGTTAAGAGCACTGAGGGTTGGTTGAAAGACATTAATTGTAATATTGGAGTTAATCAAGGTAGCCCTCTCTCCACTACCATTCTCAACATATACATGGATAAGCTAGAAGGTTTTTTAGAAGAAGCAAATTACACTGGCATGACCTTAGTTGGCATAGTCGTCATTAACCTTCTCTATGCTAACAAAATCATTCTTATGAGAAGGCCCCCCTTTGATATTGATAAGCAATTAAGAATTCTCAATGATTTCCGCTCTAATATGGGTATGGCTATTAACACCAACAAAACAAAAGTTGCGTCTATCAAGTCCAAGAAGGTCACTTACGCTCATTTTGTTTATAACAATAACAACTTGGAAGAAGTGTCTTCCTACAAATATCTCAGAATTGATATACAACATAAGCTCAACTATAACTATAGTATTGAGAAAAGGATTAATGGAGGGTGGAAAGCTTATTTTCAATCCCCCAATTGTTTAACTAGGTCATGGCATCTTTATACCAATCTCTCTTGAGTCGAAGTTGGTCTTAACTAGATTTTAAAGCAATTTTAGGAATTCTTTGTTCCCCAGTGTTATTTATCATATTATTGTACATCAAGTACCTAGTCACAACAATGCTCTTGATGGGGGGAAGACCTGCTTCTATAAGGAGAATATCGTAGGTGTGTTGCTTTTAATTTTGAGGTTATACGTTATGAAACACTTCTAGATTTGTTCAATCTTTCTCCAGGATTCTTTAGAGAAGTTGCAACCCTAAACTTCACAACCATACAACATAATGAGAGTGACAAGAGTTATAATAAAAAAACTTGTTTTTATCCCACGTCACAAGTTTTGTTGATTTACAATTGTTTTCAAGAAAATCCACTTTGCAAGATCTCAATAACATTAATAATATTATCACTTCTAAGTTTAAAGATAAAATTGTGGGGGGAGAAATAATTAGAGGTTAAAATAAAATTAATATACTATAAGGAGGTCACTAACCCTAACCTGCAAGATCAAAATTATATCTTTATTTTAACTAGTTCGAAGAAGAAAATTTATATAGCCAAGATAAGAATGAACTATCACAATCTTCATAGTGAAAAACAGGACATTGTACAATTCCTAAAAAAACATGGGTGGAAAGGACTTCTTGTCTCTGTGAGTCTACAAGCATTGATTATTAAAGTCATTTTCTCTTACAATGCCTTGCATACAATCACATTAGATCATAGCTTCATAATCTTCGCTACAATACAAATCCCCCTAACCTTATAACATGTCATAACTATAGTGACCTAGGAATGCTTCTTTCTAATATTTGTTATCATAGAAGTAAAATTTTACAACATTCCAAGTAATACTCTTAAGGTATGATAGACCAAAGTTGGTCTTAGTGGACATTAGCTACCATCATCATCATCATATATATACATATGGAGAGAGAGAGAGAGAGACCCTATTACTAATGATTAAATCAATGAATGGACATGATATTAATAGATGTTGAACCTTTTTACAATATGATATGATAAACTAAAATTCAAGGACTTAAGGTATTTCATCTTTACATTAGGAGAACAAATTTTTTGCTCCAAGAACTTTTGAAATCTTCTCAACCTGGCAATCTCGGCCTGGTTTGCTGCTTGTGGAGTTTGGACCCCTTCCAGATCCACATGATCATTTTTCCTGGAGTCTGGTGGCGAGTTTCATTGTTATTGTCTCGGTCTCTTCTTGCATATTGAGGAATCGTTTTGTGGGAGCTGCTCTGGTCCCTCTCGACTTTCTTTTTGCAGGAGGAGTTTCCTGTGTCAAAGCTTCTATCTCAGGGTTCTGGCCTAGCCCAAGGAGATCGACTCTTGGTGTTCTGGTGGTTTGTAAGCTCGGTGGAGGATCGCTGGAGCATGTCGGTTTGATTCTTTCTTGGCTACAAGTCGATCAGTGTGGTGGATCCTTCTTGCCTTTCGAATCTTGGTAGCCTTCATTGAGTTCCTGATCATTTTTTATTGAGGAATCATTTTGTGGGAGCTGCTCTGGTGCCTCTTGGCTTTATTTTTGCAGGAGGAGTTTCCTGTGTTAAGCTTCTATCTCAGGGTTCTAGCCTGCCCAGGAAGATCGGCTCTTGGTGTTCTAGTGGTTTATAGGCTCGATGGAGGATTGTTGGAGCATGTCAGCTTGATTCTTTCTTGGCTTCAAGTTGATCAATGCGGTGGATCCTTCTATCCTTCAAAATCTTGGGAGTGTCGTTGAGTTCCTGATCATTTCTGGTGTGCCATGTTTGTTTCATTTGTGGTCCTGTCCAATAATATCGTCTCATTGGTGGTTTTCCCTCACTCTTGGATGTTGGAAGGGACCTTCCTCCTCCCCTCCCCCCAGAACTAGATGCTTTTAAAAGACTGGTTGCCTCATGTGGCATGAGGAAAGGGGGCCCTTCGCAGAGATTTGTGAAGAAGGTCAACATCCCCTTAGTTGAACTGCCCGCTGATCGGACTTGCCGTTCGGCCCTCAATCTGGCTGAGCGTGGGCTCACCAAGAAATTCACTGGCCTCTGGCCTTCTCCTAAGGCCATTGATAGCTGGGTTCTAAGAAATTAGAGGCCCTTAGTCTCTGAAGGCATCCATAGTCACTTTGTTGGTAGAGGTTATTTCGTCTTTGTGTTTGATTCAGTTGAAGACTGAGATCTTATTTTTCTAAATGGCCCTTACTTCATGGGTCCTCATGGGCTTTACTTGAACAAATGGACTCCTGATTTTGATCCTACCCAGGATGTTGCATCTGCAGTCCCTATCTGGGTAAGGCTCCCTGATTTACATTTGCACTGTTGGAACACAGATTCTTTGGAAGCCATTGGTAACAAGCTTGGAAATTACATAGACAAAGCAGAAAGGAAAGATCAATACTCATGTGCAAGAATCTGCATTGAAGTGGACTTGGAGATTGGTCTGCAAGAGGCAATTAAGCTAGTTATAGTTGATTGTTCTTATATTCAAGAACTAGAATATGAGCAAATTCCTTTTAAGTGCCGATTTTTCCATGGGTATGGCCATTTTGCCCGCAACTGCAAGAAAAAATCTGAAAATGAAAGTCAAATTGAGAAGGATGCCCAGTGGAAACAAGCTAAGAAAAATGGAACTTCCAATTAGGACTCTGGAAATAAAGGAAATGTGGGAAAGAATTTTAAAGGAGTTGTTGATGTAGGAAAGAACCTTCCAAACCCCCAGATGACAAAAAATTCCAATTATTTTGTTGTCGTAAGCAATCCTGAAACTCCTACTCTCGAAGAAGGTGAACTGTAGCATCTAGAAGGACAGGTAGAGGTTCCTGACCTCACTCCTGGAGTTCTAGAATAAGTCATTGTTTCCAATCTTGAACCTCTTAGGGAAGATGAGCATCTCACTTCTTCAGAGGGTGCCAAAATTTCTCCTTCTTATGTTGATATAGCTAGGAAGAAGTAGGTTGTTTGTTCTGACTCTTCTGATGAAGACTCCATCGGGCAATTCTCTAAAAAGGCCAGTAGGAAGTCAAAGAAGGAGACCTGTGAAGAAGAGGCTGAGAGGCTCAAGATGCAAGGTAGCCGGCCCACCATAGAAATGTCGTATGGTCGGGGTAAGATATCAAGGCCCCAAAGGGAGTAAGTACTCCCTCCCAATTGGGTAAACAATGTAGATAACATCTTGGAATTGCAGGGGATTAGGAAACCCAATCAAAGCTGAAGTTGTCAAAGACTTGTTGAAGATGGTTTCTTTAGACATTCTCCTGCTCCAAAAGACTAAGATAGAGGAGGAAACTCTTCTTCTTCTTAGTAAATCAAAATGGAAATTAACTACTGGAAAAGCTGTCAGCACGAGAGGCACCTCCTGTGGTATAGCTACTCTTTGGTGTGATGAAAACTTCCAGCTAAAAAGATGGTTTGTCACCCAACATTAGATCTTCACAGACCTCTTCCATGTCTCTAGCAAGATCTCTCTGGAACTCTTTGATTTATACGTTCCTGTCAATTATAGCGAAAAAAAAGATTGCTGAAAAATGCTATCCGAGTTTATAGAGTTGAATTCTCCTTCAAACATAGTAGTTGCAGGTGATTTAAATATTACTCTAGCACCAAGTGAGAAAAAAGGTGGGCTTCGTGGTAAAGATTATCTTCATGACATGGTGGAGGAAATTATCCTGTCTTGCGATCTTAATGACATCAAACCCAAAGTTGTACAGTTCACGTGGTCCAACAATTGAGTTGGTTCAACCAACATATATGCCCGTCTTGACATATTTTTAGTGCATAGCAATTTGTTGGACGAGAAAGCTATTATTTCTTCTAAAATTTTGCCTAAAATCTCATCTGACCATCACCCTATTTCTTTGCTATTTGAAAATGAAGAAGTTCTTGGGCCAATTCCATTTCGTTTCAGCCCACTTTGGACTGAGAGAGATGGATTTCTCGAAATTGTTCATCAAGCTTGGTCTCATTACATTGAAGGTTCACCCAGTTTTGCCTGGTATCAGAAGCTTAAAAGAACCAAATTTGCATTGAAAATGTGGGCTAAAGCCTCCCTAAATACTCCATCCAGCTCCAGGCAAGAGAGAGTGCTTGAATTTTCATCGTTACAACTAGAAATTGAAGACAATGATATCACAAAAACTCAATTAGTTATGGAACATTCTGCTCCACATAAAGTCACTCATTCCTTTCGGAGGGAAGAGGAACATCTACGGTTGAAGTCCCGTAGTCTCTGGTTACAAGTGGGCGATAAAAATATTGCCTTATTTCATCGCTAATGCAGAGCTAGATTGTCTCAGAATCATATTTCGGAAATCTCTATTGGAGATGGGACCATTCTCAAAGGTTAAGACTCTCATAAGCAGGCTGCTAATAGACATTTCTAGCTCTTGTTCCAGGAAGATGGTCTCTCTGATCATGATGTGTCTGCTGAAATTTTGGATAAGATTCCTTCTCTTGTCAGCTCAAATGACAATCAAGCCTTATTGAAACCCTTTTCTGAACAGGAAATCTTTGATGTCGTTTGGGCTATGGAGTCGGACAAAGCTCCTGGGCCGGGTGGCTTCTCCTTCCACTTTCACAGAGTCTGCTGGAGCATAATCAAATCAGACTTGTTTCGTATGGTGAAATCCTTTCAAAAAAAATCTAAAGTTAGTGGGTGTACAAATTCTACATTCCTCCCTCTAATTCCAAAGGAAGTAAATCCTTCTTCATCCGACAGATTCTGCCCTATCTCTTTGTGCAATGCCTCTTACAATATTTTAGCCAAACTTCTCGCCAACAGATTCTACTCTTGTTAGGAAAGCAGATCTCTCCTCTTCAGGGAGGTTTTGTAAATGGTAAGCACTTGGTCAACAATGTTATCCAAGTCCAAGAAGCTCTCCATTCTAGTTTCCAAAGGAAGGAGAAAGGTATGTTAATCAAGTTGGACATGAAAAATGCCTTTAACTACGTAAAGCTTCCCTTCCTTTATGATGTTCTTCTTGCTTTTGGATTTAGCTCTGAATTTGTAAATCTAATCAAAGCGTGTACATATAGGCCTTGGATTGCGCCTCTTGTAAATGGTAGACCTTCAAAAAATTTCCAATCCACTACGGTACTCCGTCAAGGATGTCTGATGTCACCCTTTATGTATATCTTGATGGCATAATCTCTTAGCATAAAGCTTTCAGCTGAAATGGACGTTGGTTACATCCCAAGCATTAAGATTGCCAAGGGATTGGTCCCAATTAACCATGCTATCTTCGCTGATGACTCTCTTCTTCTAGGAGGGGCTTCATTGAATATTTCCAAGGCCTTCAATGAAATTCTTCAGAAGTTTTATCTTATTTCTGGAGCCTTGATCAACAAAAATAAAAGTGCAGTCTATGGTTGGAATGTTTAGCACTCTGCCATTCTCCGAATAGCCAATCTCTTTGGTTTCCCTGGCTTTAACAAGTGGGAAAAGATAAAGTATTTGGAGCTGCCTTTAACCCTTGGCCCAACCCCTCCTTCTCTCTGGCTCGAAGTGATTGCCAAGATGAAAGCAAAAATTGTTTCCTGGGGTGGTCAATGGTTAACTAAGGCTGGGAAGCTGATCTTGATCAAGTCAGTTCTATCTGGTCAACCTTTATTTCAGTCTTCATTGTTGCTTTCCCCCAAGTCTATATCAGCTCAGATTTCTAAAGTATTGCAGGATTTTCTCTGGAAAGGTGGCAAAGGAAACCAGAACAAGATGCATTTGGCAAGTTGGGAAATTATTAAAAGACCTTTATTAGTTGGTGGGATACAAATTCATGACCCCTGGCTAGCTAATATGGCATTGGGTGGAAAACTAATATGGCAGCTCTATGTGGAAAAACATCATCTTGTCAGTAAGATATTCAAGATGAAGTATCTCAAAGGTGGCTCATTAAGAAATTTAACTTCATCTAATATGCCCCCAGGTACAACTATCTGGAATTATTGTAGAAGAGGTATTGACAGATTTAATCAACGGCGTTATTGAATCCCAGGTAATGGGAAGAAGATCCTTCTCTGGGAGGATAATTTTTTTGGAAAACCTGCTCTTTCCTTTGACATGTTGTTAGTAGCTATTATGGATCGTTCAACTAACAAAGGTCTTCTCTGCCTGACATATATCTGTTCTTGGGATTATGTTGGTAATTGGGTGGGTTGGTCTTTTCCTGACCTTCCTGATAGTCTAGTCTCCCAAAACAATTTGTTACTTTCCTCTCTGACTGGTCTCGCTCCAGTACATAGATTCTATTAAGAATCCCGGGGATGGGGCATCTCTGGCTTTTATTCAGCTGCAAAAGGTTTCTTTGAGCTTCAATAAGTTCACCCTTCTAGCCTGTCCTCGGCAACTTGGAAATCAGTTTGGTCTCCTCACGGCCCCCCAAAGGTAAAAAAATTTACATGGTTGATATTGCACAACAAGGTGTTGACTGAAGATAACTTGCTAAAACGTGGTTTTAACGGCCCTTTCTGGTGTTGTTTCTGTAAATCAAACTCTGAATCGACTGCTCATATTTTAATTGGCTGCGATTTCTCTAAATCGGTGTGGGAATTGGTGCTTCGCAGTACCAGATTCTCTGCTCCTACTCAATCTTCTGTTATAATTTTTTACCTCTCCTGGAATGAGCAGCGTCCTTCAAAAAATGGAAATGAATCTGTTTGGCATCTAACCCCGAAGATCGTATGGTGGAAGCTATGGCTCTCCCGAAATAATTACATCTTCAGCGATCTCTCTCTAACCCGTGGATTGTGGCCTGCCAATCTAAACTATTAATTGTTGAATCTATCTGCAATGAGTCTTTCTCTTCTCCTCTCGCTACTACAATCTTAAATTGGTTGGGTCCCAACGATTTTTGTTTAAGAAAGGTGGTAATCAACAAGCCTGTCAGTGCATTCTCTTGGCGTTTTCATGGGACCTTGGAAGAATTAAAATCTATTTGGATGAACTCTTCTCCAGCTGCCTTATTTTTCTATGGTGCATCTAAGGGGAATCATGGTTCCTCAGGTGTTGAGGGCTTTGTCTCCTCTCCAGATAGAATGATTGAATTCAATTTTAGCTAGGGGCTTGGCACCATGACTAATAGTCAGGCCAAAAGTTATAGTTTACTCATGGCGATCCAAATAGCCAAGGATAATGGATTCAAGTCAATCCATATTTTCGGTAACTCTGAGATGTTGATCAAAATTTTAAACTCCTGTGATTGTTTCTATAATTTTGCCTTGAATAAATCCCTTTAGAGAATTCGGAATTTATTAAAATAATTTGACAGGGTGATCTATTTCCATATCCTGTGGAATCTTAATAATGTTGCTGATGCTTTGGCCAACAAAGCATGCCTGCTTCCTCAGCATCAATGGTGAACCTAGCTATCTTCATCCAATACCTTAACCGTGTTTCACTATTCTATAATATGTTATGCTAGGAGGTTCTCTTTTTTTATCTGTCTGACATTGTATGGCTTCATGTTATTTTGTATGATTCCTTCATGATTGTGTAATCTGGTTGATTGGCAATTGTCTTTTCAGACCGTTCGTTTTCCAAAAAATCAATAAAAAATTTACCCGTTTGAGTTTTTAAAAAAAAATCAAGGACTTAAGAACCCTGATTGAAAATATTAGGAAAAGATGTCAAAACCCCAACTTAAACTTCAATTAGTAAGTCAAACTGACTTGGTTGAAACCCTCTTCACCACAAGTTTGGTGATATCCTTGTAACGAAGGCCTAAGAAGCGATCCATAGACTAGAAGAACTAAAAACCAATAGAAATCCCTATATAACCCAATTCACCATCGTCCTTGTATAAATTTCCATATTGAATTTACACCCATTAAGTGCAATGCAGGCCATCATTGATCATAACCTACCAACTGAGCTAGTTCCAATTTCCGAGAAGGAGACTCCTCCCACTTCATGCATTTTCCATATTGAACCCAATTTCTAGCAATTGAAGAGGGTCGTCAAAAACCCTGAGTCTTATACAATGTATTGAATGTCAGAAGGGAAAATTTGTAAGTGAAGAGGGAGGTTTTCCCATCCCCTCATGCCTTCTTCATCCACTATTGAAGATGCATGTAATTGGTGATGGCATAAAACAACAACAATAACAATAACCATACTCTCCATTATATGCCGCCAATATATATTAAATAACTGGCCACAACCGTATAGGAACATTGATTGCTAAATTGTATCGCTAAGCCTCACTAAATATGGGGTTGGATTGGTCTATGGAAGAACAAATCACCCACCCATTGGAATAGTCTAGATACCAAATCTCGAGTGAATTGTGGGACGTAAATAACATTAAATGAAAGGAGTAGTCTAACGGGTCGACGATTTCGCCCGGCGTTAGACTACTCCGTCTACCCACGTCGTTAACTCTTCCCGGTGTCCAGATTCCGGCACATCCATTGAGGAATGGGTCCCACGTGTCCTGAGCAATTACTCCATTTTGCTGTTTCCATATGTTGAATGGCCTCTCTTCTGCAAGTTTCGTTTATGTTGTGCAGGTCCATTTTGTTATAGACAATGGCAACTATGGTTAATATGACTCTTTAGATTGACTTTGGCTCTCTTTTATTTTTTATGATATGGAATGTCCTCAAAATGCACATACTTCTCTCAAAAATCTATGGCTTCAATCACTGAAATCACAACAGTAATTTTGTAAAGCAACACTGTCTCTTTCATGTCTCCGCTAGAATGCCAAACTCTAGAATGGCGACTGCATCTACCTGGTATGGTAGGATGTTGACCCTTTTTCGCCAACTAAATGACTAGATTACTTTCCAGTAAGATGGAGAAGGGCTGGTGATTGGTCATAAATCCTTCTGGCTTTATCACTTCACTTAATTTAAATCCAATCTGATTATTCTTTTGATAAGTTTCCTCGATCCATCCATTATATACAATGTATGTTGAGGCCATTTATCCCTTTGATTTGAATGTAAAAAATCATTGAAAACAAAGATAAGCATCACCGTGAGCAGGTAGGAGTCGTGCCAAGAAAGCCAGAAGGCCATACAAGAAAAAAACCATGGGTTGCAATCACTAGCGGAGACATGAAAGAGACAGTTTTGCTTTACAAAATTACTGTTGTGATTTCAGTGATTTAGAAAGCCATAGATTTTTGAGAGGAGTATGTGCATTTTGAGGATATTCAGCATCATAAAAAATAAAAGAGAGCCAAAGTCAATCTAAAGAGTCATATTAACCATAATTGCCATTGTCTAGAACAAAATGAACCTGCACAACATAAACGAAATTTGCAGAAGAGAGGCCATTCAACATATCGAAACAACAAAATGGAGTAATTGCTCAGGACGCATGGGACCCATTCCTGGATGGATGTGCCGGACTCCGAGAGGATTTAACGGCGTGGGTAGACGGAGTAGTCTAACGCCGGGCGAAATCGTCGACCCGTTAGACTACAATAACATTAAATACTAAATACATTGAATGCAAGTAGATTCATAATATTGCTTGTTTCAAAAAATGATGATGGCAAAGTATTACTTTAAGGTAAAAGATTTTATTAATTTATTTTGGTTTCCTCTAATCTAATTAATAATAATAGTATTAATCTAATCAAAGTTTAAAGTCCAATGAAAATTCAACACATATAAAAACACAAAGAAATTCACATTTTCCATAAACCTAAGTCATATCTTTAGTTTCTTTATGGCACCGTAGAATAATAGTGTAAGGTGGAACATATAGTATTTGCCATAGGAGACTAGTAAGCAAGTTTACTATTTTGTTACAGAGTCCATGATTATCCAAGTTAAAAGGGTTAATAAATGTTCACCCGGGAGAAGAATAAGGTGTTCGAGAAGAGACTGGAAGGGGTCTTCGTTTGAAAACACCGCTCCAATCTGGGGTCACCCATCACAGTGTTTCTTCTCATATCCATGTTTTTTTTAAACATTTCATTCCTTCATGTCTTGCTCAAAGGAAGCAAGCTTATGTGTTCCCGGGAAATACAGCAGTTGGCCACGGCCTAAGGCCCACCCTTTAATTTTTCATAATTCCCATCAATGATTGGGGGCCCTCTTGAAGCTGATTAGATGGTAAAGGTTCTAAAATATTATTTATAATTGTACCAATAAGTTTTGGAAAGAAAGGGCCCCTTTTTGTTCAATAAAAATTATGATGCCTTGGGAATATAAATTGTAACTTGGAAAGTCTCGCACATGGAAAATCTAAATCAAACTGCTAGTTCCTCTTAGTCCCATTCACCATCTGGGTATACCAAGGGCATTGTAACTTCTAATAATCATTAGAAAAAATGTTTGTTTTATCTTAGAAGGTAAAAAAAGTAGGGGTAGTCTTCTCATATAACTTCTTACTAATATAACGACTTGTCATGATTTCATCACGAGTCTTTCTAGATAGGCCTTGTATCCTCAATTGCATGTTGAAAAAATATTAGGATTTATAATTATTATGCATACCTCCAAAACTAAAAATCCTATATAAATGGAGAGGCATGGAGAGGCATTGGGTTTGCTTGGTAATCTCATAAATTACTCCAGTGCCAATAATCGTAGTAACCTTTGCTAAAAAGTCATTTTCATTCACAACTTGGGAGAAGGCAAACTTTTCTTATTAGGGTTGGAACATGTTAAGAGTCCAAACAAATTGAGATTCAAGATCCCAACCTCTTTTTGGGCCTTGAAATTCTCAATCAAGTTAAAAGGAATTTATCTTCTAATGCTGCATAAAATTGTTAGCACCAAGAAACCTAACAATTGCAACACGATAGTTCTTCCAAACACAACACCATACAAAAAGATCCTCTGATACCAACAAGTTACAACATGTAAAATGGTTACCAACTTGCATATGTTGAGTGTCTAGTAAAAAGAAACTCCACTACTAGTGCTTCAATACACTTTGTTTCCAAGACTACAATCCAGGCACATACATGAGTTAGTTCAATCCCCCCTCTCTTTAAGGAGAGTGTAGATTTATCATATTTGTAATTATTGTTTTTAAAAATGAAATTTTTAATACACCATGTTTAAACCGCCTTAAATCCTTCTTTCTTAAATTAGGGTTATGTTTGAATTTAATCTTAGTTCCACTATGCATTTTTTTTCTAATTTACAACAAAGCAAAAACATTCATGCTTTTTATCTAGTTGATGTGTCGTAAACTCTTGTGAGTAGTAGTTTCACATGAGATTTTGCAAACTAGTGTTCAAGTGTAATGAGGGTTATGGAGAAAAATACAAGGGTTAAACTCATTGATGAAGGTTTTGGTTTATTTGTTCTAGTTTTGAGATCTTTACATTCCCAATCCCTTCCCTTCATATTTCACCCAAAACATGAAATGAAAAGTGGAGGTCAAAATTAATAGTGGCATGCAATTCCAAGTGGTTAAAGTGGACATGATTTTTGGTAAATACACCCTATGCTAAAATATGCTTGGACACACTCAGGTTGAACAAAGATCTTATTCAAACACATACAAATATTAATATGGAAAACATAGGTACACAATCAAAGTAACAAGGGAATGAGGATATGGATATGGAACCAATATAAGAAGAGATCAATAATCGACAGGAAAATAAGAATGAAGACTAGAGTAGGAATGTTGCCCAGTTTTTATATATTGCAATAGGATATTGTCAGGTTGTGGAAGGGGTTTTAGGTCATCCCTCATCGAATAGGGATTAATTCAAGAGAAAAGAACAACCAATTGGGTAGGATGAGACTATTTGATGAAGGGGTCACTGCTTATCTAGGTGCCAATACATCAAGTCTAGTGCAAAAGGTGAAAAAGAAGTGCATCAACTCTCTCTCTCTCTCTCTCTCTGCTTATGAACACAATGATGATCAAATCTTTCAGCTTAGTTATGTCTACCCATGCCTTTGAAATTTCTCTCTTCACACCATCTTATATGACCTTCTCAATCTTGTAATTATTTCTTTTGAGCAAGGCACATAGTCTCTCCAACAAATTGTGTTGTTTGTTTTTAAATGATTTCTCACATTTTGCAACCTTCTCCACCAAAGAGTTGAATGTAATGGACTTCATTTAGCCACTAGCTTGCAAGGATTCAAGGTCAAGGTTGTGTGATTATGTAAAGTGGAGTGATTTAATAAAACTTGTGAGATAAATGTCAATATTCACTCTAGTAGCATTAATGTCATGCTTCATGGCTTTGATCTCAGAAGCTAAAGCTATGGGATCATTATCCTTCATCTTTAGGTTTAAGAGCTTCTCCAACAATTTCCCGGATGTGGGTGCACAGGAGGATGATGATGGACGACACAAGGGAGATAGGGCACGTGCTAATGCATGTGGCATCCCCTCCCCTACACTCCTCCATGCTTAACACACACCCAGTGTCCTTTGGTTGCGATGAAAGACGCCCCAAACATGCTTAATCTTCCTCACGCTGCAAACCCGATATGGTGTTGCTCCACAATGGCATTCATCGCATTGCCTCTGTACCAGCTTGCTTGTCTAGATCTCCTCGTCATGTTGAATCGTACTTGGCCTGGATTCCAATGGATTCTCCAGGAGCAGATGAATTGCTATAACAGGCGTGATCCGAAGCTCCATAAATCGAAAAGGAGCCATTACACCATTGCTCAGATGTAGAGGTTCAGTTCCAGAGGCTCAAGCGTAGAGGTTTCATTGTCGAGTTTTAGTTGTAGAGGTTCTATCACTCATCCTCATTATAGGCCTCTTCACACGCACTTGGGGTATTAGGATCTCCTCTTGGCGAAAGACCTGGACAACACTAGCCTGGCTTGGCTTCCACCCAACTCCTCGATGATGTCTTTTGTTGGGAAAGGTGTGAACGATGCTGACTGGGAAGCTCTCTTCCGTGAGGAAACCCCGAACCATATCCGTGACTCCATTATAGCCATGTAGGTTGAGATCTACGGGGAATTCAAGCTGAGGCTTGGGCCTGAGGTAATTATCTCAAATTATGGGAGGCTTAAATTCATTTTAGCCAGAGCTATGAGAGAACGGGAAAGCTTTGGTGAATATGTAAAGCTCATTGTAAGCACCTTCAAGGAGGATGTTGAGCGAGGTCTGGTCCACATGACAGATCTCATGCAGCTCTCGGAACCGCCCTTCCAGCGAGCCAACAGGGACACCAACGAAGCCGGTACCAGCAAAGCCAATGAAGACGAAGTTGAATCCTCTAGAAAAATCTAGCAGCCTTTGTCAACGACTTTGGTTTTGCTCTCTTTATGTTTTTTCTCTGCACTTATTTATTCTTTAACTTCGTTAGATGTGTGAAGTTTCCAATGTATAAAGGTTGGGAAGCTAACACTTTGGTTAGATATTCAATCTGAGCTCTTTTGCATACCTCTATTATGTGGTTCCATGACCATCATCTGACGCCATGCTTCTGGAGTCAGCCTTAGTTATGTATTTATCTCTTTTCCATTAAACAATAGAAAAAACACCTCTTACTGATTAAAAAAAAATATTTCCAACAATTATATGAATTTTAATATTAGATGTGCATCATACAAATCTTTCAATTTTTTTTGCACCACAAAAATCTATTGTTCTCTCTATTCTCTTCGCCTTAACATTAGTGCAAAAGAAGTAGCGTCTTGGAACGAATACAAACTAGTATGGACCAGGGATATAGACAAGAGGAATCACCAAGACCCCTAGCGGACACTACTCTGCCCTAATTGGAGACGCGGGGCAGAAGCAGCACAACCAGCATTCCCAGCGACATCATAATTATAACCAAAAGCAGAAGGAACATAATTCCCAGGAGGATTTCCCGGATCATTTCCAGTACCTGTTCCAAGATCTTTTCCATCAGCAACACAACCAGCCTCATCATTTGAATTAGCTGTGTAAGCTCAAACATTATTTACAACAGCACAAGGAGTCCCAACAACAGCGTTTGAATATCCGGCTCCTGCCAATAGGTTGATCAGTCAATTATTCTGGTTGGGTGGGAATAGATAGATAGTAAGATCTTATAGTAAGCTAGCCAAGCAGATGTCTTTCCTTACCAGCTCCCCCTTTACTAAATAATTAATTGATGAAATATCAATAACAGCTCATATACTTTCTTTATCTTTGTTTTTCCATATAACTAACTCTTTCTCTGGGTAAGCATGGTTGACTCAACTTTATTCTCTCCTTCACAAATGCCATTCCAAAGGTCATTAAAAATTACAGTATCCTCGACCCCATTTTCTTTTCTACTTAGCACCGCACCAAATTTCCAACGATATGCCAATTTAAAAATAAATAAATTAACACACACAATTTTACCATTTCGGTATTACCCATGAAGAATTTCATCCAATGCTCTTCGTGTAAGTAGTGTAAAGAACACGTAACTCAGTGGTTCGTATTTCACCAACTCCGGTACTGCAGGGGTTTCTTTATATATATTTCTTTGTTGCAAGTAAAACGTTACTAGCACTGCGGATATCGTCTAGGGTTGGAGCCTGGCCGGATAGAGATTTCTTCTTTGTGGTCAGTCACTCGGTCTTCTTTCATGGTGGCCGCCACTGCTACATAATGATGCTTTACGATAATTCCGAGTGCCAGTAGACTCCACACATTGTTTTTCTCCACTAGATTCCACGCAACCTTCCTTCTTCACGGTAGTTAGAGCTCTGCGGATCTCAGTAGCGTTGCCATGTTTTTTTTTAACTGTCGTCATAAATGCAATTCACAGAGGAAGGCAAGGGAAAAATCTGCTATCGTCATAAATCAACCAAGTTAATCATATTAAATTATTTGACAAGCTAAGTTGATCAACGCATTGATTCACCAAGCTCTAACATGCTCTCCTATTAATATTGTTCTTGTTTCTCTACTAATCCATCTTGAAGTTCTATATCCTTGTAAGAAATATATGACTTATAGCATCCATTTATTTTGAGAGGGGAATTGCGTAATCTAATATTTTATTCTCTTGGCATGGCCATAGAGGAGATTGGGTATTTAACAATTAGTATGATATTCATTGGGCTATATTGGTTCAAAGACATAAATAATAGCATGAAAATGTTTTAAAACATAGTGTTCTTATGTTAAAATGAAACCATGAAAACAAATCTAACCATGGTAGGCACACATGTAACCAATCATGGTAAGTGCTATGACTAATTAGGAGGTAAATAGAGTTTTTCTTTAACACTAAAGTTGTGAAAATCTCAACATCTCCTTCACTATAATATTGAATGTGAAGTACAACACATGTTATGCAAAATCCCATAATGAGATGGTTTCTCTATTTCTATATGATGGACATTCAATATAAAAATGCAGACATTTAGTTTTACCAGTCTAGCATCTTCAAAGAACATTAATGTGTGTTTATCCTTCCATGAATTTATCACAGGTAGTGCATCTATCAATGTCCATTAAAAATTCATGTTTGGATTTGGTAGCATTTATGAGATTTAATGCCTGAGTGCGGGATGGTTTGTGGACATCCCATGTTTGTTTTTTATCGGCCTTAGTTCGAGTTTTGACAAGAACTATGCGTGGGTGTATGGAGTTGCATGTGATGGTTTCTATGTGTGTTTTTCTGGGGTGTAGTGGGGTTTTGTATTAGAGGAGAACCCTCTGAGCCATGCTACACAATCCTAACAATACATTAGTTATGTTCACGACTGACAATGTGAAGGCAATATCAAAGGGTGGTTGTTTTACTTGGGGATTCTCAGTGGAAAACATAAAAAAATGTTTATTAATTTGGAAATGGATGGAGAATACGAGTAAGCCAATGATTTCACCATGGCTATGTTTTCATAGTGTTCTTATTTTGAGTTTTTAACAAGTTAAAGAGTTGTTTTTTTTCTTGGAGATTCTTTGTGGAAACCCATGCTTTATTTTGAGATTATTTTGTTTTATACATTTTCATTTCTTCCTTTAGTGCCTTTTTACAATGTAAACTTTTAAGAAATTGTTCTCATTTAATAAGTAACTCAATTTTATTTTTTATTTGTATTATATCCTTAAAATTTACAAATTGCTCACATGTGACACAATTTTATTGTAATGAATATGTTTTTTTTAATAGTTTTCCATTAAGTAGTCTATATAGAATGTAGTCTTTTTCTATTTTTTATTCATAATATATATATATATATATATATGGTAGACCGGGAACACCCATTATTTGATCCTAACTAAATTTGAAGAAGAAGAAGCCATCATAGGAGTACTATGAAAAGCCATGAGAAGTGAAGAAGGAATGTGAAGAAGAAGTCATCATAGGAGTATTGTGAAGCTATGAGAATTGAAGAAGGAATGTGGTGTGAAAAGGGGCTTGATGGAGCGGGAAAGGGAAGAGGTAAAGTTATGAATATTTCCCTCTCCAGGGATATGCTTGGACTCAAAGCCATACATATCTTGTGCTTGGAATTGGATTATGATGGCATGCTATGAATTCTTTCTCAATAAGTAAATACAAATTGAAATGAATAGATTGGTGACCAAGGTTTGAGGATTTTGTGAATATATAATAAGTCTCTCAAATTACTATGAATCCAATAGCCAATGGTTTAATGTGCCTCCATACTATTAACTATGGGATGGACATAACACAAAATTTTCAAAATTTTCAAATCTAAACTATAGATGATAGTGCTTTGAAATAAGTTCTAACAAGATTTTTAATCAATGGTGATTTTTTGCTTGGCATGAGATAATTTTGAAGGTGATTAAGCTTGCATTTAAGACAATTTGGTTTCAAATTTGGTCTTTTTGTATCTTATCAAAATGTGTAACAACAACAATCACATTTGAGATAAGTTGGGTGCAAGACTCAATAACAAGTAAAGATAATCAAGTGCACTATTCTCTTTGCCTTCAACACAAATTGTTGCTATTTTGTTTGTTTACATCCTCGTTTTATCATTTCTTGATTTATACAAAGTATTCAATGACTTTTTAATAGTGAAACATTTGTCTTGAGATCTTCTCATTTATGAAGTGAACTTCCCAAAAATTTATTTTATTTTACTATTCTCTTCATAACATTTCAATGACGAGGAGGAAGCTCTTCATCCTAGTTATTTTATTGTTTTCTTTGTCCTTTCATCACATTCACCTTACTTCCCATCATTTTTCCTTTAGTGATTCCTTTGCACATTTTGGGGCAATTGGTCCTATCGACATTCCTTTGCATCACATAATTATACTTTGGTCAAAGGTAGGGTATAAAATATTAAGGAAATGACAAAATATATTCTTAAAATTAGTCAGAATTTGATAGATAAGAATATGGTGCATAGAAAATTTTGAGTCAAGGATCATGTCTTCCTTAAGTGAGTTGATGCCAATGAAGAGTTCCTTAGCCTTGGAAGTTGTATCAAGATGGAATCACGATATTGTGGGTCATTTAAAGTGCATGATAGGACAAAGCCATTAGCATATAAAATGTAAAGTGCATGATAGGACAGAGCCATTTGGATATAAAATTACATTTCCTACTCACACTAAAAATTTGTGATATTTTCCATAGTTCTTTGTTTCAAAATGTAAATGATTATAACCCTATTATTAATTAAGAAAAAAATTAATTTTAATTTTTTAATATACACTTAACACATCCTCTGTGACCCATATTAAGGTGTCCATGAGTTATGTGATGCACTAGTATCTAAAATAACTTCACACAAGATCTTAGTCAAATAATAATTATATCTCGGTCTTATTTTAACTATTTTTTATTTAATTTTTAAAAAATACATAAAATACTTAAAAACATGGAAATACTCATAGTGAAGGAAAACAAATTGTGTTTAGAATTCAGATGTTCAAGTATCGAGTCCATTTTTAAATAGCTTTAGAAAACCCCTCAATTAAATCAAATAAAAATTCAATGACATTTTTATTATTTTTTTATCTAATTTTTAAAAAATACAAAAGATAATAATATTTGACGCGAAGATACAAATAAAATGTATATTGCTCATAACATGTTGGGACAATATTGAAAGAAGATGCATTCAACCCACGGACTTGCCCCGAAAAAACGGTTTCTAAATGGACAAAGGAATCTCGACAATGTTAAGATGCAGTGAAGGAAGATTCTTTCAACCCATGGATATGTAAGTTTTGGTATGAAAGTTCATGGATTCATGTGAGCATCCTCCTTTGTTTGTAGTTGTTATCAATATTTTCTATGTGATGTTACAAGTTATCTATACACTAAATACACTCAAGGAACTATACACATTTATTCTAGACATAAGAACATTACACCATCACTTCATTGATCAAGTCAAACAATATCCCGGAAATCTGGGAAACCAGATAAATTCATGCAGACTTCAAAGACTGAACCATAATGGCTTTAGCAGCTAAAGACTAAACACAAAGTTATGTAGATACTCTCCAAGTAGCAACTAATTACAAAAATAAACTATAAACATTCAGGCTATAGTAACTTTGGTACCAAATATCTAGATGACGACAAGAAATTATTTCAGAACAAAAATTAGCCAGGTTTGGGTCCAGGCTAGTTTCAATAGCTTTGAAGTTTATCCTAAATGAATTGGGATAATTCTCCAGTTCTAGTAAACTGTACTAGCAATAAAGGCTAGGAATTTGGGGGCTATTAAATTCAGTGTTTTGGGGATGCTTTTAACAAGTACAAATCCAATTATAAGTATTTATTCTTGGAAGAAGCATACAGGAGCAACAACAAGAGATGCAGCAGAAAAAGCACCATCCCCTTCATTGAGATACCATGTGTCAAGACTCAGACAAACCATCCCCTTCAATTGAGATAGCTTGTGTCGAGATTTCGTGTAGATGCAGTGGTTAACTGTTCCTAGAAACCCTTGATGCCAGCATTAACAAGTTGGAGGCAAGCAATAAATTGTTGTGATCATCATTGATTACTTGTGCAAACCTGAAGGGATGCAACTTGTAAGTCCACGATACTTGAGATTTGAGAATAATATATCAGCCCACAAAAGGATCTTTGCGAAAATGCACATATGTTGGATTGAGCTTAAGCTCAAAGTCATTACTCATGTCCATATAAATCCAGTCCTAGCTATGAAAAGGTCTGGTTACTGGTTAGCCAAATCCAGGGGAAAAAAAGTGAATGCATTGCCCAAAGTTATTCATAGGATTAATTGGAAACACTAGTGAACCAACTTATGAATTGATATTCGACATTTGGTTGGTCCTGATAGCATAAATGGGTTTTTGGCTGTAATTTTAGTGTGGAAAATGTTGCATGCAATGGTATGAATTATAAAGGGAATGAAGTGCCCCTCTGTAGGACATAAATTTAGTAATATTATCAGCTTTATAGAATGGCATAAGTGAAAACAAAAAAAAGGAAGCAGTCTCATCCATTCTTGAATTATCACTTAATCAACTCTCTGAAGGTTCTCAAACTAATCTCAAAATAAGTATGTTTAGGAAAGACAAAAATAGACTCTGAAAATTCATGTCGTTGCAAATATTTTGCTTATTTTAACACACAAAGAGTAACAAAAAAACATGTAAATTTTCAATCAAATTTGTCTATGTATCTTTTCTTATATACGCTCACAACACACTGCATAAGGGCTATCTAGCTCACCAAGCTTGTTGAAATAGAAGCCGATATTTTAATTGAGCAAAACAAAAGGGAAAAAAGCATTTTGGATGTTGTCATTGAAACAACCAAGCAATATAGAGTAATTTTTGCAACTAGAGAAGAAACAAAGTGTCTCTGCATTCTTTTTTCTTTATTTACTTACTTTGAAGAACAATCAGGCTTCCTTTTACAATAACTCTCAAGCATTGAGAAATCCATTCCAGAGCCTGTAACTTCTGCAAACCTGTGGAGACTTGTCCTGTGAGGTAGGAAAAATTAATGGTAGTGCTGAGTGATTTCATCATCAATGCACATCCTCGTTTGTGGAACATTGAGCAGAAGACCCTAGCCTTATAAACAACACATCCAATCCTCACAGATGCTTTTGTTTCTTAGTCCCCTAGTTTCCAAATCATCTTGCACACACAGAGCTAGGGCCTTCAATATATGCTTGATCAGAACTTCCAACATCAGTCCTACCTCCAAAGAGAGTCATTGATGAATCATCAAATATCTTCCACTTCCTTAAATCTTGTTCCGGTGTTAATCCTAAATGAGAGTTGTCACTGTGCTCAGGCTCAACATTAGCAGGTTTCCACTACTTTACCAATGGCCCTAGAACTGCAACCACATAACCCATGTCAGGGCATGCATTAGGCTCTCGTTGAGTACAATGCCATGAAATCTCAGCCACGACATTAATTATTTTCAAGTCATCATCAGATGCTCGAAGTGATGGATCTGTAAATGTCCTGAGTTGTTCTTGATCCCTACATATGTGTCTAAACTAAGGCACAAGATGAACCTTATCTTTAGACCACCTCTCATCCAAGGTCTTCTGGCTTGTGATCAGTTCCATAAGCACAACCCCAAAGTTGTAAACACCTGGTTTTGTATTTACATGGCTGGTGGCTATAGTAGTCAAGAGATGAAACACAAATGAATCATTTTACTTCCGAAATTGGCCATAAAAGCATTCACAATTTTCCCAATAATGAACAGAAATTCAAAGATATTACAATTAAAACTTGTTTGCATACTTTGGAGAAAGATATCCAAATGTGCCATCCAATTTCGTTTCCACGGATGATTTGCCTTTGGGAGCAAGCTTTGCAAGACCTGTTGTCACCTTTCACACACCTAGGTTACATGGCAGAAATATTCAAGCCACTCGGTGTGTCCTTGGGGGCAAGTCTCGAGTCAAGGTTGTCACCTTGTTCTTGACTCCTCTGTTTAGGCTCAACTCCTAACGAAGCCAAGGGGGGTAGACCCTATTAAGTTACTAAGGCAAAATTATTTAGTATGATGATGGTATTAAAGAGTAAGTTTTTTAGGAGTTTCGATTTAATAATTGTAAACAACAAATAACATGATGAGATAATCACAAGTAAGCACAAAAATGACACCCAATCACATATAGATTGAAAGAAATAAATAGTTGACCAGTGCCTTGAAAATGGAGTCGAAAAACAATTAAGAGTGCTTGCAAGTGCTAGAATGAATGTTGTGCAATTGTATCTTGGTTGATTTTAAATCAATGTAAGAAGATGAATAATTTAACTTAGGCGAGGGGACTCCATATATACCCAGGGGGTACTTGAAGTATGTCCAAAACTAAACCGTCACGGTTACCCGCAAGGAATATGTGGGCTGAATGGAGTCTCTGAGGCTGTTGTTCATAATGCACCCGAAGGTGTAATAGAGATCGGTACCTCGAGGTCACTTTTCAGGAGTTCTCGCTTCCTTTGGGTATTTTGCCACCGAAATGGTTTGATCGAGGCGTTGGATTTTCGCCTGATGGTTTGTGAATTTGGGGAGAGTGAATCTTAATTATTTTAGTCACTCAAGTGCTTTTGATGCATCTTGATTGATCAAATGAACCATAGCCAAGTACAGAACATACACACTGGAGTCTTTGTTATTTTTAGTAAATTTTAAAAGAGGTGTTCTTGTTAAAAAGAAAACCCTCCAGGAACCTCTTTTGGTCCAAGTGGACCTCAATCGGGGAATCAAGGAGGGGTTGATTTTATTATTATTACTAAAACAAATTATGATAGCAGATGAAGCATAAACAGATAAGCAAACCACAATTTTCTAATTAGACTACCACGACCCTTTCTTCACCTTTCGGCTCAAAAGGAGGCTCATGGGGTAAGTATTAAAATTACTTTGAAACCACCAGATATGGAATATGGAAATGATTATAATTCAAAGTATACTAACCTGCATATTAGAACTACACTAGATTGAAAAAAGATGAACAAAAAGTAAAAAATGACACCAACGCAAATCCCCCCACGGGGGATGGTGAACAGGCCCGAAAGAGCCTATTCGAAGAGTTTCTTCTTTCATTAACAGCAATTAAAATATCAGAAAACTAAAAATGATCTACATGGTCCTTATACGGAATGAGACCCAAGGTTTACAAATTGCGAAATTTTGAAATTTTTGGAAGACGGAGACCCCCTCGGGTTTCAAATGGTCCAAAAATGCTTTCCGAACAATGCCTCCTCCTCTTTTCTGTTACACCTGCTAAAAACTAGCAATCTTATCACAGTTAAATATTCCCAAAAGTACTTTGAAAGTACTTTTGGATGAACAAACTATTTACCCAAAAATTCCAAGTTAAAACTAGTTTTTAAAGAAGCGGAAAAAGAACCAAGGAAAGCAAGCTTTCCTTGGGATCTTGGCCTGCTTTGGGGGCAGCCAATATGAAGCACTTAAATTGTTGAATATAACTTTTTCGATTCTAAGGAAACAACCATGCATTCAACAAGCTTTAGATCTACTTTCACAGCCTTGAAAAATGATAATTTTCCCTAAAACTAGATCTATAATGCTTGTAAAAATTTCTTTAGGAATGAGATCTAGTTTTATGAGCTTTAAGGCAGCAATATATATGTAAGATGAACTCTAAAATTGATATATCTAACAAATTTAAAGCTACAAAACAAGTAACCCGATTGATTTTGAAGAAATTTGAAGGAGGAAGAGGAAAGGAAGAGCACTTATTGTAGGGGAATGGATCTGCAAAGAAGACTAGTTAATGGAATGCCAAGGGACAATGCCTTCACAAAACAGTCAGATGCCCAGTGGATTCAAGCTAGATCCACAGTTCGTCCAACCCCTATTACCTGAAAACTAACAAACAATCCTGCACAAAAACCTTATGAGATCTGATAGAAATATATGGAGAAAGAGAGGGATTACATGCAAATAAACTTATTTAAACATGTATGATTTGAATCTTTAAGCATATATACTATGAGATATTTAAAAGCAAGTAATCTTACTTACCCAGCTATACTCCTATTGATTCAACTGAATCATTAAGCCAAACAGGATTCAGATGCAAAAATTGAGAGAAAGCCAACAACAAAAAGCTGCAAGACAATGTTAAATCCACACATATAAAAGCATTACACAAATTTAGCCTCCAAAGCTTCACTTTATTCCAATAGCAAAAGATATTACACAGTATTACAACAGCAATAGCTCCTCAATCTAACTCTCACTAACTCGGAAAGGAGGCATCCATGCTTTATTTATACAAAGAAAAGGAGATCCAGCCTAGGGGGCACAAATCCCAAGGAGACAGTCCACTGCAGCTAAAGGAGAGTCCATCAATGCCTAATCTGAAGCTCAACCGAGCTTCTACTAAGTTTGAATGTAAACCGGAGAGCTGATCTAACTGAAACCTCGACCTGCTGACTGAAGCATCCACCAAAACTCATCCAGATGAGCCCACAAAGGAAGCTAAAGTTCAACTCTGGATCTATCCAGATCACCTCCTTTAGTCAAGGATTTATCAGATCCAGTCAATCTGGTTCAGATCTAGCTGATTTAAATCAAATCGACTGAGAATCCACTGATCCAGGATTTTGGATTTGCTCCATTATTCATCAATTTATTAATAAAAATAATCAATAATTGATTTTTTGGGGTTTTCTGACCTGAGTGATGGAAAATCACTCAAAACCTGAAAAAATTGGGTCCATGGGTTTACATGGTGCTCTTAGCTTGAAAATGAGCACCTACATGACTGAAACTGATTATTTGGCCCACTTTTATTACAAACTAAATTTTCCAATTAAACTATTAAAAAATAGCCTAAGTTTTGGAAAAATTAAATTTTAATAAAAAACATTGAAAAAATTAAAAAAAATTAAAAACTTAGGGGCACTTAGACATGTTCATATGACTCGACCATGATGCCTAGCATGTTTATACATTGACGCATAGACTCTAATAACCTCAATAGGCCTAAATGCCAAGCCGACCACCCCAACTTTGGAGGTATGGAGTGAAAAACTCAGAGATTATCAGTCGTTTATTCAACAACCAATAATAACCAAGGGAAAAAACACCCTGGGCTGATCGGATTGACAAATAAAGTCTAATAGACCGAGTCTTTTACAGACACTATCATGCTAGAACATTTATTACAATTCCCCCATGGGGTATGAACATGTGATATATTACAACAAGCACTTCCCAGAAGCACTTCCAAAGGTCTTCTGAAGTCCAAACAAAAAATCTTTGTTTGGTTCACCAGGCTCACTTGATTAAAAACCACTAAGTACAACTTAGGTGGTAACAAGACCAAAATCAGATACTTTTTCTCTAAGGCTATCATCTAGGAGAATATTTGAAGGCTTCAAGTCCCTGTGAATAATAATTTTGTAAGCCAGCTTGTGTAATTACTGCATCCCATGAGCTACATCCAAAGCAATAAGTAGTCGGTTGTTCAAATTGAGAGGCTTCAGCCCATTCTGCTCCCAATTGAAATGGTGTTGGCTTACGGTGCCCTGAGGCATGAATTCATATACCAACAACCTTTCATTGTTCTCTGTGTAAAACCCAAGGAGTGCAACAAGATTTCGATGGCAGACCTTTCCTAGCATGTTGATTGATCTCTGCTTGAAACTCTTGTAGTCCTTTGCTACTTACAAGCTCAGGATCCATTCTGTTCACTACAACCGTGGAACCATCCTTTAGCTTACCTTCATTCTCAGAAAAAATGGATCAAAGTTACATATGGATTCAACTTTGATATGATGGACTCATAAAAATATATCAGAGTTATAGATAGATCACCAAATTCTGAAAGGAAATATTACAACAAGATTAACAAGAATGTATCTCAAATGATTTATCTGGCATATATAGGTATGGGTTGTGGGGGCATATAACGTACCATACTCAAGAATATGAATATATTGAATGCCGGAAGATAAATTCGTCTTCAATGAACAATGAAATTACACAGGAGTGTTGCTTTATTTGCGGTATCAAATCTGGCGTCTTTCTAGTTTAGTTTCTTCTCTGTCACTGTAAAGACAAAGAGTGGTTTGTTGAGGACAAGTCCAAATATACAGATATCCAACAACTGAAGTTGTCGCTCTTACACTGAAAATATTCGTTGATGACGAATTTTTTCAGGCATAATGTGGTTGAATAATTATCATCGATTATTGAATTGATTCAATTAAATTCAAACGTTATGGAATTTAATTTCTACAATAAAACTCAGTGGACCATTCAACTCCAGAGGCTCTCTCTCAGACTCAACATGTAGAGCAATACCAAAAACAATTTCAGACTATGGGAAACTACTCCACTAAAATCAAGTCAATCAACTTGACACCATGTTGCAAACGATTTCATGCAAAGCAATGCTTCCAAACCAAATAACATATTTGCATTCATCGAAATGTAAAGTACTCTCCACAAAAAACACCATAAGATGCAAAGAAATTCATGAATAACACTAAAACAACAACAGAGAAACCCTAATTCTGCCACTCCATTGTAATCTTCTCAATTCAAAGATTATCAAACAAGTTTTATCAATTTAAATCTTAAAAGGACTTTGAATAGATACCCTTTATTTCCTCATTGGCTAAACAATGAAGCAAGAAAACAGTGTAATGGATAGAAGATACTTTGGCCCTCGTCCAGAAAAGAATAACCTCCACAAAACCAAAATCTATAATGTAAGAGGGTAAGAATATATAGTTGCCTTCTCATAATAAAAAATGGATCAAAGAGCAAATGTAATAGTTCTCAATAAAATCGAGAGGCCAAGAAGGTGATGAATGAGGCGATAAGGGTGGCAAACAGGGAGGGAACAAAGGGCATTGAAGCAGCTCCTGCCTCCATTTTTGGACTTGGAGATGGTGCAATCACATCTGCTACTGCTACCATTCATGTTCCCATCATAATCATCACAACAGCCAAGATAGTTGCAGATGCATAGCTTTCTGTTGCAAGCTAGTCGATCCAGAAAATCCCAAACCCTGAGCACAACTCCTGCCTAGAAAAATCGAATGTCAAACAGACCGACCCAAATTCGAAGCTGCAAACTTTCTTGTTTGAGATTCGAACACTCAACCAGAAGATGATAGAGCACAAATTTTGGACAAAAGATGTTCGAGCACAGATTTTGCACAATGAGAGGGTTGATTCAGAGGAACAAGCCATCGACAAGATGTTGAAAACCACGTGGATGTTTACTGTTGGAAGAGTAAAACTTTGTAGAATAGACCAGTGGCGCACGGTTATTAGCTAGATGGATGACAAAAGAGGTACATAATTTTTTCAAACCAGACATCACAGAAAGAAAGCCTGTGGCTTCAATATGTTTAAATATAACTACCATACCACAGTCACAAGTAAAATGGGAACTTCCATATGTACATTTAGCTACTTAGTTTTGTCAGTTTTGTAAAATGGGAACGTTCATGGGTACATTTAGTCACTTAGTTTTGTCAGTTTTGTAGAAATGGATGGTAAAAAAATTACGATATAAACCTCTATCCAGGTAAATATATAATTTTGTCAGTTTTGTAGAGATGGATAGTCGTTAAACAAAAGCTAGAAAATTATAAGATATAAACCCCTATCCACCTAAATATATAATTTTATATGAAATTAATATTAATTTAATTTTTATCCATTAGTTATACCATAAGAAATGATTACAGTTAATCATTTATGGTATAACATGAACATTAAAATAATTTTAATATAAACGTAAAATATATATTATTCAATAAACCGAAAACACAAAAGCTACCATGAAAAAAACAAAAAACAAATTGTTAACCTTTTCATTAATCACTACTTAGTTGAAGTTAATTTAAATATTTAAAAGCAAGATACATTTAAGGGTATCAAAATATGATGTTTGTACATTTTGTTACACTTGGATTAATCTTGTCGATTCACTCAAGGAAGTCCAACGTAAACATCGAAACGATTAGGATAATTAATTTGTCAGACAAACGTCAACTATTAATTAGCATACATTACATTTTATAATAACCACTAAGGATTGTATGTCTTACACTTCTCGCATATGCATTATAAGGATATCGCCAAACTTTTGTCGATCACGGATTCAATGAGGTTAGTTTGCCTTGCTATCTAAAGTTTAAGTTGGGGTGTATATATATATATAACCACACATACATTTTTTATACATATAATTGTTTCTCAAACCCACATGATTTTAAAAACTACATGCAAATAAAAAGAATAAGAAAAAATCATTAACCCCTGTTACTAACAAATGAATCAATGAATGGGCATAATATCAATAGATATTGAAGCTTTTTACAATATGCCATGACAAAATAATATTCAAGGACTTAAGAACCTTGATTGAAATTCTCAAGAAAATAATTCAAAACCCCAACTTAAACTTTAGATAGTAGGGAAAACTGAATTGATTAAAACCCTATTTGCCACGAGTTAGATTATATCCCTGTAACACAAATGCAAGAAGCAATACACAAACTAAAAGAATTGAAAAAACTGTAAAATGCTTTGTACAACCCAATTCAGCATCTTCCCCATATAAATTGTCATACTGGATTTACACCCATAAAATGTAGTACAGACCACTAGTGATTGTAACTTGCCAACTGTGCTAGCACCAATTTTTGGGAAAAAGACTCCTCCCACTTCTTCCATTCTCCATATCAAAACCCAATTTCTATCAATTTAAGGGAGGTTGTTAAAAACCATGACCATTGTATGGTGTATCGATTGCAAGATGAGAAAATCTATAAGTGAAGAGGGGGGTTTTCTTGTCCCCTCATGCCTTCTTTATCCACTATTGAATATGCACGCAAAGGGTGATGACGTAGATCAATAACAATAGCATAACCAGACTCTCCATTATAGGCCAACAATATACATTAAATACCTAACCACAAACTTGTAGGAACATTCGCTACTAAATTGTGTTGCTTAGTCTAACTAAACATGGGGTTGGACTAGTTTATGGAAGGACAAATCGCTCATCCACTGGAATAGTATAAATACCAAATTTCAAGTGAATCATGGGAGGTAAATAACATTAAATGTAATAACATTAAATACTAAACATGTTGAATGCAAGTTGTTTCATAATATCAGTTGTTCCATCTCGTATGAGAATACACACTTCTAAATAATTTTTTTGAGAGGATACATGATTTTGAGAGACAACCATGAATTCTAAGAGGTAGGGTTTCTTACAGGCGTCCATGAATTCTATGAGTTAGGGAAAGGGCTTCTTGAGAGGTAGGGTCAAGGGGTTCCTGATAGGTGACAGAGGACTTTTTGATTGGGTGATGGAGTGGCCTTTATGTTTTCTTCATTTTTTATTCCTTTCATTAAGTATCCAGCCTTAGTGAAGGATTTTTAGGGGACCATAGTTTTGTATCATCTTCCACCTTTCCATGCCACTATTTTCTAGAGTTTGTTGTCAGGACTAAATATTAATAATGGTTATTTTTTCTTGTGATTAATAAAGTTTTCCAAGTGGTGATGTCCTCGATTCAGACATCATTTCGAGATATACATTTTTTGACATTGACAAGTTTATTTAAGGTTCTTTTGAACTTGCTCATAGAGCTCTCTTTAGTAAAGGTGTTTTTGTGTGTGTTATGACATTACAGACTGTCTTCCAATGGACACTTAGCCCTTGGTTCCCCCGCATGGATCCATCTACCAATGATGGACTCTTGAGGCCCTCTCCTTGGAAAAAGGGAGCGGTCCCATTCTCACTCTTTTCAAACAACAAGACATCTACTTCAATGTTGGTTTTCGCTTCCTCCAAAGAGGTTTTATCTTTGGCACCTTTCTGTGTCCCTCATTTTGATGAGTTTGTGACTAGCAGTGTGTAGACAAAAGGGGCCCTACAAAATTTGATAGGGTTCTTATCATAGGATTCAACATCTAGTTCTTTTGGGGGGGTATATGCTCAAGATTTAGGGGAGGTTCTATCCTATTTTTGTAGAAAGAATTTTGCCATTGAAGGGTTTGTTCTCGCGGTCATATCTCAACTCTAAAAGGGTGAATCGATGACGCAAATTGTTGAACCTTTGGTTGTGCCTCCAAAACCACAATTTAAGGGGCCACTTAGATGAAGACCAAGAATTGTGTTAAGAGGAAATATTCCCAAATTACTCTGGCGTTGGGAGATGATGTCACAATGATTGAGGTTTTATCGCTTTCCAAAACCGTGTTGGTGGGAATATTTGGTGGTCATAGAATGAGTATGGAGACTTTCAAAGTATGGGTATCTTCGACGTGGTTCCTTGGGTTACCATCCACATTGCTTCATGATGGCCAAGGGATGTATAGGAGTCATTATTAGTTCCGCGAAGGATGCTTCAAAATTGTTGGAAGGGGTTTGGTTATGGGACTCATCCACCTTATTGTTAAAGAGGTGGACGCATTTTTTTTATTCCCATAGAGAAAAGAGATTTAAAATCCATCTGGGTGAAGCTTCTGAGTTTACCGCTAGAACTATGGATGCCAGATATTTTCCACATAATATGAATGAGTTTGGGTGACTTCTAGGTGGCGGAACTCAACTACATGGACATGTGTATTATGACTTCAACTAAAATATTGGTGGTCCTTGACCTTTGTGAGGGTCTATATGAGGAGTTAATTATCTATGTTGGAAGTATCTCCCACATTCATGTGTTGGACTATATAGGCATCTCCTTTAGGTGTAACAGGTGCCACACATATGGCCACCTAGTGGGGGAGTGTCCCCAATCCTTTACTAGATCACTTTGGTGGAAAAAGCTTTCAATTGGTTTTGCGACAATTCTAATTAATGGTTTTGGATCCCTTCTGAAGGTCACACCTAGTGAAGATGAATGAGACCCCTTTGGAGCCAAGCTGACAGGCTTATCCATGAGCTCTTCTATTGTAAATGAGATTATTTGTGACTCAATGCTTTGGTTTTGAGACAATTCCAATTAATGGTTTTAAATCCTTTCTGAAGATCATGCATAGTGAAGATGAATGAGACCCCTTCATAGCCAAGCTGACAGACTTATCCATGAGCTCTCCTAATGGAAATGAGGTGATTCGTGACTCAATGATTTGGTTTGCAAAGTCAACAAGGGACGCTTGTGCTCGGTCCCTAGTAAGTCTATTTCCTCTTGTTATAAAGGCTCTTTGATTCTATGGATAAGGATTTGGATGTTGATTTGGGAGGATATTTTATTGAGGATCTTTTAAGTCTAATCGATATGTGTTCTTCTCGAGGGCCTCGAGATCATAGTGTACATTCTTTCTCGGGTTCAAAGTTTTTCACGAGGTATCCTTTGTTTATCCATTTTCAATCTATCAGTGTTGACAGTTCTAATTTAGTGCTTAGTTGTCAGGGTGTAGGGGGGTTCATTGAGTTTGGTGGTAAGGTATCGAACCCCTTATGTTATGATGGATTGGTTTTTGGTATTTATCCCTATATGTTGATGGATGGTTTATTTTACACTTTCGGGGGATCCTTCCCTGAGTTTCTATGTATATCCCATAGGTGTTTTGATTTGGTGGAAGTTTGAAACAAATAACAGTTAGATGGTATTGGAAACCAGAAGAGGAGTTGTTGCTTTGCAGTGAGTCAACCACAATTGGGGGTTTTTAATGCATCGTCCTTGGACAATGTGGATGGGGTTTTATGCATGATACATTTGAGTCATTCCTCTTGCATCTAGTTTTGTTGTTTCATCCTATTTTGTAGAGTATGGAGGAGCCTCTCCCTTAGCCCTTGAGCCATGTGATTTTTCATTTGATCACAAGTAGACTAGGTGTGTTATGGTTAATGATGTTTCAGTGGGATGTAGTAATTGTTTTTCAAAGTCATTATGGTCTTGATCATGCAAAGGTGTTGGCTATAGATACTTTAGTCGAGGAGGAGGGTTTTTTCTTAGAGTTGAGATGCTTGTGCTATTTTCTTCAGCCTAGAAGGTACATTAAGGACAAATCTCATGGATGGCTCGAGAGGGGGTCTCTTCTAAGACTCTCATGTTGTGTCTAAAAGCCTTTAAGGTCGTAGATCTATTATGGCATCTACCCGGGATCAGGTAGTTTTGGACATCTCTACTGGACATAAAAAAAACCTCAAAAGGACTCTTAAAGCAAGATATACTAGTGTCTTGGCTACCCAATGCTAGTTATGTCTTTCAATTATAAAGGGTCAAGGATTCCCTCTAAAAAATGGCTTTGAAGAGATTATTTTTGTCTCAAAATCTCGTTGTGTTGTTTATTCAAGAATCTATAGCTATTGAGGACTCGATTCTATATTAATTAAAGTTGTTTATGCTTGGTTATGAATTTATTTGTTTGGATGCTATGGGGAGACCAGGTGGAGTAATTACATGATGGAAGACTAGTTATTTCTTGTGTACTAACAGTTGGGTTTTTGTGTTAGGTTTCGGCACCATTCTTTTTTCTAGGGAGATTGGACAGTCTATCACTTTCTTCAACATTTACGGTCCTCATCTACGAAGGGTGACCTATTGGGACACGAATTTTAGATATGGGTTGTTTGCAGTGGATAAGGTGATTATGTGGGGAGACTTAGATTTCTCTATCAGTGAAGTTGATTCATGGGAATCAACTCTCATAAGGATTCTCTATCTGAATATTTTGTTAGATGATTGGAAGGGAGCTCTCTCTATGACATCACTCCTATGAAACTTAGACCCACTTGAAGGAACATGAGAGCTAGATCGGAAAGGATTGCAAAGCACCTTGATAGATTCCACAATCTGCAGCTTGTATTAGACAATGGGTTGGCGAGGGTGGGGAGTTGGATCACTTTCCCATTTTCTTAGAGGTACTAGAAGTTTGGTAAAAACCTTCAAGCCCTTTTAGGTTCAACTCTTAGTGGTTGGAGGAAGAAGAATACATTCAGTTGATCAAAATATTATGGTTTCCTTATGATGTTAATAGTCATGTTTCACCGGGACTACAATTTTTTATTAACCTCGAGAGGATGAAGTTTGATTCCTGCATATGGTTTGCAGAAAGAAGGAAATCCCGGGCATAAAATCACAATAGAATTGAATCAAAGTTGGATTCCTTCCACTCTAATAATTGGGAAGGTTTCATATGCGATGATCATAAAAGGAAGATAGTGGACCTTGAAGTAAGGATGAGGAAGATCTTAGCTGAGAATGAAGTCGTGTGGAGGCTTAAAAGTAAGGATAATTGGCTACATAAAGGGGATGGTAATACTAAATACTTTCATAATTTCATGAAGCATAAGATTCATAAAAAAAAACCCTTTCGCAACTTGCGGAGAAGGATGGTAGTTAGGTGCTCAAGTTCAAAGATATAGTAGTTGCAGGGGTGAACCATTTTAGTCAACTCTATAAGGAGGATGAGAGAGATTCTGTAGCCCAAATGTTGGAGTCTGGCTACACATTTCCTTGCATTTGTTGTAAATTTTCCTTTAAAGCACAACTAGGGCTAAAACAATATATTTAAATTTAACTAAAATAACCACACATGAACTTCTTTACACTATGCAGCGGAATATAAAACTGAGAACCATTTACAACATCAATCACATCAATAGAAACGACAAAATCTTTTTGGGTAGAAACCCCCGGACAAAACCTAAGATGGGAAAATCGGTGCAGCAGTATGAGAGGATATTTTTATTAAGAAAATACAGAGCCTTTACAATATCATAAAATCGATTTATTCCCTAGATGGGAAAACCATAAAAACCAAAAATCAATAAGAAAAACATGTTGGTGGCACGGTTCCCAAGGCAGCTTGCTACTGTACGACTTGCTGCTGTATGGTTGTACGGTGCTATTATTGTTGTTGTATGATGTACCTCCACAAAAGTCTCATGTCTCTCTCCTCTACAATTTAGGGTTGTCTTTCTAAGTTAGTGCTCCTCTGTCTTCTTCCCCAAAAATCTCTCTCACACACTTCTTCCTCCGTCTTTGTTGTAATGCAATTGTATCCTCTCAACCAATTGATCTCTCTTTTATAACTTTAGGTAAAGCGAAAACCCTAATTTCACTTTCACTTAAAGTCAATAAACAATTAGATCACTTTAATTATTTTAGNCTCTTGCATGAAAGAACACATCCATGCATGAAGACCTTCCTTGTTGCTGTTAGTTTAACACTCCCTCTCAACAAGGAAGGGATTCAGTAGCAACCCCAACTTATCCCTGAACTTCACAAAACTCTATCTGCAAAGTGCCTTGGTGAAAATGTCTACCACCTGCTCATCTGTCCGTATGTACTCCAACCGAATGGTTCCTCTCTGAACACAATCTCTCAAGAAGTGGTACCTGATGTCTATGTGTTTTCTCCAGTCACAGAACACTGGATTCTTAGATATCCTGATACCACTTTGAATGTCACAGTGAACTATTGTAGCCTCTAGCTCACACCCGAACAACCCTGAAAGTAACTTCCTCAGCCACATACCCTCACAAGTAGCCATGCTTCCTACCATGTAATCAGCCTCTCCCGAGCTCAAGGCAACTGACTTCTACTTCCTGCTGAACCAAGAGACAACCCCTGACCCAATGTTGAAACAACAACTTGGAGTACTCTTCCAGTCCTCTACACATCCTACTCAGTTAATGTCTGTGAAACCTGTTAACTGTACACTCCCCATGCGCTTGTAAACCAATCCATAGTCCAATGTACCTTTGATGTAGCGAAGTATGTGCTTCGCAGCTGTCCAATGCACTCTCTGAGGGTCCACCATGAACTAACTCAAAGAGTTGACTGCAAAGTTAATGTCTGGTCGTGTATTGACAAGATACATAAGTGATCTAATAAGCTAACAATACAAGGTAAGATCAAATCCGTTTGACCCTGATGCATCAATATTCCTCCAATTGGAAACTAGAGGTATGGCCATAGGATTGCAGTCCTACATCTTGAATATATTCAAGATCTCTACTGCATACTTCCCCTGTTCAATGAAGAAGCATCCATCTCTCTGCCAAACCTCCAAGCCCATAAAGTAATGCATCAACCCAAGGTCTTTCATCTCAAACTCCACTGCAAGGTTAGACTTGTAGTCTACAATCAACCTCTCATCTCCTGTCAAAAAGAGATCATCCACATATAGGACCAGTACGAGAGGCACCTCACCTGCCAAGAAGTACAGGTTGTGATCATCCTCACTCCGTTTAAATCCCATCTCTCGTAGATAGTTGTCAATCCTCGAGTACCATACTCAAGGTGCCTGCTTAAGCCCATAAAGAGATATGTGCAGTATGCATACACATGTCTCCTTGTTCTCCACATCAAACCCCTTTGGATGCTCAATATAGACCTCCTCCTTTATCACTCAGTTGGGGAAGGTAGTCTGGACATCCATATAAGGGACTCGCTAACCCATCTATGTTACTAAAGAGATAATGGTCCAAATAGAAAAATACCTGGCTACAAGGGCGAAGGTATCCTCATAGTCAATACCCTCCTTTTGTGAAAACCCCTTTTCCATGAAGTGCGCCTTGTACCTCTCCATGCTTCCATTTGTTGCATTCTTCACCTTGTAGATACACCTAGATCCTACCACCTTCTTGCCTTCAGGTCTAGGCACAACCTCCCACACTTTGTTCTTCATGATTAAGTCGTACTCCTCAACCATGGCCTCCTATCACATCTCATGTTGTGCAGCCTCCTCAAAATTGGAAGGATCAAAGTTAATCAACTCTGTCATTAGTTCCATATAATTGAGTCTCTATACTGGTACACTCCATCTAAAATATCTATGTGGAGGATCCACCTACCTGGAATCTTGAACTGTGGACCTAAACCACTTAGGCCTTGGCCTAGTGTCTACTTGTTGCAGCTGTTGGATGTCCATCTCCTACTGCAGCTCATCCACCTCATCAAAGATAGAAGGTTCATGTCCACCTGACTCCCTCTGACTACCTACATGTACATCTTGCACCTCCAAATTGATCTCTGTGTCCTGTGCTGGCTGCTGCTTTGCCGGTAAATCCATAGATCTCCGCAAGGCCCTATCCTGATCGAACTGGACATCCCTGCTCACAATGATCCTCTTGCGAACAGGAATGTAAACTTTGTATGCCTTCGAAGTCTCTCTATAACCAACAAGTAACCCCTTCTCTCCAAAAGGGTCCAGTGTCTTCCTAGTGTCAACATGAACATGACAATAGCAGACACTTCCAAATATGCGAATGTGACTCACATCTGGCCTAGTGCATGTCAAGACCTCCTTGAGTGTCTTCCTCCCCAAATTTGTGTGGGAACACCTGTTCTAAATGTAAACTGCAGTCCTATATGCCTCGGCCCAAAGGAATAGTGGTAATCCCTAATCAAATAACATGGTGTTGGTTGCTCCAACCATAGCCATGTTCTTATGCTCTGCAACTCCATTTTGTTGTGGGGTATGGGGCACAGTGTGCTCCTTCTTAATCCCCTCTACTGAACAATACTCCATGAACTCCTTAGAGGTGTACTCACCCCCGTTTTCTGTTCTCAACACCCAAATCTTCTTTCGTGTTGGTTCTCTAAGAGAGTCTTGAACTCTTGGAACCTCTTAAAGGCCTCTGACTTGGCCTTCAAGAAATATATCCAAGTCTTCCTGGAATAGTCATTAATGAAGGTTATGCAGTAACTGTAACCACTGAACGAATGGACACTCATAGGTCTGCATACATTAGAATGCACCAAGTCCAACGGCTCCGTAGACTTGTACTCACTCTATGGGAAAGGCTTCTTGATGTTGTTCCCCAAAGCACAACCCTTGCAGTGGTTATGATTTTCCTCCTGTACCTGAGGAAATCCAATGACTGGCTGTCTCAAATGCTTCAGTTCTCCATGGTGTAAGTGTGCCGTCCTTCTATGACACAACTCACCCTGACCGATGTTACTACTGCTGACTAAAGTCGTTGTAGGCTCAAAGTGTAGTCTGTACACTTTCCTGCTCCTTCTGCCAATCACTCGATCCAAACTACTTTCTGACCCCTTGTGCCTGATATACGCTCTATGCTCACATAATTTCACCTGATATCCCTTTTCCTCCAGAGTGGAGATTAAGGTTCTTTGTCAGACCTAGAACATATAACACATCAGCAAAATTGAGGGGTTTGCCATAACCCCTCTGAAATGAAATAGTGCCAACTCCCTGCACCTGATACCACACATCATCACCTAGCTCAACGTGGATCCTTGTTCCTCCCTCCTGCAAGTCTTTGAAGAATTTGTTTTGTCTAGTCATGTGACTAGATGCTCCACTGTCGATGTACCATATACTACTCCTTATGGTGCTTTCCATGCAAGTTATCAAGCATAACTCCTCATCGAAGTTCCCGCTGAACTCATCCACCTCTGCATATCCAACAATCTGAGTGTTACTCTTCTTCTTCCTGTCTGGGAACTGGGAGGAAAAGTGTCCCTGCTTGTGGCAGATAAAACACTTGACCTTTGACAAGTCAAGGTTCTTCTTATCATCCTTCTTCCTCTTTACCTTACCCTTGCTCTTCCCTGTAAGGGCTAGAGCCTCCTCATCCACAATATCTGGGGCACTGTTGGATGAGCCTAATCCTTGACCCATGGAGGTATCCTCCTGTACAAAGTCATCCCATAGTCTTTGCTAACCAGGGAGCTTCTCCCTAGCCACAACACCTTTGACAAACGTGTCCCATGGCTTAGAGAAGCCATTGAGGGCTATTTGAACTAGCTCCTCATCCTCGGTCTTAAAGCCAACAACTCCAAACTCATCCCTGATCTGTGTGAGCCTCATGAGATAAGGCACCACTCCTTCTCCCTTGGCCATCTTGGTGTTGCGCATCCGCTTTTGCAACACTGTATTTTGGTTCTCGTTCTTGCTCTGGTACAAAATTTCCAAAGCCTTCCACATCTATAATGTGGTCTTCTTCCCATAAAGGTGAGGGACTATGTGGTCCTTCACCCCATCCAAATGAACAACATGGCTCTGGAATCAGTCTTCTTCCAAGTTTCTCAATCTGTTGGATTTGTGGGTGCAAACTTCGTGGAGTCAATGTGCTCCTCTGCATCACTGACGTCCAGGATCCTTGTGATCCTTTCTTTCCATGTAGGAAAGTTCTGAGCACCCTGGATTCTATCCTCAACTCTCAACTACACGGGCATAGTGAAGTGTTACCTGTCAAACTCTAGATTTGGAAGTCTAGGTTTGTGTCTTCAATAGATTTGCCCCTAATCTATCACTGTTGCTACAAAACTCTCAGCTTTAACTCACCAGAGCTCTGATACCATGTAAATTTTCCTTTAAATCACAACTAGGGCTAAAACAATATATTTAAATTTAACTGAAATAACCACACGTGAACTTATTTAGAGTATGCAACGGAATATAAACTGAGAACCATTTACAACATCAATCACATCAATAGAAATGACACAATCTTTTTGGGTAGAAACCCCGGACAAAACCCAAGATGGGAAAACTGGTGCAGCATTATGAGAGGATATTTTTATTAAGAAAATACAAAGCTTTTACAATATCATAAAATCGATTTATGCCCTAGATGGTAAAATCAAAACACCCAAAAATCACTGAGAAAAACCTGTGAGATGGCAGAGTTTCCAAGGCAGCTTGCTGTTGTACAACTGTACGGTGCTGCTGCTGCTGTTGTATGGTGTACCTCCGCCAAAGTCTCTCTCTCTCTCCTCTGCAATTTAGGTTTGTCTTTATGAGTTAGTTCTCCATATTCTTCCCCAAAACTCTCTCTCTCTCGCACTTCTTCCTTCGTCTCTGTCGAAATGCAATTGTATTCTCTCCACCAATTGATCTATCTTTCATAACTTTAGGTAAAGTGAAAACCCTAATTTCACTTTCACTTAAAATCAATAAACAATTAGATCATTTTAATTATTTTAGGAAAAATAATTAAATACAATTGGCTTCCTAATTTAAGCCTTCTGCATGCAAGAACACATGCTTTCAGGAAGACCTTCCTTGTTGCTGCTAGTTTAACATTTGTGAATGAGGAACAATATGATTCTTTATTGGAAGAGGTGACTCTTGGGGAGTTGAAGGAAGCAAATCACTCATTATAACAGGACATGAGCCCAACACCCAATGGTTGGCCTATGGAGTTCTTCTCTTGATTTATGGATACTTTTGAACAAGACCTCCTTATGGTTACTGAAGAATCAGGGAGAAATGGGAGGGTGTTGGAAGCTAATTCAACTTTTGTTTCTCTTATTCCCAAGTCCGACAGAGTTGCTTCATTGGAGGAATATAGACCCATATCCTTATGTAACTGTATCTACAAATTGATTGCTAAGGTAATTGCTCATAGGATCAAGGATATTTTGTCAATATCAGCGTCTCAAAAACAATTTGCCTTTTTAGAGGGAATACAAAACCATGACTCCATTAGTACAACACAAGAAGTTATGCGCACCACCAAGATGAAGCATATGCATCATGTTATTGTTAAGGTAGACCTCTAAAAAGCTTATGATCGTGTAAAATGGTTTTATTTAAGGTTGGTGTTGCTCCATGTTAGCTTTCCCCTTCATTTTGTAAATTGGATCTTATATAATGTGTGCAATAAATTTCCTTTGTGTTTTTTTATTAATGGATCAACTTCCTCTTTTTTAAGGCTCAGTAGGGGCTTAAGACAAGGATGTCCTCTAGCTCCACTCTTATTTATTCTGGTGGTGGAGGGATTGAGTAGACTATTGTTACAGGCTAATTGTTAATATTTTAGCTTTAGCAGTATAATTTTAATATATTTCAACTTTATTTCTTTATTCATTTCATCCCACAATTCTAGCATTATTCATTTACAATAGAAGTAAAACCAAGGACCATTGAAAGATAACCATGCACAAGAGACATAAATATTTTATCCTGAGAAACCTAAGAGGGAGAAAACCCAACAATTTTTTCTCAAAAAAAATCAATCCAAATTTCAAGTATAATACCAAGAATGAAGATTAATCCCTAGCACAAGAGTGTGCTCTTCTTCCACAAGAAACCTTAGCGAACCATGAGAGATAGAGATAACAAGATAACCCCAAAAATTATTTCTAGTGATTTTCACTTGTCCTCCTTGAGAAGTGTGCAACAATTGAGAGAGATGAACTTGCTTGAATGTGATAAATGAAGTGTGAGAACACTCATATTTATATTCTTCAGTTGACTTGATTTTCACTCTTGAGGTCGACTGGAGTATTTTTCCGCTCCCCCTTTTACTGGAGTATTTTTCCCGTTTTTGTCTCTCGCTTTCTTTGGGTCTTTTTTAATGGATTGTCTTGACTTCTTTGTGTGTTTCTTCATCATAGAAAATTTCTCCTCATTCATGTCTTGTCACATGCGGTCATATTCTTCTCAATATCTCTAATGTTGATTTGACCATACTCTAAGAAGTCTCGGACCCTTCTTAGAGCCACTTGTCAATCTCAACATTAGATTAGACTTTGTCTAATATACAAGGAGATAAGATCTCCTTGTACAATAGATTAGCCGTCTCACTCTATAAGAATAGATCGCTCCTGCTACTAAGCACTTCCACGTAGTGAGTATGCAATGTGACCTCTACCTTCTACCACTTTAGAAAACACATCATTGGACAAGGCTAAGCATCTGAGCCCTATATACATATAGTCAACACATGACTAATCAAGGCTGTGACAAGGCCATTCTCTCCATGGGTCATGAACCTCTAAGAGAATGATATGTAGAATGTTTGCTCGATGTTGGAACCATGAGAACCTCAACATTAAGCAAAGTGGGGTGTTTAGAGGGATAAGGATTGGAGGGACTATCTGTGCCACCCACTTTCTCTTTGTCAATGACATCCTTACATTTTTTATGGCTCCAGGAAGAAGATTCTATAGCTCAAAGCCATCCTTTATCTTTTTGCTAAAGCAACTGGTATGCTTATTAATGTCATGAAATATTTTATTTCCTTCTTAAATATGGAACAAACTTCTACTAATTGGATACGTTCTCAATTTGATTTCATTTTGGTGGACATCAAGAATGGTTTAAAGTACTTGGGTTTTGATTTAAAACCCATTGACTAGCTAAGTATAGATTGGGTTTGGATAGTTAGCAAAATTGAGAACAAAATTTAGCTATGGTGTAATAAGTGGTTCTTTTGGGGTGAATGTTTGATTATGATGAAGTTTGTGTTGGAAGATATCCTTGTTTATTGGGTTTCTTTAGCTTTTGTTCTTACTGGTATTCTTGAGCATGTTAGGAGATTGTGCTATAATTTCTTGTGGAAAGGGAGATCTGAGGATTTGCACTATCATTGGGTCTCATGTAGCAAGTTAGCTTTACCAAAGGACTTAGGTGGTTGGGGATTGAAGCATCCCATGTGCTTTTAAAAGGCCCTAGCATCAAAAGGGGTATGGAGGCTCCTTAGAGGGGATTGTTTATGGGTGAAAGCGATGTATCACAAATATAACTTCCCTCTTTCAATAGAGGAATGGTTTAGGTCCATATTAAAGTCCATCAAGAATGTATCTATTATGTGGAAGGATTTGATTCAGGGTTTTGATGTGAGTGGGGAATGGTTGGTATGGACTGTTAGCGATGACAGTAGGGTGAGGCTTGGTTAGGACCCATTGATAGGATACTCTTGATCTCATAGATTACTTATGGCTATGGTGGAATCCCTGAGGGATCAAGGACTAGTAATGCTGGGACATGTTGGATATGCTGCAAACACCACCTTTTAGACAAGATTGGATAAAATATGAGGATTTAGGTTTTGATGATGAAGACAAGGTTATGTGGGAGGGATATGTAAAGGATCTATGTGAATGTCGTGTTAGATTGATGTATAGGGAGGATGCTTTATTATGGTCTATAAATGTTGTGGGTGGCGATTGTATCCCCAACTTAGGATACATAATCATCAGGGAGGAAGAAGGCATACCTGAACCTCCATGGTGTTCATCGGTGATATGACATTTTTGTTGAATTTTGGTTGAGCTTTGATTTTTAATTCTTTAAGTGTGGAAATACTAAACAGTTGAAACAATAAAACATTCATACACATAAAATCATTCAACCATAACACATGATATACCCTGGGGAAAACCCTTAAAACTATGAGGATGAAAAAACCCAACAAATTTAGAGTATAACAGAGAATGTCTTTTACAATAATAGATTATAGATTACTTTCGACACCCCAAGTGCAAGATACGAGAGAACAAGCACCCCAGGTGTAGATACATAGCAATAGAGAAGAGAGATCAAACAACTGAACTTTGCAATGAGTTAAATACATTAAATAACTTGTCAAACCAGTTCCATGCAAGAAATAATGAATCACTGCATGAGGAATTTTCCTCCCATGTAAACTTTAGCGAATTGCCTTCTTGAATAATTGTTGTGCACCTTGATTTCTTCAAATTGCATAATCAATGCACAATTCTTCTTTGGCATTAAATAATGCAAAACTGACTTCAAGATGGACTCGCCTCTTCATTGGATGTGAGATCACTTAATTAGGAAGCTAACTCAAGTGTCATCATGCAATAGTTGAAACTCAAGTGTCGTCTTTTAGTTTAGCTAAAGTATCATCTTTCAGTTGAACTTAAAGTGTTCTCATGCAAAACACTCTAGTTAGCTAATTCCTTTTATTAACACTTTAGTTAACTTATTCTTAACTAAAATCATGTTGATCGATTTACTAAAGTGACCACTGTGAGTTCTCCTTTAATTAACTAATGCATGCATTATTGCTTTAACTGAATCTTAACAATATTTAACTGAGGCATACATTGTTACTTTAACTGAAGCTTTATGCATGGTCAATATGTGTTAACTTTAATTACATATCATATATGTTTATACTAAGAATATTTGTCGGACGTTGTGATCATATTATATTACTCTCAGACCAAATGATCATATGCTAAAGTAATTCACTCTTGAGGTGGCCAGTCTCTAAAGGAGACTTAATAACAACCAGTGACCATGGTTAGCAATACATCACACAACATTAAATGTTTCAACATGCAAAGCATTACCTCTATATGAGAGGTCCACATCAACACATGAAGATCTGACTTGACACACAAGTCCAGATCCTAGTCCAACAAGACTTTACAACATCATCACTTTGATATAGCATTCACCTCAACACATGATGAATAACTTTTTACACTAAAGTCTTAGTCATTCTTGAGTCAAACGTAAGAATTCTACTCCAAGTTCCTGACTCCAACTCAGGCTCCCTATCTCAACACATGAGGCCCAATCCTGGATGCACATAAGATTGGCTTGGAGAATGACTCATGATGTTGTACTTTCAACAATTTCAAATGTCCATTAAAATCAAATCTGTTCATGTGGCTGGCTCTTTTAGATAAATTCCTTGTGTGGGAATCCATGGTTAGAATATTTTGGGTGGGCTCGATTAAATTCACTGTATGCAAATTTAATAATGAGAGCATTTGTCATATGTTCATTAATTGCCCTTATTTAATCAAGATATGGGAGTATGCTTATGTGATTAAGGGAGTCCAATTCAATTGGGCAGGCCCAGAGTTGGCAGTTGTTTTACAAGGTTGGATAAAGAATGTGGATTATAGAAACTATCTAGTGCTGGTAGTTATTTTTATTTGGGGTGCCTAGCTTGTTAGGTATAAAGCAATATTTGATGAGATTTTAATTGCTCCCTCAATGTGTGCTTCCAAAGGATTGGTTATCCTTATCCATATCCCACAATTTAATGTTCCTTCAAAAGTGAGAAGAGTTGTAGAGGGATTAATTGACAGGACTGGTAGTTGGTCTTATTTCGGTGGAGCATCCCAAGACACACCTGCAAATGGAGGGGTTGGTGGCATTTTACACTTCTCTGGCGAACAATGGATTAAGTTTTTAACTGGCATTGGTTTCTATACCAATAATATAGATGAGTTGATGGCCTTAAAATTAACATTGATCCTTGAAGGGGGCCATCAAGAGATTATAGGTTTTTGGGGACTCTCAATTAGAGGTGGATTGGATGACACTAAAGAACCCCCCCCCCCCACCAAAAAAAAAAAAAATTGCTGAGGCCCATTTACAAGGATTTAATTCGCATCACTTGCATGTTTAATGAGATTAAGTTCCAACATTTTTTTTCAGAGTGAGAAACTCCTTAGCAAATCAATTATCCAAGAATGGATAATAAGTGGGTGATGGTATATGACATCAATGGGAATTTGTTAATGATATTCTCATGGAGCATGATCTAGGACCTCGTCCCGGATGAGTATTTTCTTTCTTTCTTTTCAGTTCAAGTTCAAGAACTCCCCTAGGCTGAGAGTTAACATATCTAACAAGGGATTCAAAGGTTGATTTCTATTTGATTTTGCTATAACTGTGCCTTTTTTGATCTACAAAGAGATCAATTAGTGTTTTCTGCTCTAAGTGACATGTCTGTATTTTGTTTTTGGACAAAAGTAATCTTTCATGGTTGTAAGATCTTAAAGTACTATCACATATGTAAAGCCTATATGGTCTTTGAACAATATAGTTTATTTTAATATAAATGAAATGTGATTTTTTTCTAGAAGAAAACACAATCACTTGTTTTAAAAACACAAATGAACAAGTATTAGTTTAATATTGTAGTTATTTATTTAGATTGTTTTTCTAATATAATTAATAATAAAAATAGTATAATATAATTATAACATAATGAAAATTCAACCCATATTAAAATAATTTATATAACATATAAATAAATTCACATTTTTGCATAATATTTTACGTCGAAGGCGTTGTTTAAAGGGGTTGTTCCTTTGGCAGCTTCGTTGTCTGTCGACTACCTATGAGGAGTAGCCCATTGCCATTAAAAACTGTCACGTCTTCGCGCCTATAAGCTGGATTATTTATGGCAATCAGACAAGGTCCAGGAAATTTAGTTAAATGAAATTCATATATAAACAATATATCCATGGCAATGACTCACTTGGCATACTACCTATGTGCAACATCTTGGTTCCTCCTCGCTCGCAGAAGATAAATGGTCGCAGATGCTGAAAGATAAACTACCGTAACGACAATGTTTGCAGAGGTGGAGAATAAAATCATACAACTTTTATTTTTCGTTTTGGATAAGGATAAGGGTCATTTGAATGCACATGAAGTAGTGTATAAGCTCTTTAGCTTGAATTTACTTACTTTTGCAAGATAAACAATTGTGAAGCAAAGGCATAAGAGACTGGTTATCTCCGTGACAATTTAAGAGACTGGATCCTAGAGCTTCTCCTCCCCACAGTTGTGGAAAATATTTTGGAGTTACACATAGTTACCTTCAAAAACCACATTAGGCTTTACCTTGTCAATCCATTTATTGTGTGGTTGAGAAGTTACTCGTGCTCTACGCCCTATGTTAGAGATCCATTCCTCATATTGTGAGATTGATTTCTATCTTGTTATTACTTGAATCAGTTCTCTTATTGCAGCGTTGTTAACATAGTTAAGTTAGTCACAAACAATGGTTATATAATTAAAAAATACTTAATGTAAAAAGGAATAGACGTATCCTAAACCATATGACGTGTAGTTTATAACCATATTTCGTAATTAATTTAATAGTTCCTATGATAATGCATGACTTGTAAGCATATTATATATTCAGGTTTCACTAAATAGTTAGTATTAAAAACCATATTAATAACTTAAAAATAGATGTACATCCATGTACTAACCATAGGTGACCTCGTATGTAGGGATGGATGGAATTCTAGATTAGTATCAAATATGGAAAATTATGTGTTAGCAATTTATGTTTATATGTAGATTCCAGCCATGTTAGCGAGCCACCCATATTGGGGAAGCTTGCTTTATAGCCTTTTAGAAATATTAAATTCTAGTATAATTGTATCTATGATTGTTTATTTAGGTTAAGATGTGAATGGAATTCAAATAATCTTATCAAAGCATTAGATTTCTTGTTACAACTATTCAATACTATAAATAAACATATGAGGGATCATACCCTTGGGATGAGGTATGTGAAAAGAGGGATACAAGCTATTTTCAAAATATTTAATACAAAAAATTATCATGAAACCCATGCTAATGTTGTTAGAATTATTAAAATTAAATTGAAGAGTGTGAAGATAAAGATACATAGAATTGAGAAAAGGGAATGATCAATTCAAAGAATTGAGAAGTAAGGAGTTGCATGGAAAAAACCAGTTAAATTTGACAATAGAATTCTTAAAATTTTTTGAAAATATTTGTTTTATATAAAGTCTTCATGAATAAAAGATTTATGGTTCAAAGCTCCATGCTCTTAACATGAATATGCGATCCTCAAATTTTAAAATGAATGCTTGAGATTTTCAAATTTAATTTAATTAAGGGTGAGTGCAACCTAGTGATGATCTCTTTTGATATGTTAGATGCAATATAATTCTGAAAAAATAGACATCCCTTCAACTGCATGGATATTTTAAGATACATGTAAAACCAATATTGATTTTGGGTAAGAAGATGAAATGTAGGAAATTGAATAAAGTTTTCGAATATTAATTTTTTTTATATTGAAAGTTTTTACAAATATATGAATTCTGATTTTTTTTGAAACAGGAACGGATATATTAAATGACAGTGGTTTAACCACTGGTAAGAACCACATAATTCATATGCCCTTAAGAAAGTGGCAAATAACCCATAAACAACCGTTAGCCCTTGTGGGAGCAGCAAAATTCAGAGCCCTTGTGGGAGCGGTAAACTTCATATGTCCAAGACAAACTAGACTCCAAAACTTACTAAACAAGTTTTTACAGACAAGAAATATTAACATAGAGACTAGCAGTAAGGGACAACCAAAATTCAAAAGGAACAAAACAAAAACTACTAGCATCAACGGTCATTTTCTCTAGGTCGTGAAGAGGGTCCAGGATGCCCTTGCATTTCCAGTCTTGCCACATTCAACTCCAGCCTTTCAACTTTGATTTCCAACTCTGCCAAGAACCGGATGAACACTTGTCCAGTCCTTGCAATCCCCAGCTCGAATTCTTTCCTGAGTTGAATTAAGTCTTGATCCACATTCTCAAGTCTGCGGCCACCTTCTGAATCCATACAATGCAAGAGACATCATTCTTTTCAACTTCCGCTTGATGTCCCTGATTTCCTCTCCCACGGCCCTGTTATCCGGAGAGGAAGCAGAGGATTCAGATGGAGGATCCATGGTTGCACCGAACAACAGGAAACACCCGATAACAGAAGGAGATTCAAACTTGCAAATAATCCAACGTTGTGAAATCAACAACCAGCCACCACCTTTTATCGTTTCAGGATCATCACGCATCATTATGCGAACATATGCTGTTGTACTGGAAATCCTCATCAGATCAAAGCTGAAGACGGGAGAGCGCAGTATGACGAAGGTTGGGAGTGTGAGGGTATGCTTCTGGACGATCCACTCTTTAATCTCATTTAAATCGGCTCGTGGCATAAACCTTTCACCATGCGTCAATCCAATTCTCCACAGCATGCCATAGGAATGGATTAGACAGGTGATTACGACCACCACCAGCCACATGGGGAGCCATTTGAACCTTAGCCCCATGGAAAGAAAGGAAACCCATGTGATAGGGGATAGGACTCATGGTCTTGGATCCATTGATGTCAAGTGTTCTTCGGCCCAAGGAGGAGGCCACATTGGCTGCTGAGTCAACCAAAGAGTTATTGCTTCTTAGCACATGGAAGGCTTCAAAATTTTGAAAGAAGGAGCTGAAGCTTTAGATTTTTTTTAAGAGCTGTCGGATCTTCAAATCCTTTGGGAGATTGCCCGAATTCAGAGCTTGAATGACCAGTCTAGGGTCACCAATCACCACTATGTCCCTTATGCCATGAGATTTGGCAAGGATAAAGCCTTGCCAGAGAGCCAGTGCCTCCGCCATATTGTTTGATTTGATACCCAGCCCCCAAGAGAAAGCCAATTCCTGATTTCCATCTAGGGAAAGAATTACTCAGCCCCCCCTATCTCCCCAGGTTTCCCTTTAGAGGAACCATAAAAAAAACATAATGTTTTTATGAAATCTCTTTATCCACCTTTTGAATTCAACGTCCTCAAACCTGATTTCCCAATGGAATTCGACCCTACTGCCAGGGGGTCACGAAGACAAATCAGGATACAGGCTATGGAGCCATGCTTCTTTCGAAGGGGAAAGGGGAACTCCAGATGAATCCCACCAGAGGGCTCTAAGACAGTCACCCAGCAAACCATGAAATTTGGAGACCACCTGCTTGGCTTGGTAAGCTTTCCCTCTGAATGTTCAGGAATTTTGCTCCAACCAAAGCTTCCATAACACAAACTTGGGTAGTGCTAACCAGCAAGCTTTCAAATTTCCATTTTTTAGACTGGTAAACGAAAAGACTATTGGCCAGTCAATTAAAAGGGAATGGATATTATCTAGGATGGTGATCATGCCAACGTTACCAGGAAGTGAGAGAGAGCAAACTTCCTAGGCAAAGGGGCAAGCAAGTAAAACATGCACAACAGTTTTTTCAAAGTTTAAGCAAAGCGGGCACCGAATTGGCCCTTCCCATCCTTTCTTCATCAGATTATCACTAGTTAAAATCTTATTATGAGCCAGGGTCCAAATGAAGAAATCCACCTTGGGCAAAGTTTTCATATTCCAAATACTTTTTCATATAACTTACGCAGGAAGGGGGTTGGGATGAGCTAGAAGCATGTAACCAACTGTTGTAGAGTAGGCCCCAAAAATTTTCCCCCACCCTACGGAATCTTTGGATCTCCTTGAGACCAGGGGCTTACCTTGGAGGTGATGGAGAAGATTTGATTTCTCATCCTCGAGGTGTGGGGGACAAGCTATCTGCTAGCCTTTCCAAGAATTGTGACTATTTTCATCCCAAATCGAAATGCTCCAGAGGGTGGTATTACTCTGAGAGGTTAAAAAGGTTTTGATCTTATCCATTCTAGGGCTCAGTCCAATTGGTATCTCCCCCATGATGGGGTCATACCAAATATTAATGTTTTTACCATTACCAGGAATCCAGTGTAGATTGGACTGGAGGATACTAAGGGATTTGAGGCAAATTGAGAAGATGGGAGAACCTTTCCTGCACATCGGGGACCTGTCAAGACACCACAAGCGAGTCCTTGAGAAATATTTTTTCAAGAGAGCCTCTTTGCACCAAGAGGATTTCCCAGAGACTATCTTCCAAAGGATTTTTGCTCCTAATGCAAGGTTTTGGCTTCTGAGGTCTCTTAGCTGCAATCCTCCTTCTAGCAGTGGCAAGGAAATTTTCCCCTAGCCAACCAGAGGAAGCTTTTTCGCGGTTTGTTTACCTTTGTTCCAGAGGAAGCTTCTGCAAATTGTTTTGATTAGAACAATGATTCTTTTCGGAGCCAGAAGAATGGAGCAATGATAGATGGGAATACTAGAAAGGACTACTTTGATGAGGATCACCTTCCCGGCTCGGTTGAGCCATGAAGCACCCCACGAGTTAACTCTAGCCTTGATTTTGTCAACAATAGGGAGCTAGTTGGTCGACTTTGGGCGGGATTTGAAAATGGGAACCCCAAGATATTTGAGATTTCCCCAATTGGTTTTCCCTTCAATGCCAAGGATTCTAGATATTTCCAACATCTCTCTTCAATTACAATTCCATCCGAAGATCTGGCTTTTCGCATAGTTGATTTTGTGTCCCGAAGCCTCTTGGTAGATATCGAGCTCGAGTTTGAAGTTTTTTGCTTATTGGGTACTTGCTCCCCCTAGAAGAATGGTATCGTCCGCTAACTACACATGGTTGATATCCTTGACCCCTTGAGAGATACAAATTCCCATGAGGCAATTATTCCTTTGGCTATGGGAGAGTTGAAAGCTAAGAACCGAGGCTTGGATAGCATACAGGAGGGGGGAGAGGGGACACCCTTGCCGAAGCCCCCTGGAAACTTGAAAGAATCTTGCCGCTCTACCATTGACCAAAGGAGCTATCCAAGGCATGTAGATGCAGGCTTGAATCCACTTAACAAACCGAGAATCAAACCCAAACCTGTGAAGAACTTGAAAAAGAAACTCATGATGAACCCTGTCAAAGGCATTAGCAAGATCTAATTTGATAATCATACCTTTTTCTTTTCGGTGGATGCTGGAGTGGATTGCCTCTTGGACGAGGATGATGTTTTCTTCAATATACCTGCATTTAATGAAGCCTCCTTGGTTCTCGGGAATGAAGGCGAGAAGCAAGTTTTTGATACGATTGGCAATGATTTTGGTTATGATTTTGTAGCCAATGTTGCAAAGGGAAATGGGTCTGAACCTATCGAAAGATGTAGCTCCTTTCTATTTAGGGATTAGGGCGAGGAAGGCCGGGTTGGTGTTGCCCCCAATTTTGCTACACGATTGGGATTTTAGGACAATTTGTGCATATCGTTCTTCACTATTTTCCAGCAGACTTTGATGAACCTCACCGTGAAGCCATCTGGCCCGGGAGCTTTATCAAGATGCATACAGGATAGGGATTTTTTAATTTTTTTTTTGGAGACAGGGCTAGCAAGGGACTCATTCATGGCTCGATTGATGGAGGGGGTGATCAGGTCAAGAGCCGGGGAGGGGGGGATCAAGCCAGGAGGGCTATTTTAAGAGTAAATACTTTTAAAATGATTGTGGGCAAGCTGCTTGATTTTTTCGAAGTCCTGGATCGACTGACCATTAGACTAAATCTCTTTAATAACTGTGAACTACTTACATCCCTCCACTTTCTTATGGAAGAAACTAGAATTTCTATCACCTGCCAGGAGCTAGAGGGTTCTTGCTTTTTGCCTCCAGTATTCCTCTTTTGTTCTGCATGTGGAGTGAAGGGCCCTATGAAGAGAGGTCTCTTTTTCCAAGCTACTGGCATCCATAGGTTGATCTTCTTGCCACCTTTGATGATGCTCCAGATTCTCCTGATCATCAATTCTAAGCTGGAGGGGAGTTTTCAGGGATTTTTCCCAGTGCTTTAAAGCTAGCTTTAACCTCCTTAGTTTCTCTTCCCAGACATGGAAGGGGGAGCCCAAGACCGGACTATTCCAGGTTGTTTGAATCAGTTCCATAAATCCATCTTCCTTAACCCATAAAGGACTAAAGCGGAAAGGAATGGGCCCTAGATTTTTTCCTCCGAGCGTACCAAGTGAATAGGTTTGTGATCGGACATGCTAAAGGGGAGGATGGTTGAGTCTACCCTAAAGCCAAGAAAGAGCAATGAATTTTGAACGAGGAACCTATCTAGTCTAGCCGCAATATGACCAGGCCCCATTCTACGATTGGAGCAAGTAAAGATTCCCCTGACCGGCTCGATGTCTTCCAAATCCTAGTTACTCATAATATATTCCACTGTTTCCCGCAGTGGATCTCTGACTATGGATCCTCCTCTCTTCTCTTTCCCAAACATAGTTATATTAAGATCACTGGCCGGGATAAGATTTTTAGGCTGAAGCGAGGATAGTAAATCCTGAATGCTTTGCCAACGGTCTTTTTTTTCAGAATATAAAGCAAGGATATAAATGTTTAGGATACTTTCCAAGAGCCCGGAGACTTTATGCCTGAGGCTCAAGAATATCCAGTGTTGACTGACTTGATAGCGATCATCTCAAAGGAGGAGGGTTTCCAGAGCAAACCAACACCCCCAGAAGCCCCCCCTAGCACTAACCGCTAGGCCTTCATTGTTTTTCCAGAAAATATTTGATGCTTGGAGGAGCTCCACATCCTCCATTTTTATCTCCTAAACCAGAATAATACCAGGGTTGGAGATCCTCAGGAGATCTTTCATTGCTTCAATCTTTGAGTTGCTCCCTAACCCCCTACAGTTCCAAGAGACTAACTTCATTATTTACCTTTGGGTGGGTGAGAACCCCCTTTAGTAGGGCCTTTTTGTCTTTTTATTCAGGGATTTAACATGGCATCTAGGGTTGCTTGAGAACCAAGCAATTTGTGTCTGTAGGTGGCCTCTTCCTGTCGTTCCTTGTCAGTTTTCCTTCCTTTTTTAGACTTGGCCAGAGTGGGTGGCTCAGGGTGAATTTCCGCATCTTCTCCTTCTGATTCTTCTTCTTTCGATTCAGGGGATGATTGACTAGAGAGAGGAATGGGGATCGAGGATCCGACACCGTCTGGCCTAGGGGAAGCCGCAGGAGTATTGCCCGATCCAACTTCCTTAAGAATCGCTTCAGTCTCAACTCTGACTTCTTCTAAAATGTTCTACTGCTCTTCCACATATTTTCCTGTATCCGGGTTAGGGTTTTGAGGGTCATCAACCCTCTTGAGGATCGTTGTTCCTCCATTCCTTGTTTCTTTCTTGTTTTCTTGTATGGGGTTTGCTCTGGCTCTCTTAGCTTGGATCCATCCTTATTCTTCTTCTCGATCTGTTTGTACTGAAGGTAGCTTTGGACAGTTTTTTTGGAAATGTCCATAGGCATGGCAGTGACGACATTTGAATGGCAACTGCTCGTAGTCCAGCTTCTAGAAATGATGTCAGTCACAAACAATGAGCTTAATGGCCTCCGGAAAGCCTGCTTCAAGATCAACTTCCACACAAATTCTAGCACAGGAGTAGTTTTCCTTTGGATTTGCTTTGTCAATGTACCTTCCTAGTTTGTCCCCAATGGCTTGCAGGGAGGAGGGGGTCCAGCAATGAATCAGGAGGTTGGGAAGACAAACACACATAGGGACTACTTTAGGTACATCCACAGCTGGGTCAAAATCAGGGGTCCATCTATTAAGATAGAGTCCTTGGGGGCCCATGAAATAAGGACCATTACGAAAAATTAGATCTTGATCCTCCTTGGAGATGAATTCGAAGAGAAAAAACCCTCGTCCTACCGCATAGCAGGTTACACTATTGGTGATTAGAGGCCACCAATTTTTCTAGATCCAGTTATCTGTGGACTTGGGGGAGGGCTAAAGCCCTGTGAATTGTCCCACCAGATCCCTATTGACCAATGAGATCGCAATGTGCATTGGTTGTTGGGGAGGGAGATCAATAACCAGGATTTCTTCAAGTTTTTTAACAAACTTTGGAACTGGAACTGAGGAGGGCTTAAGAGAGCTGCCCGAAATGAGCATTCGAAAGGCATCAGCGACCTCCAGCAGTGACCCCCCTTAGGCAGTAGCCGCACTCATAGTGAATCCGACGATGACCAAACCCACGGGCCCCCACTGACAGGCCCAAAAGATCCAAGGGACGTTGGGAAGAGGCGGCCCACCCCACAGTGCTGCCCCTGACAGATGTAGAGACGAACCCTAGAGCATGCGACAGTAGCTCACGCAAGGAAGATTCTTGAATTCTGATTTTTACTAACATTGTCATCGCAATTTTTTTGAAGAGTCTAAGGTATATACTTATCTTGGTGCACAATTCCAATACCTAAATGATGGAATCAATATATAAGGTATAGACTCGAACAACAGGCATAGGACGTGAGATCTGAGCTAAGTATATTACCTGAAATTCATTGGATAATCAGAGATATTATGGGAGGACAGTCATTAAATGATGCAATTTAAGGCTAAATGTCCATGTAGACACTTGGAAGAATGTAATTTTGACAGGTAGGGTTTGAAAAATTAGAATGGTGCAGAGTGCTATTGTAGGAGGACATGGAAAAGATCCCGCTATGTTGGTGAAAATATAAATGATTTATGGATTCATTTAAAATATGTTTTAGAATTGCAGGGATATTTTTCCATTTTTTTAGGATTGCGTAACATATTTTTGAAATTATTAAAGTGAGTGAACCACTAAATTATCATGTTAAGTTTTGGTCCAACATTTGAAGGTCTCATCATAATGAAAATGATTCTTTTTAGGCACGTAGAGGTTAATCTCTAGCAATGCACTATAATTGGCCTCTAAGATTTTGACACCATTCATACATGGAATCATCTAGAAGTATCAACATATACATTGAAGACTGCACCAAACTACATTGACTACAACTGAAGGAGTGGGGAGGTAATACCACTGTAATACAAGATAACACTCCCCTACCTACTTCCACAAATACATTATCACACTTGTCAACAACTTGCATTTGACATAGTCCTACAACATTCACAAGTACAAGAAAGTAAGGATTCGTTGAGGATGATCATCCAAGGGACTGCATGCACAAGTAAATCCTACCTTTTAAACACCATAAAAAACATTGTCTTCTCAAGCAAACTCTGGACATATCTCACTACTTCTCCTCACCCCTACTGGAATTGCATCTTTTAACATACATGCATGACTGTGGATTCCTATAAAGGACATGAATCCTTTACATATATAACCCCTATCATATTTCCAAGAAGAGATGAAAAATACATTCTTATTGATGAGATGAGCTTCATAGGACCTACATTGTTTGTGCAGATTGAGAGTCGCTTGCATGAGTGTTTTCCAGAACAAAAAAATTGCTCAAGTGACAACTGGTCAATAATTATTGTCGGTGATTTGGGTTATCTCCCACCTATGATGGATAAACCTCTATATGCAGGAGCAACTCTTGGGAAGTGTTTGTGGACATATTTTACCATTATTATCATTTTGGAAACAATATTCCATCAAAGGAGCACTGATGCCACATGTTATCCAACTTTTTGTACCATAATTTGGGTTACCTGAGGAGCCGTCGGTTGACAGACTTGTTCAAAGTTTGATTCCAGTGTATCAGTTGATCTGTCTGCTTGTCTAGCCAATATTGGCTAGTCACTTTCTTATTTGAATAATTTTGACCATGGCCCCACGGGGTTTGTAATAAAATGTGCTAGTAGGATATTTTTGAGTGGTTCGGTCTCCTAAGACATAGAATTGCAAATAGGGTATTCCAGGGAGTTTTTTGCCCCTGAAAATTATGCTTTGCCTTCAGCTGAGTATAATTGACAAGGTTTTCTCTTGCTTCCTCCAAAGCTGGAATGCTCGATGTTGAATTCTGGGCCTTGGGGGGTTATTAGAGCCCAACTGAGTGTTATAAGCCTACTAGACATTATTTAGATAGATCATGGTCATGTCCTAAGTCATATGGACACAAAAAGAATTTTCGAAAAAATCTTTTTCGAACAGTGAAAAATTATTTTTTAATTTTTAATTACTTTTTCTAAGTTTTTTGGGTTAATTTTTCCATAAATTAAATGGAAAAAACCCGTTCGTGATCCGAACTCAGAATTCAGTGATTGAAGGCTCTAACCTTAAGCCAAAAATCATTCTTGATCAGCCAGCCAGTCAGAACCAACTTTCAGATCAGCAATCGGACACATAATGCCTTTTTACTCAAAAAAGTCAGTTTTGAGTAAAAAATGATTTTTAGTAAAAAAATGTTTTTTATTAAAAAATGGTTTTTATTAAAAAATGATTTTTATTATAAAAAAAATGATTATTTTGGAGAAAACTAAAACTCTCCAAATTAATCCAAATTTAGTAAAATAAAAGACTAAATGACATCTCATGGAACACTTATGATGATTGGAGTTATCATAACTCAGCTTCAGTCATCATTAAGAGAGCAATTAATTTATTATCAGTTATCAGACATGTCATCTCCAGCTAAAGATGAGATGGAGAGATCTCATTGGTCCGGTGATTTGATCGAGGTGAAGACTGAAGCTTACACCATCAGTGGGCTTCCCAAACCTAGCTCAGGCTCCTGCCAGACCTAAAGGATGAGCTTACCTACATCCAGACTCACACATGTGGCCTCATCCTTGGCTTGTTTTCAGTGCACAAGTTTGGAGTGGGGGCGCCTTGCCTGGGTGGAGGCCTCCCCTCACTCCCGGTTCTCTGGTTTAGGTCTGGGCTCTTTGTTAGGTGGCTAAGCTGGTTAGGGTTGGTTTTTTGGTTTTAGGGTTTTAGCAGTCTCTCATTTGTTAAAAAGAGGCTCTTTTAGCTCTATTATGATGGAACTTTTGTGTTGGGGTTACTCTGCAAAAATTGTAATAAGCTTTGCTTACATTTGATCAATAAGATTTTCGACTTTGGAGGTCCATCTCTTTTTGCATATGGTGAATGTTCTATGGTTGAGGTGATACTATTCCTAAACCCTTTACTCTTTCTTTTTACTTGAATGAGATCTAGTTATATGTTAAGCTCAAGAGGGCCACTATTGGCACGGTAGATTAGCTGTTTGTAGTTTCAATTCAGTTATTTATGCAAAGTAGGTTCTAATCGTGATGAATATGAGTAGTTAGTTATACGTAGTATTGATCTCGATTGAGTTTCCTTTGCTTACTTTTCATATATATGATCTCACTTGTATCTGAGTTTTGGTATTAGCAGGTCATAGGTTGAAGAAGGGTGCGAGTTCAGCTACATCCAGCCCAAGCTTCAAGCAACCTACCATTTAACATATTGTAATTGCAGGGCCTACAAGATCGATCTCTTCCCATTCGAAAGAAAGCTGGAGTTTTCCTCCATCTCTTGTGTTCCATCCACAAGAAAACCTACTTCTTTACCTTTCTTCTTTAAAATTCTTTTGGTTACCGGTTACTTAGGAAGCCCTAGTTTACTTCTTTCCATCCTTTGGCTTCCCTTTCTTTGCCTTGTGTGGCTCGCCTTTCCTCCTTCCTTTTCGCTGCCCTCTTTTTCCTCCTTGTGGACAGCCCTCTTTTGACTGTTCGCTGCCCTTTTTTTTACTGTTTTACAGCCCTCTTTTTCCTCCTTGTGGACAGCCCTCTTCTGATTGTTCGCTACCCTTTTTTTTACTATTTTACAGCCCTCTTTTTCCTCCTTGTGGACAGCTCTCTTTTGACTATTCGCTGCCCTTTTTTTTTACTGTTTTACAGCCCTCTTTTTCCTCCTTGTGGACAGCCCTCTTTTGACTGTTCGCTGCCCTTTTTTTTACTGTTTTACAGCCCTCTTTTTCCTCCTTGTGGACAGCCCTCTTTTGACTGTTCGCTGCCCTTTTTTTTACTGTTTTACAGCCCTCTTTTTGCCTTTGGACAGCCCTCTTTTTCACATTTAGGACAGCCCTCTTTTTCACCTTTTCTTGTTTTTTCTCCTCTCTCTTTCCTTTTCTTTCACCGCTGGTTTTTACCCTCCTTTTTGAGAATTTAGTTTGTAGTTTGTCTTTAAATTTTTGAGTAATACATAACGTTTGAATTGTTTAAAGCTCTTATTTGCAGGAAGAATTGAGAAAAACCCAAAGGGCCTTAAGCAAGCAAGGAAGTAAGCAAGAACAAAAAAGACAAATCTTCCATCTTCTCTCTATCCCTTTCTCTCTATGTTCTTCCAAGGCAAAGGCAAAAAATAAAAGCAATCAAAATTGTAAAAGTTAATAAAAAAGCGAGTGGGATTACGGCTCCCACACCCTTCTTCCCCCAATTGGGGGAAGCCTGTATCGTCTCATTGCCATGCTTTTCATTTTTGGTTTAAATTGCTAATGATAGGACAGGGCAAGATAAGTTGCATAATCATAATCAAGTAGTTCATGTTTTGATTAATTCATTATGTTTTGAAAATGAAGTAAAAGTATTGATTTGACTGTTTGATTAAATATTGAATAAGTTCTTACTGTATACTTACCCCCTTGCTTTCTCGATTAAGGCCCCAAAAAGCCTGAAAGAGACTCTTGGGTAGTTAGATTTTTTATGTTCTATGTCTTTTTCAAGTTTAACAAATTAAGTTAGACTCTTGAACTTGCAGTAACACAAGTCAAGAGCACTCTCTATCGGAGAGCATTCATAGAACTGCATATCCCTGCATTAGGCATCTTAGATTAGATAAGTCTCTTGAACCATTGTCATAAGACGGGGTCAAGAGCGCTCTATGTCGGAGAGTCCTAAATAATTAATTTAATAAAACTTGCAACACACACCCCTTGATTAATTAACTTCGTTCTCTCCTTACCAGAGTATGCTCTTACCGATCTCAGATTGGAGTACCCAAAAACGACACTGGATCTTTAAACCCTACAAGAATAACCTAATAATACTTAACACCCCGTAACCAACGCACTGGCGTTGTAGGGATTCTTCCAAAAGTACTTCCTAGTAGAGGCGCCGAAACCTCCCGCTGTCTTAGATTCTCAGCTAGCTGGTCAATCTTTGCGATACCAGCCTGGGATACTGGGCGGGCCCGACATGTCTTCAACGGAGGGAACTTAGAAGAGTCTCCCGGCTTTGATAAACCTTCATTGACACCTTAATCAAGAACACATAAAAACCTTTAAACCTACCAAGAGCACTTGCATCACCTAACATTCACTAGCTTGATTTCTAGACTTGTGTTTAATTCTCTGGCGCATTTCAGCTTCATTGACTCCATAAGGCACTGGTCCTTTTTAATTTGCACAATTATATTATTTAATGGTCTATGGTTTATCATAATTTCTTTCTCTGAATGCACTATTAAAGTCTAGAATTTTTGCTTATCTTTGTAATCTCTTGTTAGCAACGTGGATTGCTTTTGATTTAGTGTCATATTCATAATAAACAAACACTTCAAATCATAATAACTCCTAAACAACACCCATCTACATCCACAACTAATCAAAACACTTTAACAACTTAAGAGCCATAAAAACTCTTTTGTAGGGACTACCCCCCTTGGCTTCGTTAGGAGTTAGCCTAAACGGAGGAGTTAGGAGTAGGTGACAGTACCTAGCTTTGTGCTTGCCCCCAAGGTCACACCTCTCCCACTTTCCTAAGTGAGGAGATAGCTTTCGAAAGATTTTTGCTGCTGGTGTGCAATCGGCGGACAACACCACCCAACTTGTTTTTGTCAGCTATTGACAAACATCCACAATGCTACACCAACCTTGGAAGACTGGAGTGTCCTCTAGTCTAGGACTAATAGATCTTGTCAATAGAAGATTGTTTAAACTTTGACACAACAATCCATCTCTTTGCAACAAAAATTCTGACAAACAACGATAACAAGTACATGATCCAAGCATTGGCTATTCCTATTGCACGATCTTTCGTGGATTTTACTAATGGTTCAGATGCACAACAAGATGATGACCATCTACTAGAAATAGAAATATTATTATGTGTTGGGCATCGAGTAATGTTATCTCGTAAATTATGGGTCCAAGCAAGACTAGTAAATGGTGCACTCGGAGTGGTCATGCAAATTGTATACACACCTAGATCTAGCCCTCTTAAGTTGGCAACCTATGTTGTCATGGAATTTGATAAATACATTGGCCCTCGATGGGACCAATAGCAACCAAATTGCATACCCATTCCACCCATAAATCGAAGTAACAAGAAGCAAAACCCCCTAAAGATGGCTTGGGCATTGACTATCCATAAATCCCAAGGATTGACATTGAAAAGGTCAACCATTGACATTGGTAACACTACACATCAAACATTGACCTTCACGACAAATGTCACACACTACAACATTAAAAGACATGTGAATTGCACCATCATTTTCCTTTGACCGCTATGCAAAGATGAAAAACACTTCATATGTCACACTTCGAAAAAAAGGAAGAGGTATGCTTTCATTCTCTATCTCTTAATGTTGATTGCTAGTTTATTTACAATCAAAGTTGATAGCTACCTAGCCCTCTATTGTTTTACTCAAATATGTATACTTTCTCGTATGCAAAATTAAAGTACATTTCATTTTACTTGTCATTGATTACATGGGCTTCTATTTATTGCTTATTAGTACTTTTATTAGACTACTATCAGTTTCTATTAATGTACTTTCAGAAGACTATTATTGTACATGGGTTTCTATTTATTGCTTATAAATTTCATTGACTATTATAACCTCCATAGATTCACTAGACTTACTTTGAACACACAAACTTATACTATCTACATACACACAACTTTCTCTTCGGCGTTTCATTTCCCTCGCTTCGGGGGTATGCTAGAAGCTAGATGCAACCAAAATACCAAGTTAAATACCTAACCCATCGATCTATATTTAGTTTCATAACATGATTAAGATTTCGACCCTATCAATCTCTTAAATCGTCTTGTATATGAAATTGTAATTATAACTTAAAATCCTAGTCATAGCTAATTAAAAATCAGATGATCTTGATTAACCATGTCATTTTGGGCCTATGAAACTATGTATTCACTTTTCTTGTCAATCGACTATGAATAGTATCCTTTTATTGTTTTAGTCACATATGTATACTTTCTCGTATGACAAATTACTGTGCATTTCATTCTACTTTCCATCATTTACATGGGTTTCTATTTATTGCTTATTGGTACTTGCAATAGAGTTTTCCTTTCAATTTCATCAACTACTATGACTACATAAATTAGTTAGACTTGCTTTCAACACATACACTTATATTATGCACATACACACACCTTTCTCTCATTTTGCAACATATTAAAGTTTTATTCCGTGTTTCAATTCCCCGTCTTGGGGTATGCTAGACAATTGACAAGCTATAACAATGGTTTGACAACAAAAAGATGTGAGCGAAAATGCCAAAATGACTAATTTGAAAGGGTTAAACCCCAAGGAAACTTCCCTTAACTTTGATCGAGTATATCTCCAAATATATAGTGATCCAAAGAACATCCTGAGTGGGCCTAATGGTTAAGGACATGTGTTATCTCCTTGGAGGTCACATGTTCAAAACCAGCGGGGGGTAGGGTTGTTCATTGGCCTGCTGTGACAAGGCTCGAGGGGTAGGCGACCCCTGGGATAGAGGTTCACCTTGGTGAGTTTCGGGACGTCTCGGCCCCTGCTAAGTCACAAGTGCCTGGTATATCTGGCTTGCGGGCTATTGGATATACTCTTGGGAGGTTGTTGTTCCCATGGTCTAATATATATATATATATATATAGTGATCCAAAAAAGTTGAGAATCAGAGCATATATATATTTATATATATACTCTCGGGAGGTTGTTGCTCCCATGGTCTAATATATATATATATTCTCGGGAGGTTGTTGCTCCCATGGTCTAATATATATATATATAGTGATCCAAAAGTTGAGAATCAGAGCATACCCCCAAAGCGGAGAAATGAAACACCGAAGAGAACTTTGATATGTTGCAAAAATGAGAGAAAATTGTGTGTGTAGATAATATAAGTTTATGTGATGAAAGCAAGTCTAGTGAATCTATGATAGGCATAGTAGTCAATCAAATTTAAAGGAAAACTTTAGTGCAAGTACTAATAAGAGTAAATGGAAACCCATGTAATCGATGGCAAGTAAAACAATAAAGGGCTAGAAAGTTATCAAGTTTCACTCTATTAGATTGGTAATCAACATTGATATTTCATTTAATAGAAGGAGTTACTATTGCACCATACGTTTGGTCCTTAGAAAAAGTCAATATGCCATTGTTGTATGGGTTTCAAATTCATATATATATATATATACAAAATAAAAGGTTAAGATGTTGATTCATATGATAAATATAAAACCCTTTTGTAAAAAAAAATAAAAAATCATGCCCTTGTAATTAAAAGTATGACTTGTTTGAATTGCTTAATGTATAGAAAGAAATCTTTGTATCTTCGAAGGAAAAAAGCCATCGACTCTGGGCATCCTCCATCAGATTGCATATTACTCCTAGATGTATCAAGTTTCTAGTACGAAGGTTAAAAAGCCTAGAGTCCTCGGATCAGGCCCTACTCCTGTCTTCCCTTATAGCTTCTTTGATGGGGCAGCTGCTAGTTATAAAGGAGGAGTTGGTTTTTGCTTATTCTTGAATGAGTCTCACTCCTTGGGGTTTGCTATGGGGGTTGGCACTTGTACTAATACCAAAGCTGAACTGGTAGCGCTTTGGGCTTTGCTGTTTGTATAAAAATTGATGGGGATTCTTTATCTGAACATTTTTGGTGACTCTGTTGTCATCATTAATTGGGAAAATGGAAATGCTGCCCTGAATCTGCTGGATCTTAGTCATTGGTGTAAGGATACTAGAAGTCTCAGTACCTGGTTCCTCCACCTGTCCTTCAGTCATACTTACCGTGAACACAACTGGCTAGCAGACAGACTATCAAAATCTGCCTTATCTTTGGCTTCTGGATGTGGTATTTATTTTGAATTTCTTGATGGCCCTTTGGCCTCTTTTGGCACTTTCCAGCTCTTTTGAGCTCAGTGTAGGAGCTTGTTCTCCTCTTTTTGAACCCTTTTGGTTGATTTTGGAGCGGGCACTTTTGATAGTAGCTCTGTGCACTTGTGTTCACGATTTGTTATGGCTGATTGTGACAGTCTTCTTGACTAGGCTTGTTTTTGGTTGATGCTTTCAGTGATCCTCCCCCATGGCCAGCTCTTGAGTGGTTGAGGCTGGTTCTGGGAATATTGCTGAAAAAGACTCCCTTAGTGATCCTGTTTGATTGTAACCCTATGATAAGGATGGTGCATCAGATGCACTTTGAATCTAATAGAATAACAAAGACAAGCTTTTTGCCTTCTGCACATTGAATCTAATAGAATAACAAAGACAAGCTTTTTGCCTTCTGAAAAAAAATCATTTAAATAGAATAACAAAGACAATCTTTTTTTTTTCCTTCAGACAAAAAAAAAAAACATTATTTAAACGATTACACACTTTCTTTATACACATCACCATTACCTTACAGTAATGAATAATAAAGTAAAGGTGAAACATATAATCTTTCCGTGTATCTCTGCCTAGAGCGGCTACTAAGCAAAGTTTATCCAAACCAAAAGGTTAATAAATTTTAGCCCGGGCGAAAATCAGGTGTTCCAGAAGAGACTGGAACGGGTCTCTGTTTGAAAAAACATTTCCAATCCAGGGTCACCCATCACGGCATTTCTTCTCGGATCCACATTTCCGAACTACTTATTTTGAGGCTTCAGTTATCTTTCCCTAGTGTATCAATTAGAGGAGGATATCTGGAAGGTTTTTGGGAGTGGGACTGGAAGGGGAGGAAATGGGCATAATTCGGAGCAGTTTCTCCTTCATAGTTGGCACAGGGTTTGGAGTGTACGTAGCACAGAACTACAACGTGCCCAATATACAGAGGCTCGTGAACACTGGCCTTTTCATGGCAAAACACATCGAGGAAGCCTACCGGAAGCCCAAGAAGCGTGATGACGACTGAGATTGATAAGACGACAGGTAAAATATACGTGCCCTGCATCTTCAATAGATATAAATGTGATATGCTTCCTTTTGGTTTATAAAATTCAGCAGCATGACTTTTATAGAACCTAGGTCTTTGTACTTTGAACATGGTTTCATTCCAAAAACGAAGAACCTAGGTTCAAGGTATTCAATTCCATAGAAAGGGGAGTATTAATGTGGAACCAAATCCAAACATAGATACGCAATTGTCTTACTACATGGTAACACTAGCCAAAACAACCTAGAAGGAAAGCGTGAACGTAAACCTAATTATATGAGAGAAAGGTTCGGCCAGAAGGAAAGCGTGAACCTGGAAGGAAATCTAAGTATAAGGTTTGGCCATTTACTTCAAGATGGTATTTACAGATTAGATCTCAGATGGCACGGAGGCTCACAAAAATCTCAGAGGCGCTTGCCAATTCAAAAAAGAGTTCAAAAGTTCCAAGATAGAAAAATCTATAGGCCGTCCAAATTGAACAATGGCATTGTCTCATGTCTACAGTCGCCTTTATTAACATTCGGAAAAACAGATGACAATAGAACAAGCTTGGTTGCTGTGCACATGCTTTTCAAAAAAATACTAACAACATATATAGCAACGATTAAATTTCACTATTTTACAGAATCTCAAGTGGAAGCAATGATGTAATATTGTAAATGGATTACACATTTTAGAACAAGCCAAATGCTTTGAATAAAGGGTGTAGACTATGTTAGTTACCCTACAAGAACTTTAGAAATTGAACAGGAATAGTGATCCAGTATATCGATAAACTATTTTGCCCATCAAAAACCCTAGTTAAACAACTAGTGGCCTATACAAGAAAAGCTTAGGAAAAAATTGATTCACCCACTTAATGATGAAGATAGGATAATACAACTATGCCAATTTGCAACCCACACAAGAACTCAAGAGCATGGAGGCATATTTAAACACACAAATAATGGATTCATGTAAAATCTATATATTGAAGCCCACGATCCCATTCAAGGTTAGAAGTAGTGATGCAAGTTTATAGGCTTGAGTAGTGAAAGAAATTCTTGACCAATTTGTTAAAACTAGCTCAAGAGAGATTTTTGTTGACCGTTGTAACAGCGTTCTCTCAATCGTCTGTTCCTTCCCAATTCCTTACCACCAATTCATTTTGTGGTAGTTTAAATTTTTTTTGGTGTTTCCTTCCCCGTCGTTTGTTCCTCCGTGTGTTTTATTTTTGTTATTTTGATTGTTTTTTTTCCTTGGAGAAAATACTCATAACTTCTATTGGAAGATGTAAAGAAATTACATATTACATATGCTTTGTAGCATTTCGATAATAGCCATAGTAGCAAGATTCCGCAGTATTGGGAGTTCCTGTAAGGGAATTTGTATGCAACTCAAAATTCTCGACACATTATGGATACGGTACAGTAATGTTGACTGTTAACTAAATAATTAAATTAAATATATTTACAAATTTTCTATTTTAAAAATTCACTAAATGTTACTTCAAAATTTAATTGTTAAGATAAACTTGGAATTTCAACTAGATTAGGAATCATTTAAAACAAATTTGTGACTATTGTTTCATGTAAAACTTTTAAGTAACACACATTACTTAATCGACATTAAAAAATGTACAATAAGGTCATGTGCCTGTACTTATTACTTAAATCAACATTGAAAAAGATATATACAATGAGGCTATGAACCCATACTTACCTTTTAAAATTTAATCTCTATTTTCACGTCACTATATCATATGTTATATTTCAAATTTGAGATATGTTGCAAATTATTTAAAAAATGAAGAACTAATATTACTTCAAAAGTTGGAATAGACACATATATATTTAAATTTAAAAAATGCATTTTTTGTGCATATGAGATGTCTACTTCCATATTTTAGTTGTACTAGAATTTTTCTTTACGTATTTTTTCTGTACTGAATCGTATTCGTATTCGTATTCAAACTCGAATATTGCTACTACGATAATAGCCAAAGAGATTAGATCTTTTGACATAGCAAAAAAGGATCTCTAACAGTCTCTTACAAAGTCTCCATACTAAGATTTACATCACTTTACAGAACACATAGAAGGATCATGTCCTTGTCATACAAACTGGAATCACAATTTTACAAAAAATATTTCCTAGTCTTTATCATAACACTTAGCTGCTTTGCAGATCAAATCAAACTGTCCAAAATAGCTGACAAGGAACTAAATTGAGCTAACGTATCAGGAATCCAATACAACCAAAGACCAATAAAGGTCTACTTAAACAGATAACAGAGAAGAGCATAGCAGAAGAAACAGAAATGCAGAGATCATCCTAGGAATCAATCAGATTCCATAGACTGAGGGCATTGATTCAAAAACAATTGCTCCATCTATTGTCTCCTTAGTCATCCAAGTGTCAGCCTAAGTCACCTGGTTCGAATTCGTGTTCGAGTTCGACGACCTTCAAATTTGACAAAAAATCGGCAATGAAATTTTTGATGATAAAATTCGGCATTAAATTCGAGATATCATAAAATTGAATATATATATATATATAATCCAATATGATCATATATCAACGTTAATCATTAATAATTAAACATATATATTTAAAAACACTTTAACTTATTCAAACCAAAATTTAAAGCAACACATGTAAAACACAATATTAAAATGTCATACAATTTTTAAAACACAGTATAAAATATAACACATTTTAAAATGTTAATATTAAAACACAATATTAAAAAGTTATACAAATTCATCATCCAAAAAAAGATAGAACGAGTAAAACACAACATCACCAGCATAGTGTCGATGTGATTTTAATTGCATCTCTGGTGACTAAGCGGCTACGGACTAAGCACTGCCGCTCACTTGTGACAACCCATGGGTCACACAACAATGGCCTTCGTACCTCGTTCACGTCACAAGATCCGTCAATCCTGTGTGTAGGAGTTTGCACTGTACAGGCGGCAAATGAAGGTGGCAATGGGGAAAATGCGATAGACAAAGACGGAGGGAGGGCTTCGACTGCACAATAAGGAGAATGCATTTCCGTGCAGATGTATTTTGCTAGGGAGAGAGTAGGGTTAACCCATGGGCAGCCAGATAAATAAACATCAACGAACTTTTGCCAAATTTTATGAAAATCAAAATCGACAAAAAATTGACAAAAAAATCGTCTTAAAAATCGAAATCGACAAAAAAACGTCTTCAAAATCGAAATCGACAAAAAATCGTCTTCAAAATCGAAATCGACAAAAAATTGAATTCGCGATTCTAATCGAACAAATTCGGCAGCAGCAAAAAATTGCCAATTTTTGAATTCCAAGGCGAAAATTCGCTGATTCCGGTGACTTAGGTGTCAGCAGCCAATGTGATTTCTTATTTTGAAAGGGAATCAATCTCAGAATTGAGCTTTCTGTACACATGGAAGAAGGAGATTGAAATTAAAACATATGCCATTCTTTTGACTTCATCAAAGATAGGACTTGGAAGCAGATTACCCATCCTGTTCCTTCTTTTACTTCAATTAATTACTATTGAGGAGTCCCAAAAAAATTGAAATTGTTGCATGCCTTTTTCCTGCTGATAGTTTTATAAGCAATTTTGAATTTCAAAGATAATAGTTCAGCATGGTTTTCTGTTCCTCCCCTCCCCGACATGCCTTAAACCTTATGATATGCGATTCAGTGAAAAAGATTACCCCCAGTACCACACACATGTGAAGTGCCTCGAATGGAACTATCAAAGTATTGCAAGGTTCCTTTCTTGTCAATTGAATTTTGCACTAATGGCTTCAGATTCTTAACAACAGAATTACCTCTGTTAATAATCAAAATAGTTCTTATTTGAGAAGCACATTGGAAAGGACTTAGGAATCTATCCTAAAAAATATCAGCATTTCTAGTAAGCCAGATACCTTAGGTCACTATCAAAGGAAGAGCCTTATAGTCTTTAAATTATTGTTTCTGCTGCAATACTCTGAAGCAGTCTACAATGGACTTCCCCTGCCAACCTCTTCTAATACCTGTTAGATTATCCAATTTTGCCCAAACCTCATAGGTATAGGGACAAGTTTTCAGCAGATGACCTATAGTTTCCATCTCCTCCTTGCATACAGTGCATTTACTTGGTCCTCGGTGATTCCTTTTCTTGAGAATCTCCCAGGTGAGGGCTTCGTTAATTATGGCCAACCACATAAAAACCATGGATTTCAGTGGGGAGATCTGATCCTCCACAATGGCTTCCACCACCATGGAAGAATTTTTCTAACTCATGGTAAACATATTCTGAACAGTAATACAATTCTTACAGCAAACTAGAAAACGGCTGAACTAAGAACCTATCAAAACAAATCTTTAATAAATGCTAGAATCCATAAACACATGCCGTATAAAACAATAAACCGAATTTAATAGACGATTGTCCAAGCCTGTCACTGCTTTTATTAATTCTGAACATGAAAAATCTGATACAGGAAAATAACCCTAAACTACTAGCTGCTAGACTCAAGAGTCGCTACTTACTTTGTTGCCCCTTTGCTCTGTTCCTTAGCCCTTGCCCTCACACTTGGATGGAAGTCCTTCTCCATCCACTCAATGAGATCTCACTCAGTTTTTGTGACTGCTGTGTGTCATCTTCTCCTTAGGCTTCCTTTTATAATATCTCAATGACCAAAATACCTTGGGACAATACCATGGGCCCTAAGTCACTTTTAGTCATTAGCCAACATTAAGTTAATAATGTGCTTTTCGTAAGTTAGACTTAGAAAAGAGATACAAAAAGTCACTTGCTCCTTCAAGCAAGTTTCTAGAGGAATCTGGACGACTCCTGCATGCTCGACACTTGGCCTATGCAGAAGTAACTATCCAATGCAACAAAAATCAACATCCCTCAATGTCCTCCCCTTTAACAAGGCAAAGCTCTCTTGAAGAAGATGACGTCATTATGAAGTATGCACATGTAGACCAAGAGGAGGGGTCATACAAGAAAATGAAGGTCCAAGTGGGCATAAATGAGGTGTGCTAAATCGGTTATGATGACCCTTACACATGAAATCTCCTTTTATATAGTATAAACATGAGTGTGGCTAGGATCCCTGAAGCCATGTGCCCTAATGGGGGGCCCATCCCAAGAAGCACTAGACACCAATCTAGGGCACAATTGGCCCAATATGATGGGGGACTTCCTCTCATAAAGGGGTAGTCAACAATGCCACTAAGCCAACACTTCTTGGAATGAAAATCAAGAGGACTTGCCATGACTAGACCATGGGTCTTGAGCCCCGCTAGACCAACACTTTTACATAAACAAGCCCAGACTTGGCCTTTTACAATGGCGAAAGACCCCTTTACTTTGGCATATCCTGGCAAGCATGTTGCGGACAATCTAGGGCATAACATTTGGCTCCAACTACAGGACATGTGATTCTCCTGGGAGTGCATGAGAACCTCTGAATCATTTGGACCTATAGACCTATACACACATTTAGCAACAAACATGTCAAATGCATTGGAGACAGACACTTTTGTCGTGCCTTGTTCAAATCAAAATGAAATGATAAACAAGTGCAATGCATGAGTAAGAGTAAATGTGGAAATCAAATGAAGCTAAATCTACTATACAACCTACCTACCTACTCTAAGCATGGTGTGAGAAATAAGTCAAGTGAAATAATACCACTAGTGAAGCCCCCTTAACATATCATTCATGCGAGGGCTTCTTCCTTTGTATTTGGCAATAGTCCAAAGACAAAACCATGCCAATGGTGAGATGAGTAGATGCCATTACCTTTATCGAAATGGGCTGGAACAATAGAAGGGATCATGAACCTAAATGCCTTTAAGTTCTTGCCAAGAAGTCCCCTTTCACAAGCCCCATCCATCCAAGCTTGGGCATGGCTCAAACACAAACTGTCGTTGTCATAAGCCTACTCACTGATCCCTATTTGTTGACCCAAATGACCCTCAACACTATCAAGGAACCTTGTATAATGAGGCTGAAACAATTCTTCCATGTTGTTCATAAACATGTGCATTTGCTCATTGTCATAAAAAATATCCTAATCTTCAAAGTTATTAGGAACTGATCGTATGAAAATTACTTGTACTATTCCTGATTCTAGAACAACCTTACAAGGTAAAGAACATAAATATATGTTGCTAGGGAATCAATCAACTGATTCTGAGCTCTGGGAATCACTTGTAAAGATAAGGCGTTGAAATTTTTTGTGGCTAATCGCACTGCACCCATACTTGACTAAGACTTGACCCTGTTGAAGTTCATCATCCAAAACTTATCAGTATTGTCTTCATTATCTTCATGGGTTTCATTGACAAAATCTATTTCATGTTCTTCCAAGTCCATGACAATCTTTTCTCGGACATGCTCATCAACCTAATCAACTTTCCATTGACGACTTCAAGGTTTTCCCCAAAGTTGTCATCGTAAGGGGAACAAGGGGAAGTATTAGCTACATCTTTACCAATCATGTTTTAACACCCTTTTCAATTGGACATGACTCTTTAAGAGCTTCTTCATCTTCTTTTTGATCTTGATGAAAACCCTTTCTATGTTGTTCCATGCCTACATAAAAACCCGACTTTGGCCAATCCAAATTGAGAATAGCTTTGCTTTTGTATAGTGGGAAAAAATCATGGACATCTTCTTCAGAACATTTGTGGCTTGAAAGACCAAGTACAACACTCCCGACCCTCGAAGAATCATAGATGGGAGGGCCAAGAAACCTCTAATAGTTATCGTCTTCTTCATCACACAGAGGAATCATGCCATTTTCCAAAAGGCTCAAGATATCATAGGAATCTTCAAAACAACAGTAAGGAGAACTCACCATTTCTTCACTTCTTCAATTAGGGCTGTCTGAAAGTACCATCCTTTTCGAGCCCAGGGCTCGAGGAGTTGTCTTCCTTGGCTTCCTTAAAATTCTAAACGACATATTCTTCCACATAATCTTTCTCATGTCCTTTCATATCTGCAACAACTAGTGGTTGGTAACCCTTTAGGATTTCTTCTATACATGTTCTTCTTTTAACTATGTTTCCTCTTCAAGCCCTTTATTATGATTTTCATCGTGGAGTTCATCAATTTCTTTGACAAAATTTGCAACCAAAGGTTCCTCAACAATGGCTTCTTCTTGAGAGCTTTCTAGGAGTTGATCTTTGTCACTATCTTTATCTTCAAGCGATGGGTTAGACGTACCTTTGTTAATGAGATACCCAATATCCCCTGAAACAAGGATCCTATCTCTCACATAAAACCTTGATAAATTCTTCAAGTGACTAGATTCCTCTCTTAGGAAGTCCATTGTGTTAGAAAAACAGGATCGCAAAGCAATAACAATAAACAATAAACAAGATGCAACTTTTAAACACATTACAAGAGAGACACCAATATAATGTGGTTCACCCAAGATGGGCTACGTCCACATAGAAATTGCCAATCCTTTATTATTATGTCGTCCAACAAAAGGAAGGGATACAACCTGCAACACACCCACTGCACTTCCTCTTCACTCTCTCAGTCTCTCTTACACAATCACAGAGATCGCTTTTACAATGCTACAATATAATACAATACAATACACAACCGTATTACAATGCCTTACTTTTATAAAGGGAATACCAAGAAAAATACCACGGGTTTCCCAAAACCTTGGGCCCGTAAATCACCTATTATTGACCAAGTCATGATTTTGAAATTACAACATTTTACAAGCCATTTTTCCTAAATTATCGCTATGGAGGCATTGCCCTCGAACCCCCGCCGGGGGGGGGGCTCCCAAATTGGTCGTCACCCCCCACACCCTCTGTCATGGTATTGGGATCCAAACATGACTGAAACACGATCTCTGAATCAGGAAGATTGGGCTCCACAACCAACACATTGTACCAATTTTTCACATCTTTGTTGGACAAAATGAAGAGATATCTTGAACATATTCTTCTTAACGATCTCATGTATGACATTCAACTTAGAAATAACTCCCATGAATAATATTATATGCCATTCAGCTGAATCATCATGTCCATGGAATTTCAATATGCATTTCCTCCAACTGTCCCTATTGAATTGATTAGGATATCGTAGGATCCTTAGAAATCTAGTGGAACAAATCAATTGTGCATCTATGTTTCATTAAAAAACGCCATATCATCTTTTTATTGATACCAAAATATGTGGAGTTGCAAAGATGGGCTCTTCTTCTTAACTAACAGTTGTGCTCACCTCTACACTCGACAAGATCATTAAAAGTTGAGGCTTCTGTCTCGAAGTGTACTTCTTTGTTCTTGTTTTTCTTCATTGGAGTCGCCAGATAAAACCTGTAAGGTTATTCCTTAACAATAATCTCATCAAAGTACCAAAACAAAAACTTACCTGAACTTTCTTATCAAATTTGTTGTTCATGCCAGGGAAATGAAAAATTTGACCTGAGTGACATGCCCCAACTGTTATGCAACAATCTTCGAGTGTCCCCGACAACAGTGCCAAATAATGTTACCGCTCAAAATAGCACCCTGACCAAGGTCACGGATCACGGCGTGATGAGTTGTAAGCATGGGAGGAGATAGAGCCCATTGTCACCACAATCTAGCTCCTTAACGCTTTAGGTCAACTCCCAAGACCAATGGGGAGTCCTTGATGTCGATGATAGATATTTGCAGTTGCTTAAAAAACACACAAACACCTTTGCCAAGAAACCTCTCAGCAAAGATCAGTGCTGTATGGAGTCTAAACAATGAAGCATAAACAATACTGGGAGAAGGGTAGGAGTTATAACACTTGATTACAGATGCCAAGAAATATAACTTGAATGTTTTATTGTTATAATATTGCATTAGTTAATAATGATCCAAAAACTTGATTAAAACTGATCAAAGCAATACCAACTCACCATATGAGATATACCTTGAGATATGGAGGTGAGGGGGATATACCATTGACATCTGTTTTAAATAGGGATAGTAGGTACCTGAGTTATTTTTGAAATGTGTTATGGTTATTAATTGTGCTAAGCTGAATAGGAGCATAGCCTTTCATGCTCAGATTGATTGGCAAATCAGAGTTTTTGAATGGGATGTTGTTGAAACTATTAGGAAGGTACACTCATTGTCATTCAAGGCATGAAGGGATGAGTAGTTTCCATACATTTATAAGATAGCTACAACAAAGCATCCACAGCTCCACCCTCAGATCTCCTTTTGAGACGTATTTAAGGTTCCAACTTGATGCACTGATAGACCTTAATGTGCAAAAGTACTTTGTTGAGAAGTCAATAATATGAAACTCCTCTATGACAGATTCTAGTTCCATGTTGGAGTTGGCGTTGCTGCACCTAGCAAAAGAATGCTTCCAAGGCAAAGATCTTAAGTTGAGACCAATTTTATACAGATCATTTCAGATGGTGCAAAATGGAAATGATGCCTTCAAATTGAGTTTACCATAGGACTTGGGTATTCATTGGGTATTCATCAGGTGTTCAATGTGGACAAACTCGAGTTGTTTGATTTGAAATTTTGACATTGCTAGTCATCGATGAAACAATTGGATCAAAATGCTTGACATGACGAAATGGAGTTTAGAAATAAATCAACCTTTGGAGAAAGACACCATTTAACATGTTGATAAGGAAACTAGGAAGAATACACGTAAATTCTAACAAGCTAAAAGACACTACAATTAATTGACTAAATACCAATTCCTTTTTTGTTGTTGTTGCATTTGATGGACTAGATGATAGAGTTATCATCTTCAAAAGTGAATAGCTTGGTCTTCCCTAGTTCAACACCAACAGGTTGGAAAACTGATGTTGCAAGGTAACATGTTGAAATTGACCAGTGGGTGCTATTAATTTTACTTGGTTGCTCTGAGTTGTTCTCTTTCAGGTTGGCATGCTCAACTGATCCAGTTCAGCATTAGAGAGATTATAATGGTGTGCATTAGTTTTATAGGCATCTAGTGGTGTGAAGTGCATGCATGTTATACTATTGGAGGGTGTTGATGCCAATGTAGTGGAGCTGCATGCATCGTCTAATCTTGGAGGGTGTTGATGCCAATGTAGTGGAGCCGCATGCATCTTCTAATCTTGGAGGGTGTAGATATCGATACAATGGAGGCATATGCATCTTGTAACCTTCGAGGGTGGACATCCCAATGTTGGTAGAGCGCATTGCATGTGGAGATTTTTCTATTGTGGGGTGCAGTGCATGAGAGAGATTGTTATGCATGTGCCATGTATGTATGCATTCACTCTTGAGTGGGCACATTGTTCTAGATAGGGAAGGTCATACATGAGGGTGCATTCTTCCATGGTGTATTAAGGTTAGGGTTTGACCTCTTCAAAGGAGATGCTTCATTAGATATGTCTATGTTCATTCTAACCTCTTGTCTCTTGATCCATAAAAGAGAGATGGGGTGCTTCAGTAGGCCGGTTAGATAGTTTGAGTTTTGAGCTAGTGTTTTTTTTTGTGATAGGCTAGTAACAGATGTAATCATTTGTTTGAGTGTAATAGAAAGATATGTGATTGTTGCTGCAATATTCAGCTCACTGTCTGATTTTCAGAATTCCTTTTTATGTAGATCTAGGCATCTTTGATAGCTGTTTTGATCTTCCTAGTGAGATGCTGTGTCTGCACTTTTGGAATTTTCAAACATGAGTTTTATTGTATTCAAACTGAAGTTTTGATAGGAGTTTAGTCATTTTCAGATTTAGCTGTAGATTCTGATTTTTATGAGTGTGGATCTGCTTATCATGTGTTGAGAAGTCAACTTGCTATGAGAGCTATACAGCTGAAGTCTTCCGACTAGTGTACGGAGAAGGTTGCCTTTTGTGAGAGGGAGTTGCACTCGTAGAATTTCTGTAGGTATGATACCCATAAATCTCCAAAGATTGGAGTGATTAATGCCTGAGATAAAGACAAGGACTTGTAAGGGGTCTGTGGGTGAGATGCCCAAGAAATAGTGATTGGAGTGTTGGTTTGTGCTTGTCATAGGAAATCTGCACTTGTGATGGGTTGCTGAATTATTTTTTGGCTTACCTGTTTGTTTGAGGTGTGTTCAATGAGTTGTGGGAATGGCTAACTTTGGGGTGTCTGGTCTTTAGAGAGTGTGAATGGCTAGAAGGAGCTTCCAATTTCACTCCTTTGAAGTGCAGACATCAAGCATTGATGGGAGAGGTTAATCATTGGAGTATTGTTTATGGGAAGGTTACAGTTCCTACTATTCCCCAACAACTTGTTTAGTATGCGAAGGTTTCCAATGTGAAGAGAATCATTTTGGATAGCACGAGGGACCATTTGATGCCTCATATTGTAGGTAAAGTGGCCATATAAATGTATGAAGCATTGATCTCTTTGTATCAGAGTGTCAATGCCTCCCACAAGATGCTCCTAAAGAGCAAGCTCACAAATGTGCTAATGATTGACACAAACATAGTGGCAAGCTACTTGATGAAGATCATCGAGCTTAGAGATCAATGCTTTGCTATTAGGATGATGATTGTGTATGAGGAGTTAGTGCCCATTCCACTAATTGGGTTCTTCACACCCTAGGATGTCTTTATGTAGGGTGTTTGTGCTTATGAGAAGTTGCTTGTCTTCGAAAATCTTTGGGATGATTACATCCAAGAAGAGACAATGCGAGAGATAGTTGCAGCGAGTTGAGAAGATTAAAGCCTAGCTTTCATTGGGAAGGTTAGGATAGGTGGTAAGAAAGAGGACCGGGGAGAGGTTAGAAGAGTAAGAGGGAAGAGTCACGTTCTTCAAATTTGGGGATGAAAGACTCAATCCATTTGAAATGCTTCAAGTGCCATAAGATGGGACACTATGCAAGTTAATGTCTCAAGAAGAAGAAAGATGAGGGCAAGCAACAATTAAAGTAGTTTGCAGGGATTGGAGATGCTTCTGTTAGAGTGGATGAGTTAGCATCCAAGCTTGAGATTGCTTTCTCCATGGTTTTGTGCCTTTCCATTAGAACCATTTTGGTGTAGTGTAGTATGTGGATAATGGAGCATCCAAACACATGACTTTCAACAAGAAGGCATTTCGCAAATATCAAGAACAAGAGGATGCCCTACAAGTGGAGTCGGGTGATGATGCCACATATCAAGTGATCAAAATGGGCCTTGTCTCCTTCTAAATGCCTTCATTTGATGTTCTTGAGTTGCATGATGTTTTGTATGCCCCTAGTTTATTTAAAATTTTTCTTTTAGTTTGAACCATGATAGATTTGAAGTGTTTGGATAAGTTTGATGATCAACAAGTTATCATAAGAGAAAACAACGACGAATATGGTTTAGTTTTGTTGAAAGGAGTGTGAGGTGGCCTTTATAGGTTTGTTATTGATACAATGAAGTATGATTCTTTAGTGCATGACAGTGACAAGCTATGTGAGTTGTGGCATGCTTTGTTCTTTGCACCGGGGAGCACTTCCTTTCTTGAAGGACATGGTTAAGGAAATGCTAGATTTGGTAATCAAGAAGACAAGTGTGTAAGGGCTCTGCACCTGGTATGCATGCAAAGATTGTTTTCCCAAGCAATAATCAGAGAGCAAAGGAGATTCGTGATTTGATTTGTTTAGATGTATGTGGATTAATATCTTTAGTTCATTAACGTGTAGTATCTAGTATGTTTATTTGATTGATGATTCCTCATGCAACACTTGGATTTACATTTTGAAAACAAAAGATGAAGTTTATAGCAAGTACATAGTGTATAAAGCCTTTCTGGAGAATTGGACAAGGAGAAAGATAAGGGTGCATCAATTTGATGATGGAGGAGATTACACCTCCAAAGAATTTTGATGCTTTTTCAAGGATGCAGGGAACATGAGGGGACTAATAGTGACCTACCAATCGAAAACATAATGGCATTGCAAGGAGGAAGCACTGATCCGTCATTGATACAATGAAGGTCATGAGCCATGACATGGATTTGCCCATGTGTCTTTATGCAAAGGCATGCAACACAGTTGTCTATATTTTGAACTGTTGTCCCCAAATGGTATTGAAGGAGAAGACGCCAGAAGTAGCCTTCATTGGTGAGAAGCCTCAAGGTATCACATTTCAGTTTCATGTTTCCAAGAAGATGACTAAACTTGAACCCTTGAGCATTGAGGGTATTTTTATTGGTTATAATAACACCTCTTAGGCTTATTGGATCTATATTCTTGGACAAACAAAGATATTGGTGAGTAGAGAAATGAAGTTTGATGAGGATGCATGGCCTTCTAAGTCTTAGAAGTCTGCCATGGAGTTTGAGGAGGGTGAAATTTGAAAAGCTTGTTGTTCCAAAAGTTGTTACGAGAAGAGGAAAAATCAGATTTAGATTAGCAAGGTTCCATTGAGGGAGGCCTCTTAACCTTCTAGTTTAGCAAGGATGTTGATATGTCTTACCTAGACTTTGTAAGAAGCATACGACCAAGTGGGAGCACAAAAGTCTTATTTCCCTGAGTTAGTTGCATAAGAAATTTCCTAATGTTGTGTTGATGTCTTCTCTAATTGACACAAAGCCTTCCAACTACGAGGAGGCAATTGTGGAGCAAGTGTGGTGGGATGCAATGCTTGAGTGTTATAACTCCCTCTAAAGAATGATGTTTGCAAGATTGTTACATGACCATTTGGGAAACCTGTGATAGATTCTAGATGGCTATTCAAGATTAAGCATGTGGCTAATGGAAGTTGTTGTAACACAATCTAGTAGTCTTATGATTGCAAGGATTTATCTACTATTAAACTGGTGGAACCTCAGGAGAATACCCTAAAGTGTCACACGGGTAAATTCCTCTCTTTAGGGCTCCCATATCCATTGAGGTAGACCTGGACTAATCATGGGAGGTGGCCCCAATCAAGCTTTTTTGGGTACTTGCAAGTAAAGACCAATTTTCCTACAGTACTCATGAGACCAATTTGTGGGAGATAGAGTGCCTTATGTCTAAGCAAAAGGGAAAAAAAGTGGCACCCTAGGGAAAATGCTAAAGGGGTTTGAGATTAGTCCTTTTAAAATAACCTCTCAAGCAAAGAAGCACCTAACAGGAATTGAAGTGAATGGCAAGTTACTCATATGGTTTAGTGACTTAATCAATGATTAGGCACTAAAAGGAAATGACTGTCCTAGGGTTTTAAGTGGCTAGAAATGAGTTTTTAGGACAGCTGATTTAAAGTGTGCCTAGATTATAGAGTACAGGTCACTAACAGGTTATAGTGCTGAGTCTAGATGATTACCAACAATAGATTTTATTTCAGATTTTGGTTATTACTGATTTCAAGGCTTAGATATGAAAATTTTAAGTGTGTTTGAGGTTCTCGTTTGGTTTAAAGGTATGTCTCAGCATAACTATAGCTTCTTGGTTCAAAAATCATATTCAAAATTAAAATAAGAGCAACCTGAATGTGCAAAAGAATCAAATAAGACCTTTACTATACTGAAATATTGTAAATCTGAATACAACCGGTGCCTTTTCCTAAAGTTTTTAGATGATTTATACTTCAAATTTTAGATTTACTCCCTAGGATGCAGTGCAATTTCAGCTAGATAAAGATTTCATTTGATTCCAATGCATAACACGAGATTGAGAAGGTGAAAATTTAAATGGCTAATGGACAACAAACACAGGTGAATAGAAATGATTGACTTGGTGCCCTAGTTGGCTTTGGAGTCTAATCACCCTTCCTTGCAATGAATCTTGTAGATGCCAACTTGACTTGTAGATGGCTTGTTGAGCAACTTATTCAAGTGACCAAGATGAGGCGCCCTTCAAAACCCAAACTTCTTCCAACCTGCAAGACACAATAAAAATTAGTGGATGCAAATCACTACTGAAATCACAATCCTTGCATGCAAATCAGCAAGCATGGAAGAAAATGTGTAAGTAGTAAGTAGATAAACCCACGGAAGTATGAGCAAGACTGCATAAATATTTTTCGAGTAAATCTTTCACCATGAAACCTTAAGGCACATTAGACAATTTGAAGATCCAATCTTACACATGAAAATTAAAAAAATCTAACCTCAAATTCATCTACTACCATTTGCTCATTCAAGGAGGAAGGCAAGGAACAAAATCCAAATCCACAACATGAGAATCACTGAGAAAGTTTGCAGAGAAATACTTTTGTGTATTTTTGTAGCAAATGCTCAAAAAGTCCCTTACAAAATGTAGCTCATCTCTTTTATGAACTAAGAGAGGGAAAGATCCCTAATCCATAAGGATTAATGGTTGAGATTAGAAATTACAATAGGCCAATCAATGGCTGAGATTATTTCACTTTACTACTTTTTTTATTGTTGGAAAATACAACCATTTTGAGAGGGGTGAATTGGCCTCTTTGAGATCTATAGCAAATAAAATTTACAACAGAATACATGGAATGCTGAGATGGAACCATGAGTGACTCCCCTTGAAGATCTTTTGGCTGAATCTTAAGCATTGGATGCAAAAAGAATGGTTGGGAATGACCAAGTGCGCCCCCTAGGAGAGAAATGCATGCCCCTTGGATGATGACCTACGGAAAGTGGTCCAACACTATGAAATGATCAATTTGCCTTTAGAAACACTTTTCATGAGGACCCAAGTCATTCTTTTCTCAATTTGAGTTTTTGTTGCCATACATTTTTGGCTTGGGCATTTTTAAATCAAACCTTAGGGAGTTTGATTAATTAACACCTATCAATTGAATCTTTGATGAATTCTTGATCAAATCACAAGGGAGCTTCCTTGGATGAGTTCCATGATGTTTTAATGTCCCATACCAATCCATACCATGCCAAAAACCAATATGCAATATCCATTTTCATGCTGCTCCAAATTATTAAAGTAGAACATAGGTTTTTTATTGTAAACTTTTAAAGTCTATTAGTCCATAATAGCTGAAATTCACATTTGGAAGGGTCCAATTGGCTTCCAAACGCTTAAGCATGATGAATGGTGATGCAAGATGACCATATACCACTAGATTGTCTTGTTGACCAAGTCAAAACTCCTTTGACAAGTCAAAAAGTCAACTTTGGTCGAAGTTGAGAAAAAATGATCTATGAACAGATAGGCTCATTCAATGCCTTTGGGAAGACAAATACTAAATAGTATCTCCAATAGTGAATATTTATTATTGATAATGTGCTAGTGCTACACTAACGTTACAAGAGCATTTCATTTTATTCATCACATAGCTTCAAACATAGGAAACATTACATAAACTTGTACATAGCATGAAATTAATGGTTTAGATTCATGCCACCATCTAAACAACATCAAGAGCATTACAAAGACTATTTCTCCTTTGGGTGGAGTGAATGGACAAAGTCAACAAGGCTAGTCAAGTGGAAGATTGGTCAAAGATGACTATTTGACTCAAGATAAAGGGATAAGGGGAACTCTGTGACATTCACCAATCAAGCAAACACTAAGAAATGTATTTCACAAATGGATGAAGTGTAAGTGTATGATACTCCTTTTGACCTTAGCAAGCCCCCCATTATTTTTCTTTTCTTTTCTTTTGACTTTCTTTTGCTTTTGGATTTTTCTCTTTTGCACTTTTCTCTTTTTCTTGATTTTCTTTCTTTTTCTTGATTTTCTTTCTTTTGCTCGTTTCTCTTTTCTTATCCTTTGGTTAGCTAATGGTTGAAAGGTACTGGCCCTGGATGCCTTCTGGGCACTGGTGATGGCACGGCTGTAGCTCTGCTGCCAATGAATGTCCATAGGCCCAACGGGGTTGCCACAGTAATGATTGTTTAGAGCAAATAGGCAGTACCTCTTGATTCAAGGAGTACTTGTCCTTCCAACCACCAACCAATTTCAAGGATAGGGAAAAATTGGTTCAGGTTTAGGGAGCGCATTTCTCCATGGCAACTTGCCCTCCTTGATGATAGTCAGGCCAAGGGTTTTAGAAGTGAGCCTCCTATCTCGTCAGAGAGCAAGGTTCCACACAACACAACTGAGATACCTTGATAAAACATATGCCTTTAATGATGAAGGGGTCACAGAGGGGAAGTCAAGAATCAATCTAGCAAGTCTAAGCCAATAGTTTCAAGATACAAAGATGAAATGATATCGAGATGGAGAGTTCATAGGTGGAGCCAAAGGAGGTTTATGGTCCTTGTAATAATCAAGAGATGTAAGTCAATGGTATGTGCATAAAACAATAACATCCTCTATGTACTAACCTACATATCATTCCTACTAACCATGCTTATTGGAATCACAAGTGTAAGTAATATGAGTGACATTTAGTACAATCATCACTATAGAATATACTGGCACTGGTATCATCACAAGGCAACATATGGCAACCAACAAGAATGAAGGCAAAATAAATATCATCCATGATCTGCTCAACAAGAATGAAGATAAAACATACCCATAAACAATCTGGTATAACAGAAGCATATTAGAAGTACAAAGATAGATATGTAGCTAGAGGATTCTCCCAGAAAGAGGGAGTTGACTATGGTGAGACTTTCTTTCTATGTGGCTGAAGAAAAATGACAAAATGACAAACTTTTTCTTTTAGATGTTTTGTCAAACATTTAGTAACTGCAGGTTTTAAATTTAAAATTAACTTGCAGACATTAATGATTTAAAACACCCATTCTAGAGTCTATATCCTTCAAACACATAAGCACTGGACATTTATCATTGTACACAGTCATTTTAGGTCAACCTAGACTAGGGAAAAACCTCCACTGGGGAAAACCCAAAGAGAAGAATTTATTAAGAAGAGAGATTCAAAAATCTCATACACAGAAATTTTTCTTTTTCATAAACTGGCAAATTAACCCAACTTATCTTCAGTAGTCTGTTCCCTTATTTTTTGTGCCACTGAACAGCTGTACGGCCTGTACACTCGCGCCAAAATACTGCTGTATGTACTGTTCTCTGTCTGCAATCAACACTGCCTTGTTTTCTGTGCCCACATGTGCCAGAAAAGTATTGCTGTATGGTCAAATCATACTGCAATTAATTGCTGTCAGCCCCTGCCTCGATTTCCGTGCCAACACGTGCCAGAATTGTGCTGCCGTATAGCCTCTGTCAATTTGTCTTGAATTCTGTGCAGAACAGTTAGGCTGTCTTGAGAAACATGCTGCTGAGATCTTCTAAGCTTCTTGGAAATTGTGCCAAGTTTTGTCTTGGAAAAACTCTCTTCTTCTTCAGTCTTTACTTTCTCTCTTGGTGTGTTTTTCTCTTTGTCCCTTCACTCTTTTTATACTTCATTTTCTAATAACTAACCCTAACTACCACATCAAAAGGCTAGGACCGATTACTTAGATCAAGGGTTCTCATTAAATGCACTTTTAATTAATAAAAGATAATAGTTAATTGCACAACTTATAATGGGACCCATAATTTTTTTTTTTTTTTAAGACTAGGGGAATTGGCAACTGGGGCTGGGCTGGTATTTGCGTGACACGGGGTCCAGGGATCCATTCCCGCCACCACTATAACCTTAGGTGCCCCACACCCGCCGCAAGACATGGGACATAGGTAAACCCGGGTGGGATTGATCTCTTGACCTCCAATTTACAACAAGTGACTTCATAACAACGGAACCGCCAATGAGCCACACCCGTGCGGGCAATGGGACCCATAACTTAATTGAAGTACAAACTTTTATTTATTTACATAAAGTCACTTTATACATAAATAAACCATTAGGAACAAAACTTTGTCCCTCCCATGACTAACACACCCCAAAACACGAGGAAGGACATCCAGTGTTAAATTTCAACAGTGGCAAGGTATACTTCTATTCAAATCATCACGTCTATTGCATCGTGTTTTGGTTGGCCTTTATTCTAGAAGAATGTGAAGATTGCTTTTTGAATGGTGTGATTGAAGAGGATGTGTACATAAATCAACCAAGGGGTTTAAGGTGCATGGGCGAGTTACCCATGTGTGTAGGTTGAAGAAGGCCCTTTATATGCTGAAGTAGGCCCCATGTGCATGGTACTCAAGGATATATTAGTACTTAGAGTCTGGCTTTCTTTAATACTTTTATTGATTCCAACCTTTAAAGTTTATTATTTGTATGCTAAATCTGATATGCTTGTCTTTTGTATGTAGATGGTCTGATTCTTACAGGTCATTTCGAAAATCTCATTATGTGGTGCAATAAGAGGTTGGCGAACAGATTTGACATGAAAGACGTTGAAATTTGGGTTAGGTTAGGGTTTGGAGCAGAAATAATTAAAAATTTGTACTTTAATACATAAATTCCTAAATCAATACCAGAAACAAAAATAATAGGCAAGGCAAGATAAATTTAAAAAACATAATTTTCATCTCTTTCAACTTTAACACTCCCAAAAGCAATGTTTCCCCAAGGTTTCGGGATGACGGGACGCGGGTTCAGGGAGACGCACATTCGGGACATGTGGAGACCACCCCCAAATTTTAGAGAAATTCAGCAGGGACGGCGGGACGCGATAGTCATAAAAATTTTAAAAATATGAAAAATAGAAATCCCAACAATAACAAACATTCATCATTCTGAAATTTGCAATCATGCAATGTAAATGCAAAATTCAAAGTTCAAACACATTACAGGGTTCATCAAGATTATCATCATATTAATAATAATTTATAAATATATTATATATCAATATGAATCTATGATTAACATGTACATCATATTTGATAATCTTCAGGTTTGACTTTTAAGTGATTGAAAAAATGAATCAATGATACTAAATAGTATGATACTGTATTTGTTTCACGGCCATTGATAGTTTAGAATTATATAATATACTTTAGGTTAGACATTGTAAATTAGATTTAGTTTTTATTATTTATTTTTTAATATTTTTGTTTATGTTTTAAATTTAAAATTTTATTATTATCTAGTTTTTAATATTTTTTTTTATGTTTTAAATTTAAAATTTTAATATATAAGTTTATAAGTTTATAAATAATAAAATTTTAGGTTTTATTAATTGGTTTTATTTTTTTTAATGATTTATTTAATTTTTTTTTTATATTAAGAAATTTTTTTTTGGAGTTTCGGGGAAGTTTCGGAGTTTTGAGGTGGGACACCCACAAGTCTCGACAAAGTTTCGGACACCCACAAGTCTCGACAAAGTTTCGGAGTTTCGGCCGGGACGCTAGGAAGTCCCCCCAAGTTTCGCCAAGTTTTGCCGCCCACCAAAACGTTTTGGTCCTCGTCTCGCCAAGCTTTGCCAAAAGGGGGACGTCCCGAAACGTTTCGGATGGAGTTTCGGAGTCCCCGGGATGCGAGAAACGTCGAAATGCGTCTCCGACCCTCCGGGACGCCTCTCCGTGTAACATTGCCCGAAAGTCCTTGTGTTAAAGTTGAAGCATACAAAGACAATAAATTACAACAGCAGTAATTACCTAACGAACAAGTTAACTAGTCTTAGTAAAGGAGAAAGTAATGCCGGTTTAGACCTTCCTTATACTCAGTTATCTTTTCAGATCAGACCTTGTCCCTTTGAAGACAAGTCACTAAAGAAACAATGAACACACTTGAGAGAGAGATAGAAGGGTTGCAGTAGGGTAAAGTTAGACAAGTATAGACCTCAAAGGGTTAACCAAAACAGTCCAGAAGAAGGATAGAAACTTCAAACCCTTGGTGCAATAAATGACTGTCTTTAGGACAGTCTTGCAGCACCTTTCATTTGTACATAGGCATCCTTAACCCATACACTAGCACCCTCAAACTATGGCAACACAGAGAGGCACCATTTAAACAGACTTGGCTTGCTACAGTAAGCTAAACAAGGGTCATGGCAGCCTTAACAGGCTCAACAAAGATCACAGCTCAGTTCTAGCAGCCCACAGAAGGTCACAGCCCAAACTTAGAAACCCAACAAAGGTCATAATCTAGTCTTAGCGGCCCACAGAAGGTCACGACCCATCTTAGCGGCCCAACAAAAGGTCACGACCTAGCCTAGCAGCCATAGAAGGTCACAACCCTAGTTCTAGCAGACAACAACGGTCACGACTTAGTCCAAACAACCACCAAAGGTCACGACTCAGGTCCTAGCAACCAACAAGGGTCATGGCTCAGTCCAAACAACCACCAAAGGTCATGGTTCAGTTCAAGCAACCAACCAACAAAAAGAGAGACACTGCAACGCTCTACAGGCCGAGTAGAGCACATAGCTGTCCTAACAGGCTGAAGAATCACGACCTACTCATAGATGACAACAACAAACCCTTAGATAAACAACAGAGGTAGCGACCCAACGAGCACAATTTCAGCAGCAACAAAAACCTTAGACGTCAAGCCAAAGAGCAACAACAAACCCTTAGAACAAACAATGAATCAGATCTCCAATTTTCACTTGTCAAGACACCAAAAATGAAAGCTTAGGACTTGAATTTATAACTTTGAAGTGTCTTCTAGAAGGATCATCCTTCTAACCCTAGCTTTTGGGAGTGTTACTAAAAATAACATAAAATAAAGTTAAGTTGACTTAGGATAGGGTATCAAAGTCAAGACATCATAACAATAAGGTTAGTCATCATAACAAAAGGGTCAAGGAACCACACTAGAAGGAGGCACTAGCATAAGGACCAATCAAAGGATCAACACAAGATCATAAGTCAACAAGACGGGTCACAACAAAGTGGGAAGACAACCCTTTCACCCACAACACCAAGGTGTACCATCAAGGTGGGGAAACAACCTGTTTACCCACAAGACCAAGGTGTACCATCAAGGTGGGGAAACGACCCTTTTACCCACAAGATGAAGGTGGGGAAACAATCAAATTTTTATCTTTCTATCTCAAGGTATATTGTCCACATATGTTTCATACAACAACTAAGTTTTATCATCACCATATAAGGAAGGTCCAAATTGGATGATGTGATCCTCTAGTCCTCCAGACCGCTCCTAAAAAAGGTCAAGTGCTAGTGACATCATCAAGTGGTGGCCAGTCACTTGAGGAACAACCTAGCAATAACCATTTAGGAGAAGAGGACATCACACATCATCATCTTGGTCAATTGACCAAGATCCACCTGGTTAACTGACCAGGTATGTACCTACAGGAACTGCTTGGTCCTAGACCAAGAATCTGCTTGGTCCCAGACCAGGAAGTCTCTGTCTCAACCTGCAAGATTTGCTTGGTCCTCGTGACCAAGAAACTGTTTAATCATAGACCAGAATACCCTAGAGACATATAGGAGCCCTAGCCACATGCTAGGGACTTTGCCATGGCATCAACTTGCTTGGTCCCAAACTAAGAACCCTAGGAGACTGTTGGGGGCCCTAGGGACTTACTTTGCCTGGTTAATTGACCATGAACCCTAGTTAACTGACTACTACTAGGGTGCCATCCTTTTCAAGAATGGCTCTCGCAACTGCATTATCTTTAACAAGACATTGGGTCTAGAGGTTTGGTAGGATGTAGGTGAAGTCTTCCTTGAGCAAGGAAAGTACACCGTGGAGATTTTGGAGAGATTTCAAAGGCTTGATTGCAAACCCCTATCTCTTGCATGTTTTCAAATATGAAATTATTTACTGATTTAGATTTAGATTTTGTTGATTCGTTCTTGTATGGGTAGTTGATTGGTTCCTTGATGTATCTTGTGAACATCGGGCTTGATATATCTTTTGCTGTTAATACATTGAGCCAATTCATGGTTGAACCTTGATAATCTCATTGGAAAGTTGCTAAGCATGTGCTTAGATACTTGAAGGGCACAATTCATTATGGCATGAGGTATGTGGGTGATGGTGTTTATTGCTGCATGGTTTTGTGGATATTCATTGGATCGGAATGCAAGTGCTACGAAGAGCACTTATGGCTTTTGTTTCAGTGTGGGTACATGTTGAATTTCTTGGTTCAGTAGGAAGCATGTAGAAATTGCACTCAATTCAACAAAGGCAAAGTATATGGCAACTTCTTTTGCTTGTTGTTAGGTCATGTGGCATTACCAGTTGATAGTAGAGTTGATCAATCAGATGCTGAAGCTTAGTGTTGTTCATTATGACAATAAGTGTTGCATTAGGCTCTTAGAGAATCCAGTGTTTCATGATTGGTCCAACCAAATTGATATTGGGTGCCATTTTCTGAGAGAGAGAGTTTAAATGAGTGTAGTGGTTTTTGATTATGTTCCTTCAGATTTGTGGGTGGTTGACATTTTGAATAAAACCCTACATAGCTAAGGAGAAGTTTAAGATGTTGAGGGAGAAACATGAATTGGTGGAGAACACCTTCCTCGCAAAGAGGAAATGTTAGTTTTACTTAGTTGCTCTAAATTGTTTTCCTTCAGTTTGGTGTGTTCAACAAATCCAGTGCAACATTAGAGAGATTCTAACAGGGCACATTAGTTTTGTGAGGCGTATACATGCTTGCATGCATGCATGCTTTATTATTGGAGGATGCAGATCATAACACAGGGGAGGCACATGCATCTTCTAATATTGAGGGCATAGATTCCATTGTAGGAAGGCACATGCATCTTCTAATCTTAGAGGGCACTGGTGCCAATGCAAAGAGGGTGCATTGCATGTGGAGAATTATATATTCTCGGGTGCAATGCATGCATCTACTCTTCTTGAGTTGGTGCCTGTTCTAGGTAGGTGAACTCATGCATGAAGGCACACTATTCCATGGCGCATTAGTGTTAGGGTTTGACCTCTTTAAAGGATTGAATATGTCCAAATTCTTTGTAACCTCTTATCCCTTGTTCTATGAAAAAGAGAGAGTGTGCTTCACTGTGTTAGCCAGATAGCCTGAGTTTCGAGCTAGTGTGTTTGCTTGTGATAAGCTAGTAGTGGATTTAATCTTTTCTTTCAGTCTAATAGAGAGACATGTGATTGTTGCAGCGATATTCATTGTGCTGTTTTGATTTTTCAGAATTCTGTTTTATGCAGATCTATGCACCTTCAGTTGCTGTTTTGATCCCTTGTGAGATGCTATGTTTGCACTTTTGAAATTTTGGACATTAGTTTTAGTATGTTCAAATCTTATGTTTTGACAGGGGTTTATTCATTTGCGGATTTAGTTGGAGGTTTTGATTTCTATGAGTGCAGATTTGCTTATCATGCGTTGAGAATTTAAAAGACGCTAACATCAACTATAAGACATTGGTCAATGGGTCGTTGAATTGTGACCTGTCAAGTATAAAAGTTACATATACTTGTAACTGAAAAGTAATATGTTGTATAAGTAGACCAAAGAACTCTAATGGGAGGTTCTTTTAGGTTTAGAAAGGGAGAGAGGTAGTAGTGTTATAAGAGCTTATAAAATCAGCTGGGTGACATTTGAAATTAAAACTTGTAACATGCTTATTATACAAAACTTAATACTGAAAAACAGTTAATGCAACTAAAATTGGTGGCATAGATATGATAGAAGCAAAGCTCAGAATAACATAAGATTCAAAAGCACAAAAACATTGGGGGCACATATGCTGGAGTTTTAGTACCTCAGAAAGTGTCCGGCAGAGCATCATTAATGGCATCAACAAACAGAGAAGATCTGGGCACATGCAGAGATGGTATAATAGCAGGTACTCCAGCAGAGATTTGATACAACATTCCGTACAGCAGGAACAATATGTCCTCCAGTAGTTCCGTGCAACAGTAATGAGGTTACAGGGGCATTTATGGAGGAGAGAGAGATACAGGGCATATGCATGTGCCATTCTCATTTTAATTCCAGTTTAGATACTTTTTATATTAGCAGTTTAGTTCCGTTTCTGAGTTTACAGTAGTTAGTGGTTGCATGCATAGTTAGTTAGGGTGCTTTGCTTGTGGAAAGTTTCCAAGAATAGATGGGGCATGGATCCTTAGAAGAGAATGATGCATGCATGTATATTTGCACTGTGTTGTCCGCCGAGATGCACACCAGCAGCAGAAATCTTTCGAAAGCTGTTCCCTCACTAGAAGTGGGGAAGGTGTGGCCTTGGGGGCAAGCAATGAGCTAGGTACTGTCACCTGAATCCCAGCTCCTCCGTTTAGGCAAACTCCTAACGAAGCCAAGGAGGGTTGTCCCTAACAAAGAGTTTTTCTATGGCTCTTATGTTTTTAAGTGTTTTTGGTGTTGAGTGATGCGGATGGGTGTTTTTTAGCTATGTTGCATTGGCCTTGGGGACGGGGGGACACAGGGGACGCGGGGATGAGTTTCCAGGACGGCTAGAGCGCACCCTCAATTTTTCAGGGGACGACAGGTCGGGGACGACAATTATATAATATAAAATTTAAAAATAATATATATATATATATATATAT